>OX359250.1:15210199-15743988 GCA_947179485.1 Allacma fusca | reverse complement strand
CTTTCTCGTAGATTGTTGCAATAGGAAAAGATTCAGAAGTAATACTATTTTCAAACTCAGTTTGAACAGCAATTGAAGAAACAGTAGGTTTGGGATTTGGGCATGGGGATAGAATGGTGGACAACTGGGGAAAAGAAAGTAAATCAGAACCAAAATCTAATACAGCATTATAAGTTCTGAGAAAATTTAATCCAATTATGACATCAAATGATGCTTTAGGAACTATCCAGAATTTCCATTCGGTGAATAAACCATTTATTTTCACAGGAAGTTTAACTTTATGAGTAATTAGTAAATTACAGGAATCTTGGACAGCGAGGGACAGGGACACCGGTGTAACTAAGGGGGTTACAATTCCTTGAGTGGTCTTCGGTAACTTAGTAAAGAAATGTTCACTAATTACCGATACAGCGGCTCCACTATCAATGAGAGCATCACATTCAAGGAAGGCAATACTAGCCGATAAATACAACAGTTTAGAGTCAGATGAATTCTCTTTTGGAAGGACTGGGAGAAATGGAAAGGTTTTCATACGTGATATTTGGGGAGCAGGGGGAATAAAATGAATTGGGTGAGATTGGGGAATTTCTATATGCTTTGCAATATCAGCAGGTAGGGATGAATTGTTACATAAAGCGGTTGAAGGTATAGTCTGATTTCTCCATGTGGTCAGGCTATTCAGTTTTACGGAATCATCAAATGTAGGGTATTGAAACTGGGAATTTTGATTAAAATGAGGTTGATCATTAATGGTTTCCATATTATTGGAAATCAAAGATGGGATTTGATTAATCGAATTCTTAAATGTAGGTTTGGAATTTCCATTGGGGTTCCAGTTTCCATTTTGACGATTATTAGTGGAATAATCTTGGAAATTATTATGACGTTGTGTATTACGTTGTAAATTAAGAAATTCATAGCACGTAGCCGCAATGTGTCCGAATTTTCCACATATTTGGCAACTGGGACGGTTGGATGAATGGGATGATGGGTTTTGAGAAATCTGAGGTATAATCTGGGGAAAAGGAGCTAAATCTTCTTTGGGCTGAGAAGGAATGGAGTTGTATAATTCTGAATGAGGTATAAATTCAGTTGGGACAGGATTGAAGGGTTGGGAAACAAATAATTGGAAATGGGGATTTTCACAATGATAAAGGAAGTATTTTTCAAACTGGGCAACGGTACTGTCTGGGTTTAATTGGGATCGTAGGGTAAATCCAAGTTGAACAGGTAGGCCTTCAACTAAATGGTCAATCTTTACTTTATCATTCATTTGCGGGTCAATGTCATAAAATAATCCTAATTTATCTAATACATAATCCATTGGGGACTCTTTGCCAATCAGGAATTTTCGATTTTGATTTAATTCAATGGCAACCTTTCTGGAATCGGGTTCTGGGAATTGTAGGAATAGCAAATGTTTAAAAATGACAAATTTATCATTGGCATTGTCAGCATCTAAATCACTAATTACACCTTGATTAGTAAATTTCCACCAATTGGCAGCTTGACTTTCGAGTAAACGGTACATATTCCTTAGAATCCAATGAGTATCAATTTTTAAAAGCATACAATCTTCATTTAAACAGAATAGCCATGATTTAGCTGAGGATTTGCCGTCGAACTTCGGGAGTTTGGAAATTAATTCGGAATAAAATAATTGGGACATAGTTTATACGGATTTATCAATATTAAGTTTAAAAGAATTTATAAGAAGGGGGAAGTTAGATTAAATAGGAATTATGGGAGGGAAAGTTTAATGTTTGAAACGAATTATGGAGGGGAGGGACAGTTCGAAGTTCAAAGGAAATTATGGGGAAGAGGGGGAGTTACAAGTTTGAAGAAAATTATTAGTAGCTAATGGTTGGAAAAGAAATGGGAGAGAGGAGGGCGGTTTAAGGATTTAAATATAAAAATAGAGTAGGTAGACAAAAGTCAATTTAAAAATAATAAATTCCGGTAGTATTTATAATATTTACCAATTAATAAATAACCTAAGCACAAGTGATATTTAATGTGTATAACTGTAATTGCGAGTGTGATTATTGCTATTTGCAATTAATCACGATGTCAATTGTAATCACAAAATTTATTAAAATATTCAATAATGGTTGGTTAGCTACTCGCTTGGCATAATTAGTACTCTAATATATGAGAGGCACTTTTCCCGTAACACCACTTTTTTTTATAGAAAGGAAGTCTCAAAAAGTAATGGGAAAGGATAGGGGGAAATGCTCAATGATTAAGGATAGGGATTTTCGATTAATTCACTTTTCTCAAAAATGGAATTGAAAATAAAATAAAAATGTTTATTTGATACTGGGAGATAAAATTGTCAATGACAACTATGCAAAAATAAATGGGGCGGATGGTACGAGTGCTGGGCACAATAGAATTAATAAAAATAATTTCTCACAGGAAAAAATTAAAAGGCTTATTACCTTAAACAACTCTAAATACTTATTGAATTGAGGAAAATGGCTGGAAAATAGAATAGCCGATAGATGGCGACACAGGGAGCAGCGGACACAGGGACGTAATAGAGGGCAGCACAACGGCAAAATCACTCCAGATGGCGCCAGATGTAGGGGAAAACACAATTAAATTAAGGGCTACGGGAGGGTAGTTTTAAACGAAGGTAATCTACCCCGCACCTATCAGGGTTGGGGAAATAAAAAGGAGGAGATAAAAATATATCGAAGATTAGTACAATGTACTAGACTTTATTCAATTACATGAAAAGAGTAGGAGGCAAAACGAGACGCACCACGTTTGTTAAAATATAATAGTAGAGTGATCCTTAACAATTATCTCCACTATGGAGAGATCGGCCTTCCTATAGTTAGCATTAGCTAACTATATTAATTTAAAAAGAAATTAAATTGTAGATTTAATTTCAACAATTGGATAACTAAAATAAATATTTTAGTTAAACCAAACATGGCCAGTCGATGATGCTTGCAGCGGAGACGACCATGACAATATGAATGTAAAACTGAGTCAATTGGATTTACACGTATAAACTTAATTAAAGGGAAATTCATGGGATTCAAACGCACGTGGAATAAGGAACTGGAGCGTGGGGCCGAATCGGATATGCGGAGCAACGATCGATAAAATACTTGCGCGAATTCGGGAACTTGGGATCAATATGAAAATTCTGTACTAGTTTGTTTTCGGGGTGTTTTGCGTAAAGCTTCAATTCATATTCTGCCTTCCCCACTCACTTTTCATTTCAATCTCTCCTCTTGAAAATGAAAGATTGAATACTTTCAATCATGCAAAAACCAAGCTGAGTTTCCTACTAATATTTTTCAAATAGGTCAGATATTAGTTTTAAATAAAAATAAATAAATAACCAACCACGAGTTCAAGTATTCAATTAAAATTCATAAGCTCAAAGGAATACCTTAGCTTTCTCTTCCTGTGTCTATCTGTGAATATTAATCAAATTGTATTTTATTTTAAAATCCCTACAGTCAAAAATGGTTTCACCCTTCCGAGTGTCTTGAATTATAACAACTGCAGCTGAGCAACGACGAGTAATTATTTACCCATTGATACATCAACCCCTGTTCAAGAAAAGTTAAACTTCCGGCAATACCTGTGAAAAGAGAAAGCAAGATGAGTAGTGTGAAGGTAGCGGTGCGTGTGCGTCCCTTCAACAATCGGGAAATTCAGATGAATTGTACTCGAGTGATTGACATGGATGGAGAGACAACTTACATCACTAATCCCAAACAAGTTGGTCCAAGGGACTCGACCTCAGCAGCAACCAAGTCATTCAACTATGACTACAGCTACTACTCCTTTGACCCGCTCAGTGACAAATTTGCTAGTCAGACCAAAGTCTACGAAGATATTGGTGAAGAAATGTTACAGCATGCATTCGAGGGCTATAATGTTTGTATATTTGCCTATGGCCAGACTGGAGCTGGCAAAAGTTATACCATGATGGGGAAAGAGGATGACTACGGTATCATTCCACTAATTTGTCAGGATTTATTTCATCGAATTCATTCCGATAATTCCACTAAATATTCTGTTGAAGTAAGCTACATGGAAATTTACTGTGAGCGAGTGAGGGATCTTTTGAACCCGAAAACAAACGTCAACCTGAAAGTAAGAGAGCATCCTATTCTTGGACCATACGTGGAAGATTTAAGTAAATTGGCCGTCACATCTTACAAAGATATCTTTGAGCTAATGGACAATGGAAATAAAGCCCGGACTGTTGCCAGTACGAATATGAATGAGACGAGCTCTCGAAGTCATGCAGTCTTCACTTTGATATTTAGTCAGTCAAAGTTAGACAATCTCACGGGTCTCACGGCGGAGAAAGTTAGCAAAATAAGTCTGGTCGACTTGGCAGGGTCGGAACGTGCGGAGTCAACGGGAGCCACTGGTGTGAGACTCAAAGAAGGTGCGAACATCAATAAGTCATTAACAACTTTGGGGAAAGTAATTTCCGCTCTCGCAGACATTAGCAGCATGAAGAAAAGAAAGACGAAAGATTTCATCCCTTACAGAGACAGTGTTCTCACTTGGTTATTGAGGGAGTCTCTGGGTGGTAATAGTAAGACAGCCATGATCGCAGCAGTATCCCCAGCGGGAGTCAACTATGAAGAGACACTTTCAACCTTAAGATATGCAGACAGGGCTAAACAAATTGTATGCAAAGCGGTTGTGAATGAAGACGCGAATGCTCGTCTTATTCGAGAGTTGAAGGAGGAGATCAAAAGACTTAAGGATATGCTCCGGAGTGAGAATATTGACGTTCCCACATCCGAAGATGATGCAGCGACAGATAAGCCCACACATATGTCAACCTCATCCGTCAGCAATAACCATGTGGATACCGTCAGCGATCAGTTGCAGGCAAATGAGAAACTTATCGCGGAACTAAATGAGAGTTGGGAAGACAAATTGAAAAGGACGGAGAGCATTCGGATGCAAAGGGAAGCAGTATTTGCTGAGATGGGAGTTGCTGTTAAGGAAGACGGCGGACCAGTTGGTGTCTTCAGTCCTAAGAAAACTCCACATTTGGTTAATCTCAACCAGGATCCCCTCATGTCAGAGTGTCTCATTTACTACATTAAAGATGGGATCACTAGAGTTGGGTCTTGTGCTTTAGAGGAGGAGACTTGTGAAGATGCCGGGAGTCAAGGTGCGTTGGATATCATACTCTCTAGCCGAGACATAGCTCAGCTCCACTGTGAATTCATTAATGAGGACGGTCACGTCATTCTGAATCCATTTGCTTTATGTTACGTCAATGGGAAGAGCATCACATCCCCTACTGAATTAATATCTGGCTCGAGAGTCATTTTTGCCTCCTCCCATGTTTTCCGTTTTAATAATCCTCAGACTAAGACAATGACAAACTCTATAATGAAGGAGAGTATTTCAAATAAAATCATTGACTGGGATTATGCTCAATGGGAACTTCTGCAGGAACAAGGGATCGACTTGAAAGTTGAAATGGATAAAAGGCTCTTTCAGCTTGAGGAGCAGTACAAACAAGAGAAACTTCTATCAGACATTCAATTTGAAGAGCAAAGGAGGAATTATCAAGCTCGAATTGATGAACTTGAGCGACAAGTGAATGAGCAGTCTATGACTATGTCAATGTTCAGTGCAGTTCCAGATGAGGATGAAATCTTTGATGAGGTAGCATCTTGGAGTGAGAAAGAATACAACATGGCCTCACATGCCTTTAACAAATGGCTTGCCTACCGATTCACATCTCTACGGGATGACTTATGGGGCAATGCTGTCTGTCTCAAAGAAGCGAACACAATCAGCGTAGAATTAAAAAAACATGTTCAGTTTCAATTTACTTTGCTCACGGATACTATTTACAGTCCGCTCAGTCCCGAGTTCCTCCAGTACGAGACTCCAGATTACTCTGGGAATTCTGAAGGGAAAAACAAAACAATAGTTGGAGTCATTGTCCATGACAGCAAGAACGGGGCCGTGCATTACTGGACGATCCCGAAATTAAAATCCAGGTTAGAGTCCATGCGAGAGTTGTACTACAACACCAATCCATTACCAGTACTCACTCCGACTGGGAACCCCGGGAGTAATTCCGAATCATGCAACAATGATCCCTTTTACGACCGATTCCCCTGGTTTCGCTTAATTGGCCGGTCATATGTCTACTTATCTAATTTAATCTATCCCATCACACTGGTTCACAACCGAATCCCGGTTGTGAATGAGACGGGTGACGTGCAAATGTACATCAATGTCATTGTCTCCGTGGGTTCGGAAGAGACCTGCACACGCTTTGCTCGAGTCAATTTCAGCTCTCCCGGTGAGAATGAAGCTCCGGAGGACGTTGACAGCAATAAGGACTTTTGCTTCCGAGTGGGACTAGTTCGGGCATTTGGTGTTGAAGACTCCTACAGTGACATATTCTGTCAGTTCAAGTTCCTTCATCTGAACGAGACATTTAGTACTGAGCCCGTAAAGAATTGCAATGGGGAATTGTTTTTTGGATTCTATCAGGACATTAGTGTCAACGTAGCCCCGTCATTTATTGAATATATCAAGTCCCAGCCGCTCCTATTTGAAGTCTACGGACATTACCAACAGCACCCACTCCAGCATGAAATCAATAACAGTTCAAGTCGGAGAGTTGCACCTTCCTCCCGACGCCTAACGCACATGGACCTACCCATCAGTCAACCAGTCCGGAGTAACCGGTACAGTAATACGCCGAATAACTTCTATGGAAATCCTTTCAAAAAAATTGAGCTTCTTGTATGGTTTGAAATCTGTGAGTTGAATTCAAATGGGGAGTATGTCCCAACAAATGCTGAGCATCAAAATACAAGCCCACCTTATTTTATACTCCATCAGGGGATTCAAAGACGAATTCGAATAACCATTGTGCATGAAACTAATGAGATCATCAAGTGGGGCTTTGTGCGAGAGGTTCTAGTAGGTCGGATAAGAAAAACACCCTCCATAGATGAGTTAAATGATGAAGGTGTCCTTAGTCTCGGGCTTTTCCCCGGAGAATACCTTGAATGTCTTGGGGAGGATCGGAGTTTATTCCGTTTTGAGGCCGCTTGGGACTCATCCCTTCACAACAACCCCCTCCTAAATAAATCTAGTCATAATAGCATAGTTTACCTCACCCTCTCCGCATACATTGATCTTGAGAATTGTGGAGAGCCTGCCATCATTACAAAAGACTTGTGCGTTCGGATTCAGGGAAGGTCCGGGACTCATAGCTTAAAAAATTTCTTCAGCCCTAATAAGAATCCCGACTATAACCGTCTGACGGGTCTGTATGAACTAGTTTTAAGGAAGAACAATGACGCGAGCAAGAGAGTTACAAGAAGAGTTCTCGACACCTCATGCAATTACGTTCGAGGGGAAGAGAACCTCTTGGACTGGAGACCAGCCGGGGACAACATCATTTTTGATCATCAGTGGGAGTTGGAGAAGATCAAGAGGCTCGAAGAAGTGGAGAAAGTCAAGCATGCCCTCCTCTTGAGAGAAGCCTTATTCCCTAATTCAATATGTTCCTCCAACGTGAATTGGAAACTGAATAAAGATGAGAAGGACAACGTCAATATGTCAACTCGGGAAGGAACTTTCACCGCCCACCAACGTAACCTCCTCCTGAAGTTCATCCGACTCTTCCGTTCGAGTTTAAATACAGACTCTACCCTCAACTCATCTGCCACGACGCCTGGAACTCCCTCTGTGGACTCTTATGAATCCTCAATGGCAGCATCTTCGGCCTCCTCGGTTGGGAACGTTTGTCAGAGACCGAAATCTCTCCTGATCAGTACTTATGGGGAGAATGTGACCTCACCCAAATCCCCTGTGAATGCTCCGGATTATATCCTTTACATTCCAGATATTATAGAGATTCGAATCTCGAGCGTGGCGAGTCGTCGGGGTTACTTGCACGTGTGTGATGATAGGAAGAATTTATGGAGGAAGAGATGGATCGTTGTTCGACGACCCCACATATTCATGTACAGGGATGAGAAGGACCCCGTGGAACGGAATGTCATCAACTTGCTCAATGCGACCGTGGTCTTCAATCCCGAAGAACGGGGACCCCTCGGATCAACCTTTACTATAGAGACCAAGGACCGTAAATGGATATTCCAGCCACCCATGGATAAAGATGTTCATGACTGGGTCTACGCCATCCATCCTTTACTAGCAGGTCAAATCCGGTCAAGGATGTCCCTGCAACAGAAGGTTCAGGGGGCCGGAGTCGGATCTGCTGGAGCTCAGGCGGAAGGATCAGCTTGATATACGTTTGATTGTAGTGCAGTCTAAATTTTTGTGAGTTGGGTTGTCGAAAGTAAGAGTATTGATTTGATTGACGCTGCGTGTCATAAATCTGTACGGGTAACTTTTGTCTAACATTTTTTAAGTCGTAGTAGTCAAACGAGAGTTTATTGTATTTATATGGTTCTCATATGTACGATCCGTTGTGTAGTGTATAGCTTTTGAAATATAATGTATTAGATATCCTGATTGTGAGTCCTCAAGGATGCTTAGTTCCGAATTTTTTCGTCCGAACTCCTGGGGGATGATATATTATCATACATGTAATAATGTATAGTTGTGCAAAGGTTATAGCCTGTACCATGAATATTTTTGTTAGTTTCGTCAGATATACTTCTCATTTATGACTGTGGGTCGTGATCCATACAGTCACTATAGTGTTCACGTAATTAATGATAAGTCATTAGCTTACATTATGATCTGTATTTGTTGTGTAGTAAGACTTTGCGAAGATCACAAATAAAGTCGAGAGTGTTGTTAAAGTAACAATGTTTTGGGGGTGTCTTTGTTCATCATGGAGAGTCCGCATTGCAATATTATGATACTTAAGGCTTGTATTTGAAGAGACGAAATGAAAATTGGCATGATTCCATTTTATTAAATTGGCGAATCCTATGCATTTCTCCACGTAGTACTCATGTAACAAGGGAGCCCCAAGTAAAATTGTTTTCCAGATTTTTAGAAATTAGTTTCATTGGTGAAAGCAAAACTATATGGCAACTACAGCCCTCGGCAAGATGACTAGGTGCGAACCACTAGCCTCCGTTTACGCGGATTTTTGCGGTTTTTAAGCACAAATGAGGAAATAACAATGAAAAATCAATAGAGAAGCTAACCGACAGACCGACACAAGATGAAAACTGATCGAAGAATGATTTGAAGGATATCTACCACTCAATCATAATAAACGGAAAAAAGGTCCTTAAGGATGTCAAACAGTCAGTAGTTGACCTGGAGATGTCTAGTGGGAGAGCAATCAAGTATAAGAGATTTCCAACTGACTGACACATGCCGACTAGAGCATCTCGGGTGGTTAAAATTTCCGGGTAAGCCCGTAAAAAGCCCAGGCCCTCCCGGGCTTCGGGCAGGTACGGGTAAAATTTATTACGCTTGACGGGTTACGGGTGGGTACGGTCTTTTCAATGCGGTTAAAAAAGACCGTGAAAGCCCGCATAAGCCCGGGAAAAAATTCATGAGTTCAGCTCAGGACTGACTGATTCATTTGCACCTTGCTTTTTGTCAACTTGTTGAGTTACTATATGATTTTTTAAGGGCGAAGCGAAGTTGAAAGACACTAGTGTGGATGTCGTGAGCTTTGCTTGTCTGTTTGTCTGCCTCCAGGATAGCTGCCGAACCAATAACACTAGGCAATTCAAATTTTTTGTTCGGACAAATTAGGCAAAAGGTAAGACACCTATGTTTCTGATCCGTTTGACTCAGAAAATTAGATGAGGTCACGTATAACCACATGCAAATAAGTATGTACAGAAACCAGCATATTAAGCTTACGCTATATCGATTATCAGATTTGTTGTGTATATTAAATTGTGCTTTATGTCAACCGGCAGATGCCACATGAACGCGCACGCACCTGCATAATTTGAATATGAGTGTAAACGTTTTTTTAAATTGTGTTTGCGCACTAATTACGATTATACGCCGGAATTTTAATTAATTGTTAGATCAACTGCAAAAGTATATGTGTGTACCTACGTAGATGAGTTTGTCCAGAAACGTTGTAAGTTCACAGTTATGTATAATTTTAATATTAACCAGTAGTGAATAGTATTTTGTATGAATATAAACATTTTAGGGCATTTATACTGGCGCGTATAGCTCGGAGCTACTAGCTCAGACTGCCACAACACATGATGGTGCTTGCCCCTTCGTGACTTGACACGCAGTGCTGATCACTAATGATTTTTTATTTTTATGAAAGTGAGGTTACAGGTACGGGAATATTTTAAGCGTTGAGGACAGACCTGAAAGAATTCCGTCCCGGGAACTTGTTATTTCATGGGGAACATACAAGGTATAGTGATGTCAAAGAAATTCTGTGTATCATGTTTTGCGCTTCAACCGAAAGTACTGAGGACAAGCCCCTTTATGATGTGCTTCATTATTCACGGATATTCTCCTTCATTCTAGGGTTCATACTAACATATTTGTGGTTTTTAAATCTTGAAGGGTATCAGAAGTGGCTGTTTATTGATTAATAATAGAGTATTCAGATTCAGATTTTATTTTAATACGGATTCTTTTCGGGCGGCGCCCATATCATCCAAACACAGCATAGTATTACTAATGAGAAAGAATAATTAACCTAAAGATTTGCAAGAAAATTATTCCTGGCGACATAATAGAGTATTAAAACATTTATTAATCCTGTTTATTAGCTTTTAGCAGCAATAATTAAAATTTTCGGCCTAGGACTTTTGTATTTTTCAGAATTGGAAGATTTTTTTTGCATGTTATTATAAATTCTAATTATTTCATCTGACGGTAATATCCTCACAGGAAGGTGGAGGGGCCTAGTTTAATGCAGTGATGACAAGTGATGACAACTGGGGGAATCGGTACTTAAATTCTTATATTTTTGACACGAGTTGTCCAAAATATGTATATACATATTTAAAATACAAATAGGCATACAATACATTTCGTAATTTGTATTTTCCTGTCAACATCTGCATTTAAGATTTCCATAAAAATCATTAAAACGAACATTTTTTGTATGAGAAATAAAAATCGAAACTGTCCAGAATACACTGGTAGTATTTTGTGACTTATTTTGGGATACTGTTCTGAAAAAAAGTATTTTGTATTTTACTTGCGTTTGCTGAGAGAGCATTTTTGATTACGTGATTTGTGTACGCTCCCTCGTACCTTCATTCCATATAAAGTGTGAATGCAGATCGAGCACACATTCGTACGTAGGAGTTTATATTTCAAATTGCTCCTTGCAAATTACTGAGTGCACGAGTATTAAAGTTTTAAAAAAAGAAGTGAATAATTGTAATGTTTTTACTTTTTCAGTCTCATTTTAAAATTAGGATTTTAAAAGTGTTCTTGTCAGCTAAAGCTGGCTTATAAGGTTATTAAATTTTGAATAGGAAGTGATACAAAAGTGAAGGGTAGAATGAATTATACATATTGGAACCCTGGAAGATCTCACGTATATTCGGGAGTTCAAAGATATTAATATTATTATTAATAATATTAATTATAGTTTTCACAGGGGGGTGGGATTGAGTGGATGAGGAATTTGGAAACGACGATGGAAGGACGTAACACCATCGCTAGTGATTTCGATAAAGCTTTAACGAGTCGTTTTTCTACACAACCCAAAATTTGGCTTGTGGATGGGACTGTAAGTAACTGTAATAGTTGGAATGGTCGGACATTAATTATTATTCAAGAGGAGGGGTTAAAATGAAATTGTAATAATATTTGATTTTGTGTCTGCAGAACTGTAAGAGTAAATCCTTCAAGATAACTTTGCAACCCGAAACCCTAGCTTTGAGTGGGAATGACTGCATTTGTCCTGTGGTATTTTGTCAGAAGAAGATACCCAAAAACCGATCTATCGAAGAACATATTCGGGGTCACTTAGTCTTGATCCTGCAGGAGGTTCAGGTACCTTCGGTCGTGACGGATAAGTTCGAAGTCATTTACCATTGCCCGGAACTTACTTGCAAATATTCGGATGCTAAAAACTTGGGATACTTTTCTAAATTAAAGTATTTAAAGCAGGTAATTCAAATTGAATAAAGCATAACAACTTGCGAGACAGTGAGGTGAGATACTTCCCCCCGATACTGATTTGGTTTTTGAAATAATTATTGTAGCACTATCTCAAGATTCATGCACCGAAGCATTTCAAATGCTCAACATGCCAGAAGACGTTTGCAGCACTGAGTTACTTACGGGGTCATCAGGCTATGTGTGGGAAATTGTTTGTTTGCTCTTGCAATGTTTCGTACACAACTTTGGAAGCTTTACAGACACATGCAAGACGAAAGGAGCATACATTTGACTTCGCTAAATATAAAGAAATACTGAGGTTTTTTTGTTGATGGATTCGTAGAATATTCGATCATTTTCATGAGTCAGTTTTTGAACAAACTGTCTACATCGTCTTTCTCTTATTGTTTATTGTTTTACAGCGCAGAGAAAAGTAAAATTGCAGACACCAAGATACTAGACGTGATTACAGAGAAGATTGATGCTCCTGTAAGTTCTAAAGAAAGGCCTAAAATTCCAAAGCCGTATCCATTGTTACTTCCAAAATCAAGTTCAACCCCAGTATTTGATGTCTTCGAAATTACCAGTCAGCCGACGCTGCATCTAGGCAAATTTATATGTGAAGTTCCTACGCCCAAAACAACAATAGACTTTGGTACTCAAACAGTGCCCCACCATCACAATAGTGTTCATTCTAGTAACACCTTGGTTGGGCATGCAAGCTCAAATTCAAAGAAGTCATCAACTGATATTCCAGAGATTCGTCTTCCAAAACGAAAGAAATCAGCTGAGACTCAGACAGCCCGTGTACGGGTTCGAATCTCTACTGAAACCCAAACTACGAACGTTGTTAAGAGACGGCGGTCCATGCGTAAACAGCAAAGTGTGGAGGCCCAGACGCAGTGCCACCAGGAGCTGAATCAGAAAACAGTTACTGCTAAATGCCAAAAATATCCTCCGCTGGAAATCGATCCTATACTGAAAGATGACTCAATGGCCAATCCTATTTCTGAATTCGAAGGAGATTCTTTCTTTAGAGAAATGGAAGAAGTTCATATTCAAACTCAGACTGAACCCGACTTGTTACTAGGAGGCGAGAATGTCTTCTCTGATTACGACGTCCATGTCAATATGAGCGACTCTGACGTGTCCAGCTTTCTAAATTTTGTCACAGCAGAAACTCAAACAGCACACACCACACCGAGTGCTAATAGCTGGTCAAGTACTTTCATGGAATCAAATAAGACTGAAACGGATATCAACTCAGGGCTCACAAGCACAGATGATCATTTGAGCGGAAGCATGAAAACTGTCACTGCGAGCTACCTAGAGACTATGGATAATGAAACTCAAACACAGTTTTATGACTTCGGTGCTATTCTTTCGAAAATGTTCGAGTAAAATTCCCAGCAGTTAATATTACTCCCTCGTACAATTGCAACATTGTTTCCACAATTTTATTACTTCCGCAAAATACACCAATAGTCTCGCCCGAAAGTAGTACCAGTAGTACCACTGCTTCAAAACATTATATCCCCATCTAAAATGCAGTAACACAACGAAATTATTGTTATTGTTAGTGATTTTTATTTTATTAATTTTGAGTCCGTCGAAACTATGTATATTCCAGGCTAGTAAGATTATATCATATGCGTTACATTTCGAATAAACCAATAAGTTTTATAATCATAATATCCTACTCCTACCACCACGACTGTCACAAGAATCCTTAAATTTTAACCTACACAATGTGTACAAATTAATGCTGACTTACTTTGACCGCGATACAGATAGCTTTGTAAGATCAAGATTTTGTATTTTTTTTGTACAATAATGAAAACCTCATTGAAATTATTTTTACTTCAATCAAACTCCCATCATAATTATTCATGTCATATCTATTTTTTCAAAACGTACGCATAAATCAAAAAATCTGACACTCTAACAGTTTAAGAGTATACTAATTTTTTTAGTGCATATATTTTTAATCCACATCAATAATTGTCAGTCTATCATAAGAATAAGCTCTGCTTCGGGAACAAAAAATGTTTGATGATATTTCGTAAAGAAATATTTATTTTATGTAGTTATGTACAAGTGTAACAGTAATAGCTTGTAGGACTCCAAAGGCCGCCGACACTGACACCTATTAAGAGTCGATGGAGCTACTCCAAGTTTCCATTGAATACAGAAACATATGATCCTCTGTGGAAGTGAATAGCATTCATTGAGTAGTAAGTCAGATCAGACAGACGGCATTCACAAATCCGTGAAAAATCATCCGCGAAAGTAAACTGTACGTATATGCAGACTAAATCTCCACATTACACTCACTCATATATAAGAAATTAGAATTTTAAAAGTAAACGCACAATTAGGTGACCACGGGTAACTACATTAAAATAAGTCATGTCTGATCTCGAAGATATTCCGGCGGAAACTCCTCTAAGTCCTGAGGAGGCCATAATTAGGAGACATCGACGAGAAAAGAAGGAACTTCAAGGTAAAAAAAATACGGTTTTCTTTTTCCCATTTATTCCAAACAATTGAAACAAATGAGGGAAAATCATCTCAATAGATTTTCAGTTCAGATTCCCATTTAGATTTAAAATGGTTACATTTTTTTTTTCAAATTTCAGGCAAAATTCTATCAATGAAAAAACTTGTTACTAAAAATGATAAAAAGAAGAAAAAAGAACTAGCCGAAGAAATTGCTAAATTGGAAGAAGATCTGGAAAATCGGCACAAGGCGGAATTAAATACTTTTCGACCTCAGCGAGAGAAAGTGGAATCTGAGGAAGATTTAAAGACTGCAGAGACAGAAAAAACAGATGATGAGGTGTACTCGGTGGATTCTAAAACTGATTGTAGTGATGAGCAGAAAGGTGATTGTTATTTTTAGTAAATACTGTAATTTTGTTTTATCAAATGTAATTTTGGTGGGGAAGTCTAATATCTTATGAGGCTCTATATACTACTAGCCAATTTGAGGGTTAATTATTATAATTGATTATTTTAATGTTGGTGGTTTTTATGAATTTTGAAATAGGTAAGATGTCAAAAGCCCAGAAGCGACGGGAGAAGAAGGCAGCTCAAGAAAAGGAGCGACAGCTTAGGGTGGAGCAGGAATCCGCTATTCTTCTGGAAGGTGCTGATTGGAAGGCTGAAGATGAGAAGCTAGTGGAAATTTTAAGTGCTTTAAGTCTGCAGGTGTATGAAATCCCTTCAGATGGTCATTGGTATGTGGTAGTTTTTGAGTGTGATTTTTTCTCTGGAGCCGGAGCTTAAAATAAGAGAGTAGATTTTAAAATTCGTAATGGTTGGTTCTTAGCTTGTACCGGGCAGTGTCTCATCAACTAAGTCATCACAACGAGAGTTTAAGTGTTGAAGAATTACGGAGTCTCACTGCTCAACACCTTTTGGAACATAAGGCGGATTATGTTCATTATTTAGATGGAATAGATCCAGAATCTGACGGATACGAAACTTACTGTAACAAAATTGAGAATACTGCTGCTTGGGGAGGAGATATCGAGGTTCCATATTTTTTGAGACTTACTTTTGACTGTGTAGTATTGTGGATGGATTTACAGTTTGCATTTCTCTGTTTTGCAGCTCAGGGCAATTTCTCAGATTCTAAAACGACCTATACGAGTGGTGCAGGCAAATGGCCCGTCCATAACATTTGGAGAAGAATTTGATCGTGAAGTTCTCACCCTCACTTACCATCGTCATAAACTAAAACTGGGAGCGCATTATAATTCGGTTATTCACAATTCGTGAAGGATATTGAATGCATAAGCTTCAAGAAGTCTCTAATTTATTATGAAATGCATGCTTTAATTCTGAATCGAAAATCTTATAACATGTTTCACATGAGGTTTGCTGATCGCCCTAGATAACTTTGCCGAAATTCGTGCATTTATACTACCATGTAAATGTAAATTGTGTAGCACTATTTAATTGTCTATTTTTGTTCATGATCTCGAAAATGTCACGAAATACAATGCAATATTCGTCCTTAAATTAGAAATGTTTAATATCAGTGTGCACTCGTATCAGTTACACTTGCTAATGTTTGTGCCACGAAGTGTCCCTCAAACAAGTAATGATTGTATGCTTTCAAAACGACACTAATAAAAGAACTCCAAACGGTGGAGTTTTATCGAATATTGAACAACTTGAATTGTTTATTCATGTAGCATGTAATTATTTGCTGTAGTTATCAGGATACAATTTATAGATTTAAATTATGTCTTGTACCGAATAATTTATTTAGTGAGTAAATAAATTAAAGCCAGTGAATGATACTGCGAGCACGCGTTTGCTCGATATAGTACCTGCACTATGTCGTCACTAGACTACATACCACTCACTCGCCTGTTTCAACATAGAAAACAAATACAACTTACTAGCAATACACCTATAATAGTTTAATTAATTCTTCTTATTAAATAATTAATTTTCACCTCTTTAAGAAAGTTCCATAACAGTAGAGATTACTGTAAATAATAAATACTCAGAATGGACTGTTAACATGTAGGCCTGCTTATTACTACCAGACAGACAACCACCAGTCACAATTTAGAAACTTTGAAAACTATCAACATCCTATTCCTCAACTCTGAGAATTAATGCCATCTGCCGCTTGCTCCTCATTTGCCTTATTAGGATTATTGTCTTCCGGTCTCATGGCTGGGAACAGTAAAATCTCCTGTAACAGCAATAGACATAACGTGTTAAAACTCTTTACAATTATTACAAATGTGAGACGAAGATTATTACTCTGCGTCCTCGATTCCTTACTTTAATATTATGCGAGTCAGTGAGCAGCATTGCAAGTCGATCTATTCCCATGCCCCAACCTCCGGTGGGTGGTAGCCCATACTCCAAAGCCGTACAAAAGTTTTCATCGACCATTTGAGCTTCATCGTCACCTGCCGCTTTATCCTGTAACAAGTATTATTTAAGACTACTTTGTGGAATGGACAAGTCGATATTCACTGCGATTCTCAATGCGATCGACACAATTAAAGAAACCACGCGCCATTCAGTTATTACCTTAGCTTGTTGTTCAAATCGGCTACGTTGTACTACTGGATCGTTTAATTCGGTGTATGCGTTACAAACCTGAAAAACACCACAAACCACATAGTACAATGCCATAGTTTAAACTAAAATATTAAGTAAAAGATCATGCATTTTTAGACCGCTTTCTATAAATCAATGCATCAGCTCTGAAAATACTTACCTCACGTTTAAGGACAAAAAGCTCAAAACGCTCTGTTAGACCCTTTTCCTTCCGATGATATTTAGCCAACGGACTCATTATTTGAGGGTGATCTATAATAAAGGTGGGATTGACACACTGTTCCTCGAGAAAGTGGCCCACTAATTTGTCAAGCATTCGCGCGGTTGTTCTTGGAGGTGGACATTCAACTCCATGCTTGATACACAACTCCGATAACTGGCGAAGTGATTCAGAGGAACCAAGAGTTTCGTAAGATCCTAAGAAAAATCATAATCCGTAAAACATCAAGCTCTAATAACTGTTTGATCCAATAATTATTACTCTTAACTTATGATTTACCTAGAGAGACGCCGAGTTCTTTTTCTAAGTCCGGGAGCATTCTTATGCGTCTAAAAGGTGGTGTGAAATCAATCACGACTTCCTTCTCATCATCCGGATGCAATGTGATCTTGTACGAACCATGTATGGCTTTAACCATGCCTATTATACAATTAATTCGTCAAATAACACTACCAATTAATGAGCTGCTAATAATTGTACATCCAATACTATTTCATTACGTTTCTCTAACCTGAAATGAGTTTTTCCGTTAGTTCCATAACATCATTATAATCTGCATATGCCATATAAAATTCGCACATAGTGAACTCCGGATTATGGGTCAAATCTATTCCTTCATTACGAAATTGTCTTCCAATCTCATAGACTCTATCGAATCCACCAACAACGAGCATCTGCAAAATCATAATCAAAATCACGTTTAGCTAACATGGCGATAAATTCCCCTTGTACTGCAGTTTATAGGATTTTACTATGCAAGCATAAAACAATTGTTTAATCCTGAGTAAACCTTAAGATAAAGTTCAGGAGCAATTCGCATGTATAAATCGATATCCAGCTCATTATGATGGGTGATAAAAGGCTTTGCGGTCGCTCCTCCAGCTACCATGTTCATCATTGGTGTTTCTACTTCTAGGAATCCGAGGCTATCAAAGAAGTTTCGTGTGTACGCTATATTCAATGTAAAAAATGTTATACAAGTTAAATGTCAGACCTCCAAAGTGTGTATACATAAAAGTGTGTCAATGGAATCAAGATAACCCCAGGGTCACTATCTTTTCAACGACAGCGATGAATCAAATGAATGAAAACGAAATGACGAATGTAAACAAATTACGTTCAAGTGTGATAGAGATAATAGTTAAACGACTACGTTGCACACACGTGGTTCGAGGATAAGGAAAGGGAATTAAATTAATACCGCGTGTAATGCAAGAATCCCCCAACTTAATACAACATACTGAGGAATAAAAATTCTTTCAAGACTGTAAATCAGTGGTCACAAATACTCATGACAAAAAAAGAACCTGAAGTGAGTCAACAGCTTGTAAACTAATTTAAATTACATCGTCATAAGCCACATCCACTAAATACGAGCATGCACATTTGAATTACTTACAAATTATTTGGGCGCGAATCTGGAATTTCCTTCGCACATCTTGGTTCATAATGAGATCTAAATATCTCTTTCTATACCGAGTTTCCTGATCCTTGAGTCCGTAATGTAAATGTGGGAGCATATGTAAACAAGGCGTCAATATTTGTAGCTCCCTAGGAATCAGCGATAATTCACCCTAACCACCAACAAGGTCATTCATTATAATGTTTTCAGTATTCAGCATTTGTTTTATGAATGGTCGTCACTTAAATTCACTATAGGGAATGCAAGTGTAACAAAAGGCAGGTCATAGTTTATCAAATACCTTTTTGGTTTTTGCAGGGTGGCCTACCGCACCTACAATATCTCCACGTCTAACCCGATCCATCTGATCCTCAAACTCTGCTTCCCCTTTCGTGAAGTACTTCGCATTTGCCATAATTTGAACCTTCACACCCTCGCCACGCACATCATAAAACCTTAACTTTGCACTGGACTCTCGGATTGAATGTACACGACCTACAATTACAAAAATTCGAAATTCAAGGATGCTTGGAATTCTGACTTGACTCTTCTAGTCATGCTAATCAACTTACCAGCAATCGAATATGTCACATCCTCCACCACGTCACCATCATTCAATGAATTATACTTGGAAATAAATTCTTCTAGAGAAATGGTAACGTTAAACTTATGAGGATAAGGATTAATGCCCTGCTCCTTCAGCTCTTGCATTGTTTGCAGACGAAGTTTATAATACTCCTACGAATAAATAACAAACATTATAAACACAATTTACTACTGACTGGCATTGCATTTAGCAAACTGGAAGCTGGAGACTTACATTAGGTGATATTTCTCCTTCAGCATCCTTAGCTTTAGCCTTCGCTTTTGGGGCCCCATTTTCCCCATTAGTTACCGGCTCTGTATTCTTCTTCGCATCTTCCTTTTCCTTCTTTTCCTTAGCCTTCTGTTCGGCTTTCAACCTCCTCTTCATTTCACTGGAATAAAAATCATAACAAATCAGCATCTCATTCCCATAAACGTCACAATCTTCCAACAAAAACATTCATGCACATATATCTATATATTACTAGTTCCTACAACACTAAGATTTCGGATTTGGTCTAGGCTCTTACCGCGGGTGAATCTTAGCAACACAATAGGTAGTTGCCGGAATGTTCACCGGGTATGTCCTCCGTAGTTTCGAGCCTAGGCCAAAACCGCCGGTGAGCCCAAGCACAGCTCTTGCCGAAAATAATGCCAGCCTTGCACTCATACTTTCGCCGACTCATACAAAAAGTACAAAAACTATTTTCGATGCACAATCGGAATTGAAAAAAAAGCACAGTGAGTTGCAAGTGGACGTTAGCAGTAGTAGCAGTAGTGCATGGAATCAGATCTTCCCATAAAAGTCTACAAACTCAACCTTCACCAGTTACTTTAAGGCAGAGCATCTGTAACATAGAAATTAACTCCGGCATAATAAACAACTATTCAGTTCCCACTTTTAAAGCCATTATTGCACCTTCCAATCCGTCACTAAAGTCTGACAGTAATTATGTAAATCCTATCCTGGCAAACCTGGACCCAGATACGAAGCCCACACCTGTGCCTTCCCGTACCCACACACACACGTTCTCCCCTATCTCAAATAATGCCGCATTAATTGCTATAAATACAGATCAAAATAACAGCAGCACTGCGAATTACTATATGTATCATTATTTCAACAACTCTCATGCAAAACAAAAAATGGAACCTCCACACCACCAGAACCTACATAAATCTCCCTTCAATTCCGACAACACTAGCATAATCATCAATAGCCGTAATTTCCACAGGCTGTCAATCCCCCTTTACATCTAACGTACGTAACATTAAATCTTTAACCAATTACTGCTACATAATGTAAATAAAATTGTAAATTCTTAATGATAATTCTACAATACTTTAACAATTTCAACAATACCACTATTTATAAATGACTACAAAATTTCATTACAAGGCTTGCACTCCAATTTCAATAAAACTCCTGTACCTTTTTGACAACGTGGTTCCATCCGCATTGGATTGTGTATCCGCCATAATTATACACCGATGCTGAACTTCTCGTTGAGATCACAATTAAACAACAAAAGATTATTTTCCTGACTCAGTGCCCCACCAAACTACAATCCCTAATACGATCGTCAACTCTGTCTGGCAGTGGAAGACTCCTGCTCTAAACCACAATTAAACCTAAAAATGTACAAAATTCCTTTCGCCCGTCTCAGGCACGGTGAGCAAGCACACTCATGCGAAGACCATATGCAGAAATTGAAGTGCACACCACCGGAATATCTGCGAATTCTCAAGTAAAGTGAGGTGAGAAGTGGGATCTGATACAACGTGATCCACGATACATTCCTTCTCACCCCATGTCATCCCTGCCTCTCACTAGAGGGCGCTCTCTGTAGCTACAGCTTATATCAACCTACTTCATATTTTTCATGAGCTGTCTTTGTTGTTATTCCCGCAACCCGGACACAAACATCTCCTAAACAGGTTGTCTACCTTGTTGGATGGTAAATTCCTAAAAGGTACACAATTACACAAATAAGTACTAACACTGTGTAAATAAATAAATGGGATAAAAATGTATTAAAATAAATACATGGGATAAAAATGTATTACAATAAATACATGGGATAAAAGTTATATTACAATAAATAAATAGAATAAAAATGTATTACAATAAATAAATAGAATAAAAATGTATTACAATAAATAAATAGAATAAAAATGTATTACAATAAATAAATAGAATAAAAATGTATTACAATAAATAAATAGAATAAAAATGTATTACAATAAATAAATAGAATAAAAATGTATTACAATAAATAAATAGAATAAAAATGTATTACAATAAATAAATAGAATAAAAATGTATTACAATAAATAAATAGAATAAAAATGTATTACAATAAATAAATAGAATCAAAATGTATTACAATAAATAAATAGAATAAAAATGTATTACAATAAATAAATAGAATAAAAATGTATTACAATAAATAAATAGAATAAAAATGTATTACAATAAATAAATAGAATAAAAATGTATTACAATAAATAAATAGAATAAAAATGTATTACAATAAATAAATAGAATAAAAATGTATTACAATAAATAAATAGAATAAAAATGTATTACAATAAATAAATAGAATAAAAATGTATTACAATAAATAAATAGAATAAAAATGTATTACAATAAATAAATAGAATAAAAATGTATTACAATAAATAAATAGAATAAAGATGTATTCACATAAATAAACCGAATAAAAATATATTTAAATGAAAAAGTAGTTTACATAAAAAATAAAATTTATTACATAAATATAAAATTAGTCATGCAACAAATACGTTGCATAAATAAATGTACTGGATGCATGAGTAAATAGAATATACAAATGTTTATTTTATATTCATATAAGCTATTGGACGTAGTTCCTGAATTACACACCTCATCACTCATCACCGTCATTTGCAAGATGACCCCTGAAATGGAATGTATAGCTTTTGTATTCAAATCTTGATTATAGATTCCAAATCTGTCCGGCTAACCTGAGCACTGATCCCAGGGATATGCAGACAGTGACAGTACTAAAGTCTAGGATATTTATTAATGATAAAAATGTATTTCGGTGTGCAATAATGTATCAGATATGGGGAATGCCATGAGATGACGATAAATTAAATTACTGCAAACAGAACGTTGTTTTAAGCTCAGGATGAGACCGGTTTTAGCAGTGTTAGTCCCAAATTATTTTTGTTTTTCGGAAGCACACTTTTCCAATCCCTGACCTAAGAGATTGGGAATTGACAACATTTATAAGTTCAGGAATTTTCAATGATTTTGCTTGTATTTTATTCCAATTACAACAAAATGCTTCGGTTTATTCTTAGTTGAGTATTTGTACACATCCCATTAATCTAAGACTGTCATTGAGAATACCTTAAAATTTATTGAGAAAGTGGAATTTTTACAAGTTCGGCGTCCACCTTTGGTAACTATAGGTGGAGCGGAAGTAGGGAACAATACAGAAAAGCAGGGGGAAATGGGAATTGAGTAATAAAAAACTAATGCTCGCATTTTTGTCCTGTATTGTATGATTGTATGATGCAATTCTCATACTACATTACACTATCAAGGAATTTCATAAACGTTTCTGCAGGGGAATTGGTTTTATTCTATTTTTCATGTAACCCATATGTAAAAAGGGTTGCAGGTTGCAGTCCGTGACTAAAGCGGAAAAAATACAAATCTCATGCTACATTGCACTATCCAGGAATTTCATGTAAATGTTTCTGCGGAACATATTGTAATTATTCTATTTTTAATGTCACCCATATAAAAAGGTGTGTCACTCAAACAAAAAGAATGGAATGAGAGATACTAAATCGCTCTCGTAGTAAGATGCTTATTCCATACCTGAGATTTCTGTTGCCATGGTTGTCCGCAGTGCGCTATGCTGTAATCATTTACATGTTAAGTTAGATCAATAACTCAGACCTGCAAGGGCAGTAATATATCGTCTGTGCTTGCATGACAAAATTTTGTCATGGTACTGGGAGTCGGTTTAGATTTATAAATTTTCAGCTCTCCGGTCATCTGGTCATGTATAAAACTACGCATGAAAAGAATTTCCAGAGTAATAAATAATAAACATAAACTCGTAACTGTAACTGTCTACCATATAACAAGGGCTGAAGGAAGAATATAACTTGTAATAGTTAATAATAAATTGTTTTACTACAGTAAAATAAAATATTTGAAACATACGTAATTATTTACGCAGTGCTGCTTTGATTTGGAGTACGGACAATATTAAATTGAATGCTCCATATATTTATTTTCAAGTCCAGTTAATCCTGTCTAGTACCATTAGCACGCCATGGATTTCGGTTTTGGGGACATCCGGGAATTGGCGAAATTGTTAAATAATGGGGAGGCTGAATATGACAGCGATAGTGATGACGAGACGGGGAAAAAAACCTCAGCAAAAATCGGTACCTGGTTTTAATGTCCTTCATCTATCCCATATTACATTGGCTTTAGTCTCTACTTTGTCCTATCATTCCTGGGGCAATGTACAAATAAAAGGGAAAAAATATGTACGCAAGAGTAATTAAATTAAAATTGAATGATTAGAAAATGCCTTCAGCTATTCCAGATCCAAAGTATAGTCAAACAAGTTCTTACTGAGTAATTAAAAATCCTTCTTAAAAATTACATATAATCTTTCCCGTAAAATAATAGGTCCCGGCTCAGTTGGGCCTCCAAAGCAAACAGGGGATGGTCAAGGGAACCAGAGTGATAATAAGGCCCCAGAGAAAAACCCGAAAGAGATCTGGGATCAACAGGAAATAAACACAGTGTCAAATGTTATTACCCGAAGTATTGAGCACGACCCACGGCAAAGGCCTACATTCGAGACTTTTTATAGGCAAGCTGTCTCAACTGAGGATGTTTACCTCCAGGTAATGTAATGTCTCACTAATGTTGCAGATAATGTGGATGAGATTTTAATAAAATAAAATAACGAATCCAGATTGTATGATTGTTTGTACTTTAATATTGTAGATGGGGATGAAAACTCCTTGCACTGCAAGTTGTGAGAACTTAGTTGTTGTAATCAATTTACCAGGTGAAAATTTCCAGCAAGTTAAACTGGATATCAAACCAGACTTCGTTTTTCTGAGATCTCCCAAGTACATCTTCCGATTCCCTACGCCTCATCCTGTTGACCCAAATGTAAGTATATTTCAAACTTGAATTCCCACGAGCTCCATTCCAGTTCATATGACATACTGTGAGATTTGATTCCGTAGATAGAGTAGAAGGGAATTCGATAAAAGTATAGATTTAGTGAATATGCAAAAAAAAAAAAAAAAGTATCTGAATCCTTGCCAACTCATTTTTCATTGACAAGGTAATAATATCTAATTATCGAAGCTGAAAGGAGAGAAACATTTCAACCATTTTTCAATTACGGCACTCCCATATATGTTTTTAATTGGGATTCTAAATTGATGCATTTATAGCTATTAGCAAAAGAAAACTATTATTTATTGAAAAAAATTACAGGGCGGCAATGCTAAATGGGATCAGGACGAGGAGAAGTTGACTGTGACTCTGAAACTCGCCCGCGAGTATGACGCTCTCAACTTTTAATGATTGCCAGCAAAAAAAAAAAAAACATTTTACGTAATTCAATAATTTCTTGCGACTTTTCGACTAGGGTTGCACCCAGTAAATGTTCCCGTAAATGTCACCAGGAATAACATTTACGTTTTAAATTATTACTTAGAAGAACATTATTGGTTTGTAGACTTGAAACTTTTGTACTTAAATAAAGTGAGAAAACTGAATGAAAGCAATGGGGAAAAAAGTTTTTTTTGAGCTAATCTTGAGTACATCTGTGACCAGGGTCATTGTAGAAGTAACTGATAACTGAGCCATTTAACGTTATTTATCATTAGATGTTTATAAATGCATTTTACAACAAATGTTAATGTTGCTTTCACCAGCGCTTACCTTGCCTTGAGATTGTAACCTTACTTGTCAGTCCCTCTATTCCGTATATGTACATGTGTAAATTACCTAAGCTCCAAGAATGCTAATGCTGGGCTGTGTATTACCTAACCTATAATAATTTTCAAGGCAGCGAATGCTTAGAAAACAACAGGTTTCGTTCATTTCAGATTTCCGGGACGCTGTATATATTTTCTTTTTAAGAAGGTATGTATGAAGAGGCACGGACTGTTAGGAAATGTTTGAAGCTCTTCTTCTTCCAACTAAGTACGTCTGAACATGCTGTTTTTAGTAGTAATTTCTATTTCTGTAGTTTTTGCATGCATATAGGTAAGCTTCTTGAACCGTGAGTCAATTATAAGTTTGAGACAGCTGAAATGCACAGCATGTAGTAAAATATTTATCCCCACCGCCCATCCCGCATCCCATATATAAATGACAGTAAAACATGTGATACCTCCATTTTGAAACAACTTCTTTTCCAGATTTTAAAAAATGCGTTTCATTGACCTATGTCAACAAATGGGGTCATAGACGTGAAGAAAGTATGTATTATTGAATGATTTTACTAATTTTTTGTTCCCGGCCAAAAATTACTTCCTAGTATTTATTCACGCTCATTGTTTGGAAATGTTATTGGCTATCAAGGAGCTGACATGTTCCTAAGTTGAGAATTGTGGGCATGATCAATTTTTGGGAACAAGGTTAGAGAAATCCAGGCAAACACATGTTGGGAAAACAAATTGGGAAAAATATGGAAAACTTTGAATTTCTTCTTTAATATTTCGAAAAAATCCACTTTTATTTATAATTATATGTACATAAGTAATTGTTACTGTTATGTACAATTACATTTTAATTTAACTTAAGATCATTGTGTGAAATCGGTTCCAACCTCTTACGCAATCACTTTCCAAGTCTTACGGAGTTACATGTAAATAGACACATAATTACGTTAACTTGAGTTACAAAGATGTACCTATTACAAACATGAAGTAACTTCTAGTTAATTAATGCACTAATGACTTAACACTTATCGTGCTATAACTTTAGTTATATTTGATTCCATGCATGTAGTTACAATGATATCAGTTTTTTAGTACTAGTATTAATCGCGCCTTGATTTTCCATCTTATACCACAATTGTATCAATTTTGATTGATATTCATTTCCAGGACTCATAGTAATTGTATTACAGGATTAAATATTAAATGCAAAGAAAAAAAAAAGAAAGACACTCTTAATAAAAGACCTAGGTGCAGATTAATGTGTAAGGTATATTTGTGAGCTCTTTTCTCAACTTAAGCATCCTCATCGAGGATAAAGTTGTCCTGTGTCTGGGACTTGGGACATCAGAAGGTGGAGTGGAAAAACTCTGGTTTTCAGTAGTAATTCAATCCCACGATATAATAATAATTAGTAATAATAAACCAGACAGTCTGACACCATGTAGCTTGATTTAGAGCATTAGTACAAATAGGGAATAGAATGAACAACTCAAGATATTTTTTTTTCCTGTATGTTTTCATAATTTTCTGGGTGTGCTTCGTTTTTATGTGCAACCTAACCCCAATATGTGCACCTAATAGTACTATCTCTCTGTTAAGGTTATAGAAGCAAAATGGAAAGACTCTCTGAGCTGTACATATATCTATATGTTCTCCGCAGTGTTTCTTTAATTGTAACTGCTGAAGGAACGTATCTTCTCTTGATCTATATGCAGCTGTGAAAATGAATGGACGGTTGCTAGAATACATTACATACATATGATCCTGGAAGATGCAATAGCATTAAGGAAAACATAAATGACAGAGGAATGCGCAGACACATCACACACACAGCAACCAGATTGAATTAAGTAGGCGTTCGCTTGGAATCTGATTGTTGGCTAACGTTCCTACCTAACTGGTACCTAAATTAACTTAGGTATCTCCAAGTATATAGCATATGCGTGTGGCCGTCTCTTTGCCTGACCCTTAAGTAAATAAACTTGGTGAATCATCACCACATTCATAATTTTTTTTACACTCCTGGATGATTCCTTTCACTGATTTCCTTTTGCTGTGAAACAACGCTTCAACTGTAACAACGAAGGCTGAAACTGATAGAGGAATGACAATGACATGAAGCCCATAAGCCATATAAAGGTCAATTTATGAGAGCCAATTTTAATTTCATAAGTATTTTTGAATAAAATACTAAAAATTCATTTGGACAACAAAAGCCGTTCAAAATCCCGGCACACTCAGGAATGGCTCTAAATGTTAATCAATCAAAAACATCCCCACAATCAGAGGCTCTTCGTTCGTATCTTATAGAGACGTTTCAGAATGCAACCTTCCATCTGCATATAGCAAGAAGGCAAGGCGTTACCCATCCACCAAAAGGTCAATGCTTTTTCCGATTCACTTTGACTGCATATCAAATTAGAATTCAATCCATGAGAGTATCTCCTACAGAGAACTCATAATCTCATCTAATTGAGATGATCAAAATAAAAGTCAGTGTTGTGTCAATCGACCATGAATTATCGTCATGTTGCCAAATTGTCCTAATTTAATAACTCTGAGCATATAATCACCGTCATTAAATCAAACCAATAATTAAGATTCTACCAAGGAAACCCGTACACATCAGTATCTACAGTATATTTGTATGGTTATCTATGTATGCATGTAAATCCCACAAAAAAAGTAAATAGTGTACAAATAAAGCTTACTGCACTTGACTATGACTTGGTCATTGGGAATTGGACAAGTACATACATTTATTATTAACGGGCCAATAAGTCATCATTGTCGAAAGGCATGTAACAAGTTCGCATAAAAATGCACATATCCCTTTCAAAGAGTATTTGAAAATCTATAAGCAATCATAAGTACATACATAATTGTGTATCTATAGCTTAGAAATATATTTTAGAAAATACCGTTGCATTCAAAATTGAAGCAGTACCCTTGGTAACCTGCAGGTCATGGTGGGAATGGTTATTTGCTCCATAAATTTCTTCTTTAATGGCACTCATCTACGAAACTTAATTATCATATTATTATTTTCTGACCTCCACCCACATCTCGACATGCACCAGTGTCAGATTATGTTGATTACGCTCATTTGCACAAGGAATAGCAGATGTAAACAGTACAAAGGCTATATACAGGATACAGAGACTACTTACAATTAGGCTTGAGCAGTTTTCTCCCTGTCGCCATCACCATATCAAAACTACATACTACTCACCAGCAGTGTAGACTGTTTTGTCTTGGGATGAAAACAATGTTTACATATTTTTTTTTCTATATCCTTTAAGTACATAAGTACATTATGGGTATGCATAAATCAAGCATATCAAGCTTCCAAATTGTTGACTAGTTCCGTGTGTGCACCTGCAACCAGATAATTGTTACTTCACGATAATATCACCGTAAAGCATTCTCCATGTCAGATCAAATCTTGTCAGAAAATTACGTTCCATTGGGGGTACATGTAACTATATATACAGCTGGGACTTTTGTGTGGACGTATGTGTAGCATCGTCAGAAAAGTTGATGATTGAAAGGAGTTATCATCCTTCCACGGCTTCCACCTTGTACACCTTAAACACCTGCAATTATTCAGTAAGTAGTTATATGCTGCATTAGGTGTCAACATCATAACCTTGATTCTGTAATGAGATTCACGTCGATTTCTTCAAAATCACTCTTTTATTTACATTGTAATGTGGAGATCTGCCTCTGCGCGTGAAGTTTATGTAGCTATTTTAACAGTAAAATTAACTTTAGGGACTTGTACATACAACAGAGTGAAAGAAGCTCGACCTAGAATTTCACAGTCAGGACCTTTACCATCTAATTACTTACTACGTGGGGTTTTTATATTCTTAGGAGCCATTATGTACTTATTGTCATATTAATAAGGCTCTTATCTCTGTGGCAACTACTATACGGCAAGAGGAGTGAAACGTACTCATAGAAGGCACTATCATGTAGGTGGCAAAGGAATATTATTGCTGCATTACTTCAAAATCCTTGGTCATTAGATTTTTTGGTCTCATGAGAGAGAGAGACAGAGAGAGAGAGAGAGAGCATCATTAGTTAACACTTGTCGTTGAATTTGTCGTCATCTTGTAAAAACAACCAATGATGGAATGCCATTTTGACTTCGAACTGCGAACTTTGCTTGGTATTCTTTTGACCATATTATAAATGCTTTCCTTGTCCGTCCTCTCTTCTGTTTTGTCTCCTACTAAATATATGCATGGATACGTACACCCTTGAAATAACCATACACTCCAAGACTCTCACTCTCATCATGTAACTTTGGGTAAGTGTTCGGTGGAGAGTTGGGAGTTCAAAAGTTGCTAACTTGGAAGAGGCATCAAGTTCGGTGAAGATGATAATGATGACGACAAAAGTTTAATTCCCAAGTTGCAAGAAAGGGCTCGAGACATGCAGTCTAGAGGATCTTCTAAGAACTTGGATGTTGATGGAGCGTGGCAGACAAGATGAGGACAACAGATCTATCATTTGCCAAGGTTCTCTCCAATACTTTTCTACAATGTAAGCGCAGACATATACTCTTATTATGAGTGGTGGCTACAAACTTCACTGGTCTGGGGAGTCACCCTTCAACGACACAATTTCATTAAATTTGTTGGAGTTACTACATTTGCAGTTCCTCAAATGATTCGTTTATGAAAATTGTTTTTAATTCAAGACACTAAAAAATGTAAGGAACCGCTTAGGAAGGCCTCTTCATTGCACCATCATCATGAGTTCACATTCTGTGAGACAAAAAGACTGTGTGATGAGTCAGTAGGCGTTCTTCGGGAAAATGCGTGGTTTGCTTTTATTAGATCTTATATATATATGTGTGTAGAGATGTGCTCCTTTCTACTTTTTTTTTCGTACTTGCTTGCATTTCTTTCCGTACATATAAATACTCAAAACTTCCACATAACATTTATACTTACCCGTCCTGGTACCTATGTACAATGTATGCAGGAGCAGTTCAATGCAATACCTCTACCACAGTATAGGCTCACAATATCACAATTTGTACATAAAAATACAAGGTACACTATCAGATGCACACGAGCAAACGAACCAATAAAATCCGTTGGATAGCTTCAAAGCACGTAAATATGTATGGTTTGCCTTAAAATCTTATCATGTCAAAATTTGCATCCAACACTGCATCTGTCTCTTTCAAATCTTCGACCTTTTAAATTCCTTGACTATAAAAAATTTGTTCGGAAGAATTTAAAATATTTTGCAAAAAAACAGAAAAAAAAACAGTCAAGAAATCATGTCAAGTGTCATAAAGCGAACATAAATGATAATTCTTTTTTACTTTGAATTAATTTAAGATTAAAACTAACCTTTTCAAGTAGGGAATAGAGAAGGTGCATGTCAATTACACGAGAGCACCGACGTGTAAAAACTGAGAAGATAAAGAAGGAAACACAAAAAGAAATGACTCACTCATTCGAAGCTACAAATATGTTCATATACAAAAGAGGAAAGGAGACTAAGACATCGAGAATTTATTTTGGCTGCAAGTAAAGAAACCCGAATTGAGGAAAATTTTCACCCTGCTGTTCGCATTCTTCAATGCAGGCGTGATTTTATTATGAGAATAATCAATGTAGATTTGTATTATGTAGCATCAAATGGGTAAATCTGTTTTCAGGTATTACATTAAACTAGAGCTCATCTGCTCCGGGAATTAACAAACAAGTTGATTTCCGAGTTCCGATGTCACGTTGACTTGTATTACCAACTGAAAAAGGCTGAAAAGTTACACGGCACATTTGCGGACGATTTTTCGCTTTCACGAAGTTATTCCACCCAAAGTTCAACTTTTGAGGGAAAAAAGTTAAGGATAAGCTCAGAATTGATGACCTTAGTCATGTTTAGACAATTTGAGAGATCTAAAAGTAAGTCAATGAGTATTTAGATATCAGCTTGAGGATTATTTTGAAATAAATAAAAATTCTTCATACTCTCGTTTTTTTTATGGACGAATTCCAGCGAATAGGTTAAAGAAAACTTCACTTGTATTTTTTTTTTTGCGCGGAAAAAAAAGGAAAGTAGAACATAAATAAGATTGAATTACCAAGGCTTATGGGGTCCGTAAATGACGTAAGCAGGTGATTTCAAACAAGATTATGACAAATGGATGATAATCTTAGATTTAAATAGCATTTGATTTGGCCTTTAGCATTTTCTCCAAATGACATATGACATTTCGTCCTTTCCATATATTATCGTTTTACCCTGTAACCTTCCCTAGTTTGTCATCTCCCTCGTTACCCGGATGATTTACTGGTGCATGAATTCAATTCAAAAAGTCTTTGGGCTCCTGTCAAGTCAAATATAGCTAATTGCGGGAGGACGGTGAGAAGAACCAACCATCCTGTTCTCCCAACAAAGTTAAACTCGTGAGTACAGAATCCGCTCAGAAAAAATTCAACACTAAAAACCTCAAAGTAGATAAAAAAAATAATTCTAAAGTGAAACAGAGCTCGGAATCGATGAGTAAATCGTACAAAAAATCCCGTCATTCGTAAGCGTCAGGAGAGGAGGAATGATGGAACGAGTTAATGAGAAGACGAAGAAAGACGTTTAAATCTGTACCTTGACACTCGGGTCAGAAATAAAGACATTTTTCCTCAGCCTTTCAAGTGCAAACAGCATGAGGGGTTTTAAAATCGTAACTCCACAGAGTCAAGACACTACCTCTCCTGTACTACATATCTTGGCCAACGTTGAAAACAAAACAAAAAATTGTTGGGAGCCGACACACTGGAAATTCTCCGTTGAAGGTATTACAAGTGTGAGTCGGCAATAGAGATGGAGAGTGAAGTACTAACAAAAAAATTAGTGTTGAAAAAGATTATGCAGCGTGAAAGAAAAATCCAGGTTTTTACAACCACCCTTATTCCCTTTAAAAATTCTCCATCCACGCTCCTCACCATCCACCTCTCATAGACATACTTAACTTTTATGTCGGATCCTTTTCGCCACGATTATCTCCAAACCAACTTACCACCATCATCGCTGTAAAAACTCCGTTCGTCTTTCAAACAGATAATGTGAAGTCAGCGTTTGTATGTTTGACTAGTCGGTTTATCTGCATGGAAAGTATCACTTCATCAGGACCGGGGCAGTCCATAATACTCGAGTAACCCAGCAAGCACTTGTGAGCGTTCCTTCTTCCTTTCCGAAAAGGAACGGAGAACTAAATAGATGATAGAAGATGTCTAAGTGATGATACAACTCGGTCCGACGCCGAAGTTTTGAGAACTAAGCAGGGAACCCAGCTTGAAATTGTTACCGTAAGGAGTCCGTAATTAAAGCCAGAAAAAACCAGCAATTCTCTTTTAATGGTGCTAAAAAAACTACAGCTGTAAACAAACCTCATTGCTTAAAAAAAAAAAAGTTAAGGGAAAAAAATGTGAACTGCATTGCCATTGCATTGGTATGCACAAATCGTAAATCCAACGAAAAGTAAATAAACGGATGGCGGGCTAAAATAATATATAAAATAGCACAAAACGCACCCTTGTGTGCATACACGCTTGGTATACTTTCTACATATGCAAAGATTTGGGTGTAAACAAAAGGAAGAAAAGAAATGTGAAGAAAATAAAAGGACATGTGAGGGGTCTCAAGTCAGTACATTAGTGATTAAGCATAACGAGTGGGAATTTATTTAGACTGCATTAAAATTGGGTAAAATGGAACACGGTGGCCTTAGCCCTACTCCGATTCGGTTTTCAGCTCATCTTTGACAGCTCTGGTTGCTTATAAAGAGTTTCCTCTCTCCCTATACTGGCCTTCTCCTTTGGAGTTAAAAAGGGAAAAGGGAAAATAATTTATTTGACACATTGACTCATTTTGCTCGATTTACTTTTCCTCTTTTACTTTGAACACACGTATCTACTACAAGATAGGACTACGGAGACAGAGAGAGAGAGGGAGAGAGAGAGAGAGAGAGTGAGAAACGACAACAAAAACCATCTTTACCTTTAGTTTGTTTAAAAATACGAGTTCACAGAGTATTACGTAATAGTTGTGCATGTGAGACTCACTTCTATGTGTAAATAACATTTAGTTTTTTTTTTTCATATATTTTCAAAAGCCTTACACTGGATTTGGTTTAGGAAGCAAGTGGTAGTGTTACTTCATCCATGTTCTCCGTACACGTTTTGTCAGACTCATTTTCTCTTATGTTTCCCCGCCTTGAGACATCTCACAATGTACTTACTCTTGTGGTGATACTCAAGGGAGTATTCGTCCACAACTTGCGGAGTACAGCTGTAGTAGAGTCTACGGGTTCTTGTTTGGTGTTATCAGAGGTGCTGTGTACTTCTGAGGAATATGAAATAGTTGGGTGTTTGTTGTTGTTGTTAGTGGGAATATCTGCACTTGCCATAAAACTAATTGAAGAACAAGAAAAAGTAAGAACAGCTTTCATTTATTATCGTGTTTCCCCTGGTTTATCTTGACATCTCCATACAATTTACCTCTTAATTCCTCCGAGTAAATTCGGTATTAATCTACGTTTAGTGTTCTATGTATTTGCTCAGTTTTTTTTTGGGGGTTGCCCACGCACCCCCCCTCTCTCACTCGGCTGAACAAGTGCACTTGATAATTTTCCTCGTAGTTTTATATACCAATTTGTTCTCCTCCTTGTTCCTTGTCAATTTCTTAAGAATTTAAATTTTACTGGAAGGAAAAGTGCAAGTGCTCAGCGTCACACTGGCTCTATTTTTTTTAATGTTCAAGAGCTACAAAATATTCCGATAGTAAAAGTCCTCCTCAGTCATAAGTCATGTATACATAATATATGACCGGCTGCTGTTGGATTGTGTGTGTGTGTGTATACTTATATATATATATATAGAATATATATATATATGTATGTATGTATCTTGCATGCACTTCATATTTATTGTTACGTTAGTACATGAACTACGAGGCAGAATATAATATGGATTTTTAAAATATAATATAATCAGTTTTGTTCCATTCATGCTGATCATTTGCATTAGCTATAGTGTAACCACATAGTTTTAAACACCTCTAATTAGATATGGGATTGAAGTAGGGAGTTTTTCTCAAAAAATCTGATGCTGTTGTAAGACATGAGCTAGTTAACAAGAACAAGTAAATCGTTGAGATTTTCTAGGCTGCACTTACTATCACTGTGAGGACCTCTTGTCTAGATTATTTTTACCGTATAATCTAACCATGCAAATGAGTTAGACTGCATCCAGGGTAATTGTATTGAGTGTATGTACATACATACATATAATTATATTTTCTCATGTACCAAACTTCCAGCTGGTAGTGGTATGGTAAGACCCGTCTCAGTCAGTGGGATATAGTATCTATAGCTTATAGGGCCTTGTAGTACACACGATAACCTCGGCATGTACGCAGGAGAAAAGCAAACCGTGTTAATTGGAAATTCTAATCAGCCTTCCCACTTTAAGTTAATCTGTCGTACATTTGCAGCTACTTATTCACTGGATGCATTGACTGGACCATATGCTCCAATTCCGAATGAATCTGTAGAGGGAAAAAAAATTGTTTTCCTTCCTCCATCCTTAGTCTCACAGTTCTCCATTGCAACCTTGCCAATTAAAACATTTTTTTTTATTCCTGGGCTTTCTAGCTATCTCCACCTCAGATAATCAGTCCTGGGCAAAGCATGTGCTTTTCCCAGTTGTTATTCTACTGGTATTTGTAAAATTAAAGGAAAGGGTTTACGCATTGAACGTACAAAGTTGGGATGTTTTCCGCCTCTGACTCATACCTACCACCGTTACTACACAGTTTGTGCGGGTTAGGTTCCATGGATAAAATTATGGTGAGACTGCCCTTATATTGGTGGAGCGTGTTTCATTCAGAAAAGTAAATGGAGCCTGGCAATGCCTCTTATTCCATTGAAAATAACCCCTCGCTCGAAATACAGTCACTCATTCAACATTCCATTAGACTTTTCATAAACATTAATCACTCTGCGCAAGATTGTTCGCCTGGAACATGTTCAATTAACCCTATGGAGCAGATAAGAATTATGATTTTTGGAAATTGAACTCTAATTTTGAATGCTCCCTATATAGTATATGAATGAGTTTCTCTTGTAATGTAATGTGTTGAAAGTTCTATAGTTTCAAAGCGGAGGTCATTGATGAACGGTTATTTGAGGCGGGAATGAACCAAAACTTAAAACCTAACTGTCACAGAGAATTTACTCAATGAAGGTTATCTTGTAAATGAAGTTGTAGGGGGAACCATGCTCCATCCTCTTAATAGTAATCTCTCCACTTAAATTACAGACCAAGGCTTTAAATCAAATATCCCGAAAGCTCTTCTCCAACTCCTTTAAATTTCTCTGCCAGAGTCATCAACAGTCGTAAAGAAGCGTCAATTTATTTTCAATTTTTAATGAACAGCTAATTCATGGATTTCTCAATCTGTGAATTCAGATACTTATATGCACATGGTGGTTAGCTTTAATAATATAAGTAAAAGGCTGTAGTCCCAATACCTATGAGACTGTACATATTTTCCTAACTGCATCTGCCCAGATGAAAGTCCCTGTTGAGTTCTAAATTTTAAATGCATTTTTTCAGGAAGATGTAGATTGTACATAACACCCCTGCAAGTAAGTTAGTAGTGGTGGTGGAAAAGTCTACCATAAACGTATGCAGTCTGAAGTTGTAAAACCTGATTACTACGAGCAGCAGGCTAAATATTTATTGCACTTTAAAATTAAATAGCATCCTAACTCTTCCCATAGCATGAATCGAATTGTGAGCATAACTCATCCAATTGAGTCCAAACGTCGTGGCAGTGATTATGTTCCTTCTATCCCAATTTCCTCTCCAATGAAAAAAAAAATAAGGTACGTGATAGATACATGCTGGAAGAATGCAGATGTACGTGTCGCTAATGTCAGTACCATATCAATGTGTACAGTCAGCATTGCATACTCCTATTAAGGCTGTTGCATCCCTTCCAATAAATCTCTCCTCACAAGCTGTAGATTTGCATTTGGGAATGCATTCAATCAGAGGGTTACATTCCTGCACTACATTTGATTCAACAAAATCAAATTAAACATTACAGCTTGTTACTTTTGCTAGCTTCCATCGCAGCTTTTACTTTCAACCGCCAAGTATGCCTCTATATGTATGAAGAGCGTGTGGGTGACGGAACTTTTTCAGCTCTGTTTTCATATTTTCCTCTAATAATCCTCTGTCTGCAAACCTACTTCAAAACATTAGGCACTTTGCTTAATTATACTATATACTCTCTCTCTCTCTGTGAGACTTTGTGAAGTCAGCGGAAGAATGTTTTTTTGTGGGGTCTACTAATAATATTCAGCATGCATTATAATAATAATCCGTAATGATTAGCCTGCATGCACATAAATTACTGCAGCCTATCCCGTTAGGAGCTAAATATGCCATGAGCATACTCATTTTGTCCTGGTGCTGAAAAGTTGACAAAAAAAGGATAATGGAAATGTAAATAAGTGTTTTATGTTTTCATCCCTAAAATTTTTGGCAATTTACTAGTCATCATGATTTATGAGTCCGTGGGCAAACTTGGAATCCATCCGTTGTACGGCATCGAAAATGGGCTTAAAAAAAGTATGCTCGTACATTTCAAGTAATTATGTGGTTGGGGTACATAGTTATATGTATGCTGTTTATCTAAAAAAAGATTCCTATGCACCACAATCCCCTTTCAAACGTTGGCGTTATATTGTCATTACACATTTTTCGGCGGAGTTTAACTGAATTGGAAATTCCAAATTTAATAGAATTATTATTCTTCACACATTACTTTCGCAAGTCATCAAGTGTTTTTTAAGTGCTTGTATTTACTTGAGTAGTAACAATTATTGTATGTACATATCACTGATGAGAGAGATAATTTGTGATTTCCTTGAGTAAATTGAAATATGTGCAAGCATGGGGATATACATATAAGATGCAAGTGGTAAATACGTACCATGGTTTTTGGTACATCATCATATTTAGGGAATTTAAATTAATAGCTCCAAAAAAATCAGAGAAAAATCTGGTAGCCAAATATTTTGCTCTAGGATTCGATTTCTAAATGCATAACTTATTCCGTTTATCATCACATCCAATCCATCTTTCTCACTTCTCCCAAGTAAATTCTTCCTCTGGCTTGGGGCTTGAGTTACGTTTCTTCTGAAAGGTCTCCTTTCAGTAGGCAATAAGTAATGTGAAAATGGATTTGAACTGAAGAATACAAAGCATTCTTTGGCTTTATCAACAAATCCACACCTTGAATTTCAACTGGAACCCGTTCATCCCAATCTTTCATTCTAACACCCCGTCCGGATATGCTCTCATAGGATAGAATGAATTGACGCATGCTGTCGTATGTATGTAGATATGTATATTAGTAAGAAAGGTTATCCATGGAGTTGCTTTCGAGATATTACAAGAACCATGTGTGCAGGTAAGGTTAACTAACTACCTTTCCAAAGTGAAGTGTTCAAAATCTTTTGAATGATGCTGATGTTGGGGTACATGTACGACTTGAGAAAATTCGAATGAACTTGTACCCTCAGTTGTTGACAGCAAGAAGGTAAAAAATGAGAATCCTTTTGGATTTGAGCGAAACATATATGACATTAATATGTAGTAGCAGTGAGAGTCAGGGGATGATCATGTGTTTTTGACCGTGTGTAAGTACACCGCCGCCGTGTGGTGAGTAGGTTTGAAGAGAGACGATAAGCTGTCAAGGTATTAGATGACGGGATGACATGGAATAGACAACAACAAAACGATCTTGCAAACTTATATGAATGCCAAATGAAAAAAAAAGTAAATGTTGCAGGTGCACAGGGTTTCGAGTTTTAATAGAATCGTTGGGTTCGACTGGTAAAGTTAAACTTGTAAGTTAATCCGAATCTTTCAATCAAGATTTTGAATTGAAACCAAGATGAGGCAGATAGAGGCTTCATACGGAGCAGAACAATTTATGTCAGGGTTTCAAGTTTTTCCCGAATGAGTTGTAGTTTTCAATGATACTTGTATGTATTGGAAAGGGAATTTGAAAAAAATTACGACCCTGTACATCATCTCATATCCTGTATGCACACACTATAGTTACTACTATGTCTGCTCCATGCCCTGAAAATCTTCAAGTTCTTCCATGCATCTTCATTGTATATAGCTCCTCTAAAAACCTGGTGTTCCGGTCTAACACTTATACTACGTAACGGCTATAGGAATAATAGAAACTACAAACTGTTGGAACAAGATAAGGGAAATTCTTACGATTTCCTTTTGGTAACTCTATTGGAAGTTTTCTACAAGAAGTCTATATCAACTGTGAGGATTGTAAGTCTAGAGGATGGTATAATACCATTGGTATTTTGTCATTATAGTTTGTGTACATGCTTGTTTCAAAGAGGAACATTGTACTATAGTTTTTGTGTATGTGGTAAGGATACAAAAAAGGAGTAGGTAGGTGGTTTAGACATTCGGTGTTCAGCGTGTCGACGATGTGCAAATAAAAGTTGTCGAGTCGAAATGATGGCTGAGGCTGGCCCATTGCCTTCGACGCATATACAACTTGCGTAATCAAAAATTTATACGGGTATCTTCACCATTTGAATGGAGTTGCTCCTCTCTTACCCGTCCCTATATGTACCCTATGCCCACATTAATATTATCTTTTTGAGCAAGTTTCATGAACTGAGACGAGTAATCTTGGGTTGCGTCGTTGTTTCGGGTGTTCTCATACATAAGTTTGCGGGAGGCCCCTGTTTTCATATCTACCCAATATCTTTTTTAAAATTCTATACTTAAACTTGTACATGGTGTGAAGAGAACTATATGTATAGTATTTACAAATCTCTTTGGAAACATCTTCTGAAATCTCGTAAAGCATGATAAAATGTGTCTTGTTTTGCATTCCTTCGATCATTCCAGATTTCAGATTTTTTCCTTTTTTTTCTATTCTATATATACTACGCACTAAGGCAGACCTTTTCGGCAATAATTAACTTTCGTGGAGGTTTAAATGCAAAGCAGGGACTTGATGTCATCTTTTTTCTAGTTCCTAACTTTCCCTTTAAAATTCCGTTATCACATTAATTTCAACTTGAGGCAGTTCTAAGAATTTAAATGCAAGGATGGGGTTCCTTAGTGACTTAACTTGAGTTGACAGGTCTGGAGGTTTTATAAAAAACTGTTTTAAGTAAAGGCCATGTTAAGAAAACACAAATATATACTGAGATATCAAATCATATATACCCACTGTACTAGATTCACATGGGCATGATGCTTCCACAGAGTGGAAATACGGTTGAAATCCTATGTGAGACAGTCAAGTCAGTGAATTCAAAGGAAGGTCTTGAAGAAACTACATACACTGAGCTCATTCACTTATGCAAGCACTGAATAGGAATGGAATCCAGAAATAAAAAAGTAAATAGCAAAGGAAGGTTGATGTTTAGTAGCGACGGCTCAATTTACAATTACTCAACATGTAAAAAGTCTGGTCGATCATCAGGAAATTATCCCAGTTGATAAAGTTGAAAGATCTGATAGAATGATAAATGCAGATTTGTGCATTATTGACAGCCCGTTGGACTCTCGCCCATGACCAAGACAAACATGATACTACACAAAATTCACTTTCGTTGCAGACTTCGTCTTGAAGAGAGACACTCAACACTGCTCCCCTTCCCATCCGCTAAACCTTTCAATAGTCTTTATACAGAGCTGTTGTAATTTCGGTGTGAAGATATATCAAAAGTGTATTTTAAATATTTCCTTCAATCCTAGGAATTTCGGGTTAATCACTGTTAATTTCTGTGTTTTATTTCCTGGACATTTTTTTTAATTCCAGGGAGAGAATCCCCCCAAAAAAAACGTTGGTTGCAAGAAGTTGGTCTGTTTTATTGGAAATTCTATTGCAACTGCAATAATCAAAGGCGAATCCTTTGCGGGGAATAGTGTCAGTGTCTGGTGTAGGATTAAACATGAACACACTGACTGTGCCACATACATTGACTTGTGAATCCACCTCCGCAGTGGATTAACTACATTACAATTGAATTCTTGAGTGTTCAGACAGTCATCAGACAAAGAAATAATAAATAAAATGTGTTAAAATAATATCAAGATTGTAGGGATTGAGAGCGTACTGAGAAGCTTATAAAAAGTACGCCTATTGGAAATATTACTTACGTGTTTCCTCATTACACCGCACACTTTTAATGTACTCACTGGGAGAGGAGCGGATGAATTGCTGATACTTTCACGTTCGATCCCACTGGACGGAGATTAGAATGCACTCGGTAGCCTTTTATGCATATTTTACTGGTTGAAATTGAACATTTCGTGATCTTCCATGACTACCATACATTATTATGTAATATCATGTATCTCTCTTGATCCCCACATGTGTCGCGACTTTTGTTCTCTTCCAAGGCTGCACATTTGTTCCAACTCTGGATTGTGCAGTGTGCATATCAATACACACACACACACACACATTGTCATCAGGGAATCTAGTATAGCGTTCAATTACAATCAAGAGTAACGCAAGAGTAGAATAACCCTTTTGCAATACCCTTGTACAACTAAACCCTCATAATTGTGTGCATCGGTTAGTTGCATACTAAGTAAGTACGTCCCATACATCCAGGCTGGTTGAGACACATCCCACAGAACATGACGCGTACATGGGCTAAGGGTGTAGATTTTTATGTGCTATTTAACTGCACAAAAGCATCATTTAAGTATTTACTTATCGTTGGTAGTATGTATGTATGCTAGAGACCTTCCTCGTGCTTGACTTTTGCCCCAGAATGATTTTGGTCTGAATAGATGCTACTGTTGTGTTGTGTTCCAATAGTGAGGGCTCATGTTTCACATTGAATTAATGCAGTTGTGTGTGCACCATTAATCAACAATATCAATGATCACTAGCATTATTACATATAATTACATGCAAGTCTTTTCTTTGCCACCTCGTTTCAATGGAATGGTAGTCCTTGCAATGGCTACTGGTCGAGTGCAACCTATTTTTGGTCTGATTAATTTCCAAGGAATCAATTTATACTTTCGGAAATAACCATTACAATAACTGCTTCTGTGGAGCTATTCTTGTAAGGGATTTCAATGAATCAACTATTTATAGCTCAAACTAGATTGAACGATGCTTGATGTACACGTGCACTAATTGTCGTACTCCCTGCTACTGGGACATCGGGTGTGCTCTTGTTTACTTTGATTTTGGAAGCACAGGGCTATTTTACTATGTCGAGAGTATACTCCAAAGGAAGGTGTGACTGAAGGTGGACCCAAGTCCTAAAATAATTAACAATCAATCCTTTTTTCAAAACTTACAATTATTAGTGACAGTTTTGAGCCATCTCCTCCTGACTCCTTAGTACTGTAGCCTTAGACAATTATCTTCCCATCAGTACCTTCCAGCTATGTACATACATACATACATACATACATACATACATACATACATACATACTGCATGGCTAAAATTATCACATTTTTTAAAAGCCTCAGACTCAGACTATTTTCAAAGTTTCGGCTCCAACTTAAAATGATTGATTTTGAACGGAGGGAAGTTTCCCATATCTTTTTAATCTTGAAGATAATTTTTGGAAGATTAAGAGATCTACGTAAGAAGTTGCTACGATCTCCCCTCAAGTCGTTACGACAGAGCAGATAAAGTGAGACACTTCAAAAATCTGAAGCTTACGTACTAATGCGTGGAAAGAGGGAAAAGTAAGCAGTGTCAATAGCAAATACCGTAAGCTCAAGCCTACGTAAACCTAGTAAACCAACGCAAGTCTGAAAATACATACAAGCTATCTAATGATAGGTACAAGTACATGGTAGAGACCTGCTGAAAGTGAAACTGAAAAGTTGCTATCCCACACTTGCAGGGCAGACAGTAGCTATTATGGCATAATCCAATGGTATTTCCCCCCCAACGGAATTAAAATATATTTTCAGGCACACATTGTTTGGGTGCCTCAAGCACTCATGTAATCTTCAGTTTCGGACTTGCATTTCGTCGGGCTGCCGTAATTCTGTTATAATTCTGAACTACTCCAAATTACTATAGATATGTACATACCCACATACATACTTACACTACCATATAGTAATTTGGAAGATAGTCATGCTATGAAATATAATCTGGATGTATTACAGGATTGAGTCATTGATAAACTTTATGTTTCCCAAAAAATCTGTCTATCCTTTCCCTCTAGTAAATGTGTATAATTATTGTATTCACTTGTGTGTGTATCTATCTCTTTTTTGCATCTCTGCAGGGAGAAGAAAAGCTGTCGGCGTTGGTGGGTACTAATCAATATTGTGCCTATTATGCAAATTGGAATGAAGTGTCGTAAATGTGAACGACTACAAGACTTGGTGTGGTGATGTCCCTAAACAAGATACTAATAACAATAAGAGTAAGAGGAAAGAAGTGAATGATAGGCGAAGAAGAAGGACCACAAAAAGATAAAAAGCAGCTAGTAGTATCGTCTGCACATCATTCGATAGGATCACGTTTTTGATAGAGAGACACCCATTGAAACCCGTGAGTATCCAAGATGTGTGTGTGTGAGTTTACATGCGATTAGATTGGAAGCAGGGAACAAGGCAGTTTATTTCATTCACAACATTTGGCAGATCAACAACAAGTGTTTGTGTCTTCTGTAAACGATTCTCCTGTGTGATCGGTGAGCAAGTCTCACTTATCAAGTCTGCCTGTGAACACTTTTCCAAGCCTCTGCTCAAAGCTGTGCTCAACTTTCCCAATCAAATAAGAATCTCTATTGTTGCAAAAAAATAAAATATATAACTCATAATTGTCTCTCATTATTGTCCGTGAATTTCCCTTCATTAGGTAATATTTACAGCGTGACGGACGGCAACGGGAGTATCGTACAAACGTGTGGAGTTTGAATCTCATAAATATTATTGTTCTCTTAAGTAAAATCAGCCAGGAAACAATTGTAAAGTGAATTGTGGGACAGAAGAACTCAAGAGTGAAAGAAGTATTAAAATTCATACGGGAATTGACATGGCGAAGAAAGCTATGAAATGCTTGACAGCATTTCCATTTTCTAACGTGTCATGTGCTTTCTTCGCCTCAACTTTCATCCCTATTTTAATCATTTTCCTGGTCAACCTGGACTATGGATGTAGCTACCGTCACGAGCGGAGTAAGTTTATTACATTCCTTATATTTTACATTTTCCTTGTCTCTCTACAATGCAATGCAATGTAAGAAAAACTTCCTCTAAAATTTCTCAATCTTCCTTTTCCATTCCTCGCTCGAAATAAACTCAAGTCAAGTATACTTTCAGGGAATTAGCACATGTTAGTATGTAAATACTAGTATGTCTTCACGCTTCTTTATCACATGCTTCCGTTAACCTGCATCTGTATTTGAGGATATTTTTGCTTTAAGGAAAGGTTCAGGACGTGAGTCATAGTTCAACCTGGATTGTATAAAAAGTTAATTGTAAATGAGTTTAAAGGGGGAAAAAAATATTAGATTTGCAATCCCTGCTACAAAACAAATCCACGTGTGTAATGAAAAAAAAATAATGTCTACAAAAATCTCGTAAATTAGGAATTAATGCAACCAGCATAATTTTTTCTCACAGTTTTAAAATTTAATGCAGGTGGTGGTAAAAATTGACAGGCATGGATTCATGAAATTTAATTTTATTCAAAATCTGTTAAATAAATTTTCCCAAGACAAATTTCCCGAGTAATGATGGGATTCTAAGAGTGAGAAGCTTAGCTCCCAACTGCGGCTAATTACAGCGCAACTTAATAAATTAGAAGCAATAATGACATCACTAGGAACCAAATTCTCAGCTGTAGCTTTCTACGCAACTCTGGACCCAGATAGGAAAAAAAAACACTATTCCCACGTAGAGAGTATGTGTTTCTGTAATTAATTATTCTGTGTATAGGAAAAAGTTACGCAAGTCTCGCCGTGCGTAGGAAACAGAGATAGCAGCATGGAATTAGCATTATCAAAAAAGAGAATCTAAAGACAAATGATTGGTTTATACAAGTAATCGTTATTGCAGTGAGTTATTTAACACAAATCCGGTTTTATTCTTCATATAAGTTATATGAAACATTTACCTGTGAGACTCGAGGTATTCACACTCAAGTGGGGAAAAAAAGGGAGTAATTTAATTTGCGTAGGAAGAAAGTACACGCAGGTTGTGAGCTTAAGTAAAGTAGATCCTTATAAGATAATAAATGATAAATTGTGAATAATCTAAATGTGTTTCGATGCTTTCATTCCAGCTGGCAATGACTGGGCGGTCATGATCTTGCATCAAAATTTTTTCTCTCTCCCTCGATCACTATCACCAGTATTAATTTCTTCTGATATCATTTTCTCTAAGAAATTATTATGGTAATTTAAATATTTGCAAGGCCCTGCCCAACTCGCGTGTGGATACAAATCCCGATATCAAATCGATGCTCAAAGAAAATATCCATAGTCCATGTGATGAGCATGTAGGTATTTAAGTATACTTGAGCGTTTGTATGTATATAGATATTTGGCTAGTAATGGTTAGCTCACATACCTACAACATATGACCCTTGCTGTCACTCGTGTTAAAGCGCTCTTGAAAATCCAAGACAAGAGTGGGAATGTGGGAGTATTTACTAAAAGGGCTGCCCGTTATCGTTACCCCGATGATTAACCCAAGTCAAAAATGATTATAATTACTAAATTATGAAAATTCAAAAAATCTAGCTAAATATTATATCTTCCTCCACATTTTTGTATCCTTTATACATAATTACTCCATTACTAAATAGGGTGATCACTTCGGATGGTTTAGAAGTCAATGACGGAGGAAATACACTCACGATGTGACGTGACGATACATGTCTAAGCCTCAAAAATATTTATTTATTAGCGCTGAGACAAACTTAATAAAAGTAAATGGTTCACACTATCTTTGAGGGATTTGAGGGAATTAATTTTACAAAAAACAAAAAAGTCAGTTCCATACAGTATCCACGAGGTGTAAAAATGAATTTCACAAGGCTGAGAGATCCTTTGAACTGGAATGATGTAGCTTCATGTGAGTCTAACTGTAAGATTTTACGAAGGATTGTAATCAGTGTACCGCGACAGCTTACTGAATTGAAGCCAAAAATCCTACTAACATATGGCACGTGTCCTCCCAAAACCATTCTAGATAAGTCAAAAGGTAAATTTTCTGCCTTCTACCTCTGTCCTCTCTCTCTCTCTCTCTCTCTGTTCTGTTTCCTCTGAATTGTGAATTTTATGAAGAATTCGGAAAGGAAAATTGAAATCGAATACAGAAATCGGCCACACTTTCCTACTTGACACATATAAAAACTCATATGTTTCTCTCCAACCCTCCAATTTCCTCCCTTCCTCCTTTTTTTTTCCTCTTAATGCATCGATTTTATTTTTTATGATAATGCTGGCATTTTTACCACACCGAGCAGTACCATTTAATTCAGGAGCACATATGGGGAGGATAAGTAACTCCTGTTGGTAGCAGTTACGGCTTCTATATGTGTTCCACTTTACCCCCGGAATTCCAAACTGTAGCTAAATAATATATTATCATATAAATCAGCCCTTGCTAAAAAAGAATTAGTAGGAATACAAGTAAACACTGAAGGATATTTCCCTTTTGTATGCTCGCTCAAAGGAGAGACGCAAGTCGAGTTTTTATGGTGAAGGGCAAACGTGCCTCTACCATGGAAATACATCAGGGAAAATATTTCTTGTAAATACAAGAATCCTCTTTACAGGCAATTTAGTTTCATAGAGGAGTTGAATTTATGAAGCCTTTATAAATATTAAAGACAGCCACTTCACACAATTTATTTTGTACTCTAATTATTTTTATATTCATCTGAGAAGTGCCTCGTGTCTACGGAAATCGAATGCCTAAAAGTATGTTGACCACGGAATCGCGGAAAGTTCAAGAGAAAATCGTCGCTTATCATAATTTCTTCCGGGCGAATGTTCGACCCAAAGCTTCAAATATGTTGGAAATGGTAAGTGAATTTACTGAATTCTCAATTTTAGGATTATAAATCCTCCCTGTCAATATTTCTCACAAAAAAAATTTGATTTAAAAATACGCTCTCCCTTGAAAACTTTTAATATCCTAATACATATTTACAAGATGAGGTCTACAGTGATTTTGCCTTTGATTCCAGAGTTGGCATTCGGGAGCAGCCAAAGCGGCTCAAAGATGGGCTGACCAATGTCAGATGCTAACCCATGACAATGCAACAGATCGTTGGACTGAATACTACGGCCCGTGTGGGCAAAATATTTTCGTGGCTACACATAAAGTCCCTTGGTAATTAAATTTGACAATTTCATTTCACCTTAACTGTACAACCCCTGGCTTGTAGTATCTTAACTTGTCCACCAGTAAAGACTCTCAAGGGAGTCTCCGTAATTGAATGTGAGCTGTCTGGAAAAAATTTAATTATTATTGATAGCCGAAACGGACGTTGAATTTGTCGTTAAAATATTCTCTCTTGTCAACTTTTGTCACGGGATAAAAAATGATTTGCTTGTCACTCTCAAAACCTTTGTAGTTCTTGTGCTGGGGGTTCAACAAGACAAGAGTCTACCAGGGAGATGTCACAAAATGAAAAGCAAACTACCCACGTAGCATTTATCCGCTGAAAATGCAACACCCAAGCTAACACACTCATAGGGAACCCTTTTTTTTTTTAAAAAAAAAGAAGTTATTGTCATTGTTAAAAGGAGAATAATTGCACTCTGTGTTATTACCCTGCAACAAGAAGTGATAAGAGTCTTATCATCCTTTTAATATGTAAGTTTAGACAAAAAAAAACAGTTACACTCCCATTTCAATTGACATTTAACGGCACCAAAATTAATTGGATACGTTGCAGTTTCACTTTACTTGACGGTCTCGAAATTAGTTGCAACTTAGACATTCCCCCTGCAACTACATATATTTGGGACAGGCTTGACAGTTAATACTGACAGTTGCATAGTGTAAGAGCATCAGGAATTGCAAGGCATGCAATTTTGCTCCTTTATTTATTGAGTGCTTCTCTAATAGTGAGCATCATTTTCGGTTATAATATATATACAAAATCCCCGTGGTAAAGACCCCCACCGGAATTTCTCTTTTCTGATGAGACCGGGACTTGGAAGGAATACCTACTGCAAAAAAAAAATCTATTTACATATTTTTTGATATACTCATAAAAATACTTATATATTTTTTTCTTTTTCGGTCCTCAGGTTTTTCGCCCTGAAGATGTGGAACTTGGAACATCGAAATTTTACCTATGGCTCACAAAAAAATAAACTGAGCGTCGTCGGTCACTACACTCAGATGGTATGGGCTGGATCACATAAAGTTGGTTGTGGGTTTTCACAGTGCAAGACTCCTCGGGGAAAAACCTTTTACAACTACATCTGCAATTATTGTCCTATGTAAGTTGTCATTTTAATATCGCTCTTTTTATTTTCCACAATATCCCTATTTCCTTCCATTTGTTGACATACTCACCGTAAAATAAACTTATGCACATATCAAAAAACTGTACGCATCAAACCCCTCTCTCTCTCTCTCTCTCCTTGGAGTTCCTCATGGAATTAAATGAATATGCCTATGTACATATGGAATTCAAAATAAGATGGCAAGCTTGAAGAGTAGTCGTAAATCATGGGATTTTATTGATCCAAAAAATATAAAACTGAGAATTGTGATCATTTGAAAGAAAAAAAACAAAAGAGTTAGGTTGACATTCCTTTCTTCAACTTTTGAGGTAACTTGGTTTGAACTCGGAAGATGAAGCATTGACACTAAGACACGTCATTTGATGGATGCAAATATGTGTAAACAAAAAGTAGTGACTCATCGGGGGGAAATGAATACAAGTGCATATATAAGTATGATGACATGATATGACTACTGTGTAATACTTGGTGGAATATGATTCAGAAGGAGATAACACAATGAATATAATTTTCTCTCATCCAGATTTATTTTGTTTCAAGTCAATAAAAAGTCTGGTGGATGGCTTGACTATATTTGAGTCTTCTTCATGGCATCTCCAATGGATAATAAAAAGAAGTATAGGATCCTGTTGGACTTGCACACTGCTCACAATGTATGCACAGTGTACGAGTCATATTTTCTCTCTGTCCCCATATGTGTGTCCGTGCTTGTGTCTCATACCGCACACAATCTCTCTGAATTTTTTTGTCTTCAATTTGGATATATATATATACTCATCTTTTTCAGATTAATTCGTCTGCCACAGTGACTTACATTTAAATGAGCATTTATTGCCCGTGCGACGAGCCTCTGACTCTTAGAGAAGTTTTTTTTTTTTTTTTTTTTGTGGAGATAGAGGTATGATCCACATGCAGTCGTATAATTTGTCTTTGGCATTTCGTTTATTTTGGCCGCTCCGAGAAATGTTCTTATTACTGTTATTATTACAGTCATATGTTGCCTTGTAAAAAACAACTCGTGCAAGTTCCTTGTTAGTTTTCTAGTTCAGTCATAATAATTACTTACTGGTTCTTACACACCACCATTATTTCTAGGGACTGTGGATGAGTGTGTTTGGCTGCCCATGTGCACTACTGACTCCGTATCCTCACATAACGATACTAGTACGGAGCTCCGTAAGTACCATAACATATTGCGGGCTCATGATTAAGTCCAATTAGCATAGAGGATATATTTATATTTTCTGTTGGCAGAAAACACCAGTTTTCTCAGATTCTTTTAGCAGATAAGACCACACCTGAAGATAAACTAGGATAATATGCATACACTGCGAAGGCAGTGGGAAAGTTGTCCTGAAGAAGAGTTTATACTCCAAAAATTTACTGGTACATTTGCATATCTACATGTGTATATGACACCCATGTATATGTGCTCACACACTGTTACTCCCAACTGAGGAACGAAGGGAAGAGCTTTGAGCAGGATTATAAATAACAATATTATTGAGAATATCGAAGCTGATTTATAATGTAGAACCTTGGTCGTACTTTTTTTTTTTTTCTCGGTGTGTTTCTTATTACCAGGATATTTATGTTGCACTTTTTCCCACCCAGCTGCTATCCTCGTTAGGTCATGGAGTTAGACTCCCTCGAGTCTTTTAAATAATATTTTACATTGGAATGGCACATTTTTCCAAGGAAAGATCTCTCATGGTCCCTGTGGTAAACCGTTTTTTTTTTTCAAAAGGAAGATGATGTTGTAAAGAAACATGAATGAGGAAGTAGCCTCTGAATAGCTGATACTGTTTATGCTGATATGACCGTAGAAACAAGAGTTTTGTGACTTAGAAGTGTAATTCGTTGTCACTGATGTTGTCTATCACAGTGGGAATTACATGAACAACCTGGGGAAGCCATACAATAAAGGACCACCTTGCAGTGACTGTCCAAATAGTTGCAACAAGTCCAGTCGTCTCTGTACAAACTCCTGTCCTTTTGCTGGTAAGATTTTTTTTTCTCTCAAATGTAGATATACATAATTACACATATGTGGTTGTGCGTTTGTAAGAGTAAGACATGGGTATTTATATTGCATGTGTGCTTGTAAAGAGATGTAGTTTTTTTTTATGGAATGTGCCTATAAAGACTACCTTTATTAGTATATTTGATCCTTTATCAGTTTTGTCTGGGCTGTTTATTTTCTGCTTGTCGTGTGAAACGTGGATTTTTTGAATCCATAAAAATATTCAATTCATAGTTTCATTGTACAGTTAGTTACACGGTTAAAGTCCTTTTGGTCATTCCTCGACGTTTTTGTTTTTATTCAGCCATGTTTCATGGCGTTATCAATAAGATGATCATATTTTGTCTCGCAGTCAAATATTTACGGGATAAAAATGAATGTGTGTTCGATAGGAATTGGGAGAGTCGAGGGGGACAACTGTATGGTAATGAGTTAATCTTACACATTAATCTAACGTTTTGTTGTCTAACTTGTCTGCACAACAGATCTGTGGGTGAATTGCCACGAGCTTAATATGGATCATTCGGCGTGGCTTTGCCGCGACAAGTCCAAAGAAGGCCTGCGTCGGAGGAAACATTGCAGGGCAACTTGTCACTGCAAGAACAAAATCATGCCCAAGTACTCTTTATAAACCTACAAATAAGGACTTTAGTGACAATCAAGAGGCTATAATGATATCATCAGAAATATTGTGCATATGAGGGCAAAAAAAAAAAAAAAAGAAGACAACATTTCGACTTATTTTATTATAAATCAGTCATCTCTTCTACAATTTTCTCACGTCCAATAAATACAGATTGTACTTATATGTAAAAGCAAAAAGAGCAGTCTCATTACTCATACTAATGCAGTTTTTGTCCCAGTACCGTCGTCGCGTCGTTGTGCGTGTGTGCACATTGTCAGCTCGATAATAATTTTATTATATCCTATGAACTCATAGCAATACTAATAATATGTAATTATCCTGATTTTATTTGGTCAGACAGTATACATATGTATATGTATATGTAAGACACTTGCACTTAGGTAGACAGGTCAGACGGTAATAATTATATAGCCATGTGAACGGAATCCAGGAAAATAATGAGGCTATCCAATAAACTGTAGCATGCAAATGAGGCTAAATTCCCTACATATTATCCTTTATCGATCAAATTATTCCGTGCCCTTTCGTTACTATAAAGTATCCTAATATTACTATGATGATAAGATTCATTTTATTTTTAATGTCATATTATTTATTTAAAAAAAACCTGTAATTTACGGTATATCGGGGTAATTTAATTATATTATGTAGCCCCCAAGTATTTCTACGTACTCTCGTCGCATTATATGGCAGTTTGTTATCAAATTCCCTTTGCAATGTGCAATTAATGACTACATAATGATTACCTATCGTTTTCTACACATCACACCCTCACCCTCCCCTTCTTTCCATCGTAGAACAATATTTGATATGTTTGTATGACATTAGTCATCCGTCCATGTTAATATCATGTCAAGTGTCAGATTATTGTTAATGTTATGTTATGTTCCCTGGGATCGAATCTCTCTGTACTATTGATTAATCTCCGCTTGTACGTTGTATAGGCTCATAGTAGGCTATCATTCATGTCTCTCCATGGTTTTGTCAGCCTCTGCCCTATACAAGGAGATTGGTATGCCAACCGGTACGTTAAAATTACCTGGAATTATTATTTAATGTGATTCAGGTAATTATTAGTGCAGTATATTTATATAATAATTATATATGTAATATATATATGCAGTACATCAAAATAATCTAATGCACAAAAATAATACAAATATTTAATGAGAGGTTATGTAGCATTCGCTTTTACTGTAATTACTAGTGTCCTACTTATGTGTCCATGTGTACATATCGTCGGTGAAGAGGCAAAATGATCTAGGTGCATAATCGATTAGAATCAAAATGATCTACATAACTTTTTCCCTAAAGGCAAAATGAACTGGGTGCAAGCCTCTTTAAAAGCAAACTGATCTACATACAATTTTCCTTAAAAGCAAAATGATCTAAGTGCTGGTCAATTTTTTTTTGTGAGAAAAATAGCATCTGTAAGGAGGACACGTGGCTTATAAGGGCTAACCATGACTGTAATTGACCTAGGGTTGTGGGTTAATATTGTCTGAAGGGTTTGCTATTACTAAGGATCATTCCGGCAACTAAAGTTAATTTCACTTATTGCATCTAATACATTTTTAGTTACTAAAACTGCAACATTCATTTATTTTAAAATCGACGAATTAAAAGACGAATCAAAATCACAGTAAGCTCATGTGTTAGTGTGCACATTGAATTGGTTTTCCCTTTAATAATTCTCAACCTGGAGTTTTTTCAAATCGTATTTTACGATCATCACCATTATCATAACATTCGGAATCATTTTCAAATGCTAAATCATAATTGACAACTTTTTTTTTTCAATGTTACTGAAAGAAAGAAATGGAGGCATTGGGGAATTAAATGCATGTATAAAAGATTTTGAATACCTCTTGGAATACCTCGCATTTTTGTACGCCGGCATTAGAATGTGTTTACTTATATTGTTTTTATTATAATTTGTATCTAGATCATTTTGCTTTTAGGAAAAGCTGCATGTAGATCATTTTGCTTTTAAAATTCAATGCAAGTAGATCATTTTGCCTTTAGTGAAACTGCAAGTAGATCATTTTGATTCTAATCGATCATGCACGTAGATCATTTTGCCTCTTCACCGACGATATGTATGTTTACAAAGTTAACATAAACTATTTTCTAGGGAGCCATAATGCTCAAGTTGTACTTATGATTTTATTTTAATTCGCATTGCAATATCGTACCGTATGTAATTTAATAATCCTACTTAATTTTTACTAAAGGTGAAAGTTGTCAAATGCCAAAAATCCCTTCCGCAAGTGCTATAAAAACTGTTTGGCAATCTATCCTTAAGTTTCTTATTAACGGGTAGTCTCAAAACTCCTTAGCGGGGTCAAGAGCCGTGGTCCCTTTGGGAGACAGAAGTCCAGCAATGCTTGAATTGCTCCTTCCCTGACCCATTCAGTCCCTAATTGCTGGCCATGTTGACAGTGTGTCGTCAACATTGGACATTATATATTTAAAAGCTAAGAGCCATTTAAAAGAGGGGGCTAATTTTGGAGCGGCTATATGTGTATGGAGTAAACTATAAGAGCTAGTAGAATGTATTATTGTTGGATGGAAAAAAATGAACTTCAATTTTGATAAAGTTGATAATTTTGCTATGTGGAATGATACAATACATTAAGTATGTATATTGTGCATTTGTCCCATGAAAGGGGGTAACAGCGTGGAATGAGTAGAGTATGTATGTACATCAAGTACGTAACGCGGATGTGTAACAGTGACTGGAGATGTGCAGTCATAAAAGGAAATAACTTAGGGCTGTGTTTACATTGCAAATTTAATTTAGTGTATACACATACGAAAGCTGGTAAAAGCTACGGAGTTATACTTACTGTTGTAATAATTTTTATTAATGGAGTGTTAAAATTTACCAAGCTTGAGCATCAAGCAGTAACATCACTAAGATTTTTGATTTTAGATAAAACATGATATTTGTAGATATTTTATAGATCCATATATTTACTATTAGTAAATTATGAAGTAATAGTGCATTAAAAAAAAAGTATCGATAAGGACTACTACTCATAAGTGATTAAATCCAGAAGGAAGTACGACGTCATGATAAATGATTTCAAGTTTTTTTTTCTTTTCTGTATCGCTTTGTAAATTTAAGTTTGTCAGTTGGGTTCAAGTTGCCACAGTAATTATATAGAACGGGGGAAGATGATTATGAATAAAGTCACTCTGTTACTTTAAGAAAAGACAAGGAAAAGTAAGTGTATATTGATAAGTCGTACAATAATTTATAGAATTTTTTGTACATGCGTGTGTGTTTATGTAAAGATGTTTATTTAAAAGCCTTTCATTTCTCGTCCGTGTGTCCTTTTAAATAGAGACAAGTGCGTACATGGAAAGTGGAGAAGTTAAATAGTGTTGGTTCAGCAATAGATTGTTAATGGAGAGGGAGTGATAATGATAATGGAGGTATGGTGTGTGTAAGGTCCTAATGTAATAAGCGCTACAGTAATATAAATCAATTTTAATGTCTAAGCAATTTTTGTCAAGCGTAAGTGTTTAAGTTATATTTTAGAGAATAAGGACTTATTAAAGCTGAAGGTTAAAATAAATGATTTAATGAGTGCTAATAATCATTAATTTTATTTTTCGATTTGTATTAAAGGAAATGACACTGGTTTTCGCTCCTTGTAGTTTTTCTTATGCAAACAAAAATAAGTCAGGAAAAAGTATCTTTCTCTTGCCGCTCAAGTAATCACACGGAATATCAAAATTAAATAAAGGCTAGTCTACCATGAAGAGTCAAATTGAACGCTGAGTCAAAGCCGGAGGTACCAAAATTAAGACACACAAAATTACTCTCTGACTCACTCCCTTTTTACACCAATTGAGTCAACATTGGGTTTCACACTCTTTGGGCACATCGAAGATGTCCCAGAAATATATATGTACGTATGTACGCGTAACTATCCATGCTTCAACTTCCTCGTCCATTCACCACTTCTTCAAACTCATGTAATGTTTACGTACGTGCTCAAGTCCCTTTCAGTTTGATCCCTGAAACTCAATCAGATATCATACGAATGGAAATTACTATAATGAAGTTTACATAATCCACTGATTTTTATTATATCAAATTGATTTCAAAGCTAAATACCTTCTTGGTTGGCTGGAGTCAAAGTATATGGCTGTGGGGCAAATTCGGTTTAAATAGAAACCACAGACATTTAGTAGTTGGATAAAGTACAGGATAAATTTTACAGAAAGAGTTTCCCTCGGTGCTCTATGTCACGTTTATAAATCTAATGTATATTTATATTGAATTTGGAGGAAGAGGGTTGAGCACCAGGATAAAATCTTTGAAAGTCTTCAGTTTTGGACAAGACAATAAAAAGAAAAGAAAACTTGATCTGGTTATATTAAAAAGTAATGGTCACTTCTAACATAACCATAAACTCTAAATAACATTTGAGGCTTAAAAGAACAGGGCAAGTATACGCACACACACACACAAAGGAATAAATTCTAGACCAGAGTTGAGTACTCCACTGAAATCTTACGAAGAGGAAGGACACGGAAAGACGAGCACTTGTTGCCCTGAGATTAATGTCCTGATCTCATACTCCGAGAGTGAGTGCATTACATCCAGAGTGTATATATCCATATAGTGGGGCTCCGTCCCCATAATATCCCATTAAGTATATGCTGTGTACCCATAACTGTCATCCTCTTGTATTTTAATACTTTTTCCTCATCTAATAAAGTAATGCGATGGGCAAGACCAATACCATGTCAAGGCTTGGGGCTGGGGCACGCCAACAGATAATTATCCCGTATTTTGAACCAAGTATTACAAGAAATAGGGAGGATTTTGAACTTGATGTATATGCATGTCCCAGGTCCCAGCATTCCTTCCATTACATACAGTAAATTTAGAACTTGAGAGTGTCGGTAGTAGATATGCCACAGAGTTACTTCTAGTCTTCAATAATTTTCGAAAATATGGAACAAATTCCAATGAGCTATCTATCAAAAAGTGATTTCTCCTTTGATTGTAAATTTCATTCTCGAAATTAATGTTGTGAAGTAACATTTTTTAAAGTGGTTGTGAATAGGAATAAATCTTAAATCAAAGTTGAATCCACGGTAATTTTGGGGTTTGGAGATCCTTGGCTTTGGAGTCTCAAAAGCAATAATAATTTTGGCTAATTCTAGGAGCTCATATATCTACAGAAACCCTAAAACTGAGACTTGTTGACATCACAACTCTTACTAATATCTACAGCACAGTATCTACCTGAAAAACTCACTCAGCAATTTTACTTACCATACTTATCATGCGAAACCAGCTTTACTTCGTCTAATTTCCGCTTAATCCTCTCTTGGAGCAATAACAATGATTTTGCTCAGTGGCTCCTCGGAAAATATAGAAATTGCTGTAGTTTCAAGGCACACGGTGACAGCTGTGAGTGCCGGTACCGCAATCCCAAGCCGGCTTTTGGAAACCATGAAGAGCAGTTAAGTAATGAGTTGCTAAGTTTTCCCAACCACAATACCGCTACATTCTTAGTATAATGAACCGAAAATTTGAATAATCTTGAATATGATTTGGAAATGTAGCGAAGAAATTACGGAAATGCTCCTGTATCTCCTTGTGTGTAGAAGATCAGAACAAAATTAAAATTAATTGTTGGGGAAATTACCTAAGTGAACCTCGTGTTGTTTCCAAGACTATACATAAAGTAACATGGCAGCGTTAGTACTGTGCATTTTTAGGGGGAACATAAACACAGGGAACGATACATTATATTTTCATTCATCTTCTTGTTATTTCTGATTCATCAGTGATAACCGTTTGAATGGGTAATACAAGGTTAAATTCCGTTTGGTAGTCCCGTTGTAATTAATTTTTGTATGGGATAGCCCTTCATTACAATTCCATGCAATTGTACAAACTCTGTACACACGTAGTTGCTAATTTGGGAATCATTTAGTGGGATCTACGATAATGTTTTGAAGCATTACAAAGGGCATGAAGGACATTTTGTTAAATAGTAAAAACACTAAAAATTTCAGAGAAAAGCGTATATTCTGGAGTAATTTGAATGATAAATGCCCCTCATAGAGTATGTGCTCCAAATAAGCTTAACAATAATGAGGCGACTCCCTTTATGATCCTCAGTAGCTACAAACATCAGAGAACGTAATTGTTATTATTTAGTTTAGTTGACCGCTGTCGTTGTGCTTTGTTGATTTTTCTGCTATTTTATGTCCTCTCTCTCTCTCTCTCTCTCCCCCTCTCTCTCTTTGATCATGCCAACTGGGTTTGGGACTTTGTGGGAAGTGTATACTTCAGGTCTGCGGACTGTAAATATGCATTTACAAGGGAAAAAAAGGTGCTTTACTGTATCATCCCCATGACATTTCTATTTTGCAGCCCCAAGTATGTAAATGTACAGCAGTAGTTACTCAAATGCGAGGATACACGTGTTGCTCTAGTATCATCTCCCTTTCTGTTATACTTATGCACAGTCTGACTGTGAGATGGGCAGGAGACAAATGTTTACCAAAAGGATGTTATGAGCATGAATGTACGTATGATGCATACCAACGCGTAATTATTATTGTTCCTAATTTTCAATGATGAGTTTGTAATGATGAACCAAGCCTTTTTATTCCGGTGTGGTGTACAAACCAGTGTCATTGTCGAAAAATCCTCCCTCGTGTCACAAAGACAGCGACAGCACATGCAACACTGACAAGATACGCTCGACTCTCCGAACGTTTACTGCAAAAGTATACATCAAGCTCTGTACTACAGTCAATTTCCAAATATTTTTTCAAAGCAAGATTTTTTAAAAAAAAACTTGGTACATTTTACTTTCCTCCTCTGAAGATAAACGTTTCTATTGTCTGCTCATTTAGTGCTTGAATACCCTTTCTGTTCTGGTCACCTCATATGTAACCTGCGTTACTTTCACCTGGGAGTAATTCCTGTGATTTTTGTGAGTTCAACTGATTTGCTACCTTTCCACACGCAAAGTCATAGAATCTTGAGACTGTCTCCCTCTTCAAGTGCATACTAGTTTCATTGTACCAGTGCTCAAGACGCTTGAAGATACAAGCTGGCTTTCCCGAAATCCCGATACATATTTTATCCTTTGTGAAATGAGTAAATAAATACCTGTGAAGTGCACATTTAGTAAATCCTTTGAAAAGGAATGGTGTTTTGGGAAAAAAACTAGTGAGATTTACAAAGGTTATTTTTGCTTTTCAAAAAGCTTTAGAGACTTTCAGCTTTTGAAGGCATACGTATGTGAATATTCCGATAATGCCCTGGAGGTTATATTTGTGACGAGCAACAAATTTGAGACCTTAACTTCTGTCCCTTCTTGTCCATAGGTATGGATACAAAGCAATGCATATGATGCTATGATTCAACTTCGTAATTAATGGCTAATTAGCATGTTTATTGTTTCCGACAGGTAATTTTTGGATCATTTCCGGGAAGTTCCGCTCACATTGATCCTTTTCTCGTTCTTACGTTCCCATATATGAACCCTGTCCAACTAAAGATATTGACATGAAAATATCTGAGCTGTGAATTTAAATGATGCAGTAATTATTACTCAGAATTATACGGATACCAAAAAAATTTACGAACATCCCTATAACCTGACAATGACAGTTGAACAAGACACCACCAAAGAGGAGAATGTGGAAGTTACTTCCGCATCCCCAACCCATTTACATTCCCATCAACGGAACTGCTTCCGAGTAAGTGAATCTTTTAAAAACCTAATGATATGGTTATTTATCCTCATACCAATATAATAGCAAAAATTGTCATACTGCTACAGTTATAGAATCAAAACATGATCAAAGGTAATGAAGCGAAATGAAGTTAAAGCACGAAATTACCTTTGGTTGAGAATGTCATGAGGTCTTACAACTATCTATCTATACTTCACCGAAAGGATTTTTTTATGAGTATCTATCTATGTATATGCAAAAGCAAAGGGAAGTGTCCCTAAAGTGTAACTTCATGCAGGAGTAAGTTCGTCGTGCGAATCTCGTTGAGAGCCAAACCCTTCCGAAAGGAGCCGAGGGTTTGGCTTCCAAAACTTTGCATATTTTTTGTGAGAATGGAGCAAAAGTCACAATTATAATTGAATCTAGCCGGAAATTACAGTCAGGTATTCTTGAAGAAAATTCAAGCATAATAGTATAGTTCCTTCTTTAATTATGATTTGCATGTCATGTACCTATCCGCCACCGTCCCCCCCAAGAGTCCTTGCCTTTCAACCTTTTGTCAATGACAGGACTCAATGATGACAGAAAAGACATTGTGTAAAATACAAATTGTATCACAATTGTATGCAGCTTCCTCACGAAATTAATCAATATTGTTATTTAAGCGTCTGTTTAATAAATCTTCGGAGGACCTCAAGTGGAAATTTCAAGGCCACATGCTAATTTTCAATTCCCCTGTAGGAACTTACGTGAAATCATTTCAATGGCTTCACAACAATTATTATTACTGACATTTTTTAAAAAGAATTGAATTCCCTTTCAAATATTACTACTATGTCAGGACATTTGGAGTGTGTGGGGCTGTAGAATGCATAAATGCACGTAATGGTTCAGGCATTATTTACAGTTACAAGAGTAGGAAATGGATTCGTTTGATGGAGCTTTAGGGTTCATGTCAAATGGTCATGTCAACATATGATTCATTCAATGTTTACCGAAACATGGTCTCTGTTGACTATATACTGGTTATGAATGAGTAGTAGTATGGTGAAGAGGTCTAGCCCACGAACTGTCATTATATTTTCCATAAATGAAAACATTCGTGCTGCACCTGACCAAGTTTTTTTTTTCACTGGAATTTCATATCTATAGCTAGCCCTTGTTATTATGCCTCTAACATTGTACCTTCTCCCGGTAACTATCACACACGGTAATCACTTGATTACGGACGTCGGTTCCACTTAAATTCATTTCCACAAACGACTCACCCCATGTGTACTTGTCGGTGGTCGTAGATAGTAATCGACAGTTCACTCCAAGCTTGCCGATTACAATACACACTGACAATCACGTATTATATATATACAGTGGACGTATACATAATAGGAAGCACGGAGCGGAACCATAACAATTTTTCATTTTCGTTTTCGATCAGAAAAATTGAGCAATCTCAAGGTGAAAAAATAAGATTTTAAGGTTATTTCCAACCTCCCCAACCAAGACATTTTTTCAATATACCTTGTGGTATTATCTCTTAAATAGAAATACTGTAAATCTAATGTATGCTGTAATGAATTAGTATTTTATTTCAAAGCAGGGCCATTTTGTACACAAACCAAAGTACAGGTTCCGCTCATGGCTGGATGTACGTAAAAAATCTTCCAAGCCTTTCTAGTCACTGAAGGAAGAGTTATATTTTTAAGGTTAGCATGCATTTCCCCCAAACTTTTCGAATCCCGAACCATAGCACATGCTATATCCTTCACCCACGATCTGACTGTTAAGACAATTTTTTTTTCCTGCCCCCTCCAGAAGACTCGTTACATTTCATGACCAAGAACAACACAATGGTTGCCCGGTAAAATATATCCCTGAAAAGAATATGCGTTGGAGGGATGGGATTGAGCACGTGTCGGAAAAAAGCGAAATGATTCTTTCCCACCTCAATCATGTACTTATTGCACTGAATAGTGTGTACAACCCTTGAACTGCACTCATTGTAGTACCCAGAGAATCGTATTTTTTTTTCAGGAAATTACAAATACGTATACAAGTAGTATCTACCGTAAAAATACACAATACCAGTTTCATACCCTGTACACAATATTTAGTTGACTTTCTGTAAACTGTGTATACTTATTGTGCTTTGGACGGAGAAGAGCTACTGATGCATTTATTTTATGAGTGTATATTTCCAAGTTTCCAAGGCGTTGTTTCGTACAGCGGAGTTGAAGCGTGACACTGAATTTTTTTTCGTCGGATACAGTCCAAAGTATCCACAGCCATCATAATAATAATCACCTGTACAGTGAACAGTCCTGCTAGATGTGTGTATATATGTAGATACCTACAAGTAGAATTTATACTTAGGGAAGGAAGCCTTCCAATTGAATATGAGTGCGGATAATAGGAAGCACAAATAGTGGCACATATGTCCGTGTTTATAAGTCCAAGCCCAATGATTTTTACACGTAATCCCGTGCATGTATGTATATGACTCATAATGGAAGGTTATTTTAACGTCAAAAATTCACAGGCTGTTAGTATCTACAGTTAAGGGACGTTCATACATACATACATATATTTATACGTAGGTATATAAACACTATACAATAGGTAGATACTACAACACTTAGTATTGTTATATTGTGTCAAACAATGGTATCGGCCTAGCGTAACACTGTGGAGGATATAATGATTTATGTATCTATACTTGATGCATAACAGAAAATAAAGAGGATCAGAGACTGTGAGGGATGGATTTAAAAACGTTGATATGCTCTGTACCATTTTCGATTAAAACCATGAGAGGAGCTCTTAAGCCCATAGTCAGTGCGGTTTTTCTACTTATTATTTTAAGTCTGATAACAGAAAAAAAACAAATGCATACAAAGAGAGGAAAAGTTTTTTTTTCACCTGTTTCAACTCCACATGTACGTACCGTACTCATCGAACGTGTCCATTATTCTATATTTTGTTTTACTTTTAACTGCATATAGAGTCAAGACGAGGAAAAAAAATACTACAGTGGGTGCGTACAGATTTCATGAGCTTATCCTTGGCTCTGTTATTAGCCCTAACACTTGGTTGTTGAGAGGGTTCCTTTTTTAAGTTTCGCTTCGTTTGCTCTCGTTTACTTAAAAATTCTTATATTTATCGTTACTGAAGAGTAATCTTCTAGTTGAAACCCTGTCAAACTACGTACCCTTTTACCTTGTAGTCTCCATCATGAGCTCAGTTTTAACGCGAGGAGAGAGACGACGTGCCACGCTTGACAGTTTGTAACGTTCCGTGAAAACTTCAACAAGGAATTACTTCTGCGTCTATTTGCAGTTCACAACTCCTCAGTTTTGTGTCCCCAAAAAGCACAGCGAGTCTGCTGAGATAATTTCGTAATTTCATCTTTCTACACCAAATTTTTAACCCATAATTCAGGTCTCTTTTTTAACGCTGCTTGTCCGAGAAGGATTTCTTCGGAATTCAACAACGGCGTCATTCCTAAATGGTTTTTTTGCCACCCCTCTCAACGCCTAAATTATCTTCTGAATTAATTTTTGGCCCTAATTGTGCCATTGGTTTCTGGGCAAAACCAGCGGAAATTGTGCACGAAATTAAATTTCTATTTACATTTTTGTAATAATTATTATTACTAACCCATGTTTTATTTAACTTACAATTAGTAGTGAACTCGTGTCAGTTTACGTTACTATAATCTGTGAATGTCAGTCCGGCGTTGCGTAGCACAACCTATTTATCTGTATATACATATATAGGGTGATTACCAATAGCTATTGTGTACCAACAAACATTTGCAAATTTTAACTCAAATCCACAATAGGCAGATCGGACAATTTCCAAGTGGAATCTTCCGCTTTGATTAGTACTGCAATTATTGTGTAGTGCAAATTTTTCCTAGTAATGTCCCACAGTGAAGTTCCTCACATGCTTTGAGTAGCATTTTGAAACTCGGGAAATTGATTGTGGCATGACATTGGGAAAATGCGCTTTTGTGTCGAATTTTGCATTTAATTCATTTGAAGGCGGACTGTCCGCATGCTATCCATTGATTCCATGCTTATTTGATGGGTTGTGACAAAAGCAGAGGACTCATGAGACCTTGAATTAAATTTCTGTGCTAAAGTGTGTAAATAATTGTAAATCGTGAATTCAACAATTGTTATAAATTCCCATGATTTGCTTCCCCAATTCAAAAAGGACGAGTCGAATGAGATTTCAATTACGATACTCCTAATGATGAAATGGGGATTTTGAGACTATTTTTCTACCCACCAATCCTCCTGTAGCTTCCTTACTGACAGTTCTGAATGTGTGGAAATAAGTATAGCAAGAGAATTGATCTCTCCGTCCTCATAATTATTTGATTTGTGTCATTGGTGTGTTCAATGGTGTAAGACCAAGATGGGTGAAACAGAGACATACCAGTTGCATAGTTTTAATAGTTTCATTACGGATTTTAACCATAGTGGTGGAGTGAATATTGTTACCCGAAGTAATGCCATCATTGGGGATGAGAATGGTGGGAAAAAGTACAAATTGAGGCTCAAATTTGATGGTGCATGTGCATTGGAAGTTGTGCGTCTCAATGGAGGTCACTTTCAGGTAATAGGAAGATCCTCTCAGGCATCTAAATGTGGTTTATTCTAAATTCCCTACCTCTTGACGAATATGTCACATCTTGGTTTGGGAGTATTGTAATGGCTTCCAGAAGCCATTATCAAGCTTCATTTAACATTATGTCCTCTAGGTACGTATAACTGTAAACTGAGCATGTGTCTACAAATCTAGCTTTGTTGAGATTGAAAACAATTTGAAGCTCAATTAACTTTAAAGATTTGAAAAATTAAAAGATTTCTAATCTCATTTCCAACTTTCAATGTCAACCAGAACTAACAGGCTTATCATTTAAAAAAAGAAATAGAAACAGTAAATACACTTTAATAGAAAAGTATTAATAAAACCGTAACTGCCGCATGCATTTTAAATTTCAGCGAAAAGTTTCCAAGCAAAAGTAGACACTTGAGTACATAAAAATAATTATTATTAGGGGATAGTATTCAGTGGACATGTCCTCCGAGTCCACTCTTTGTTGTCAAGTCAGAAGAGCGTGATTGGAAAAGTATGGGCCCAAACGTTGACCAAAGAGTTTCCAAAGAAGACTCTAGACGGATGCACTTGTTACTCCACAACATCTCAAGAACAATAATAATATCATCTTAGCTGTATATACCTCCATAGAATCCGTAGTGTGATGATGCTCACACCGCTGAAGGAAAGTGCTCAAGTTTAGCGAACTGTGAACTCTGGTATCATAATACTGCTTAAGGAGTTGACTCATTTCCCGGATGTTACTATTCACACTTTTGCAGCTCATGTAGATACACCAGACATGGACATTGTTGTAGTATTCCTAAATGGAACCAATTAACAATAATCGCTTACAATGTCCTCATGTCACTGAAATTAAGTCACTAATTCTTTTATCTTTGGACTCTTTGGACATTTTCATGCATAATTTTGATCAACTAAATTATCTCTTTGTCTCAGTCCCTCCAAAAAACTTAAATATATGAGGAAACGGAAACAAACACACAATGTACTCAAAACGGTCCATAATTGCTACAATTTAATGTCAGGATGACTTCCTGGCATTGAGGCCCAGTTAAAAAATGGCATCTCTCGTGGACGATGCCAATGCATATTTTTTTTGTCAGGATTTTGACAACGCACCTTCCTGGAAGTAACTACATAATGCATATTAGGGACGATGACAATCTCTTTGGGAGGACTAAAATTGAAGGAAATCAAATATGAATGATTGTAGAGATGCGAATAAAATGTAAGTTTTTCAAAGTGTGACTGTGGTTTTTTTTCCTTTGATTACCAGAACTTAACCCATTTGGACATAAGTGGGAATAGTGCGGAGAAGCTGGACTTGAGAAGTCTCTCCAGACTGGAATGGCTATGTTGCTCGAATAACAACTTAGAAGTGTTGTCATTATCCGGCAATTCCCTAACATATCTGGACTGCTCCCGGAACAGTAAGTGCTAACGATGTGTGAAAATCATGGCCAATTAATTTTATTATTTATTTGAGCTCAGTGCAGACCCTCAGGTAATAACTTCGGCCCGTTAGGCACTTACCAACTTACCACCGTCTCGAGTTACTGAGACATGTGAAAAGCCCAGACATTGCCCCCATAAAATCTTGATTTTCCTTTCGAAACCGTTGTTGTAAAAATTCTGTAGATATTTATCCCGTCCAGATTGAATTAATTACACCTCATGGTCTTCCTCCGTATGTTTTTAAGTCATCAATGCAAAATGTCTGGGATTAATTGGAGATTGTATTAATCTCTTGTCAAGGAATGCTATCTAACAAATTTTCACTATCAGTCGCCTCAAGATTTGGTAGGATTTTTTGAACAATGTTGAACTTTCTACGCATGAAGCGTGTCAGGAAGCTTGCAGTCAATAGCTTTTGTATGTATGTATATGTATCTTTGTTAGTTGTAATACAGTCAATTCATTGGCTTACCCCTATTTTGTAGAATACTCATCTATCTGTAGAATGTGGTTGCCACAAAATGGTGAATTTGTTTTTCCCTCACACCTTATTTTTTCTCTAGAAATATTTATGAGGATCCACATAGTTGTGAAAGATCGCAGGAGGGGAAAAAACCTTATCGGACAATTAGCATTGAGTGAAAAACTTGACTCTGTACTCTCAAAGAGCTTTTAAGATGGATTTTAATTGTAAGCTTGCCCAATTCCCAGATAAATATTATGACTACCCAAGCCAGAGTGTGAGACTGCTAATGTATGGTGGTACATATGTATACACCTGATGAGCGCTCCCTTTGGTTCAAATTTTTTTCCCCTTTGATCTCCAATCTTGAAAAAATTTATTGACAAGCCGGGCCTCTAATTGCACAATTGAGTTTACGAATTCAAAGGTACAATTAATGCCCACTAAGGACTTTTTATGACTCGGAGTAATGTCCAGGTGAACTTTAAATGATTGTAATTATGTCGTTTATCTCCCACGTCTCCAATGTACATAATCCAATGGAACCTCCGATGGAATGTGCGACCTCATATAAGACATGACTAGTAGTGCTAAAGCAACATGTTTATTCCAGATCTTCAATCCATTTCCATTGATCCCGTGCCGAATAATTTGTCGAATCTACAGATGTCATTGTAAGTGAAAAGTTGTATTGATAAAGCTTACCTTCCTTGGTTTTAGCTCGCCCCCGTAGCAAAACTTACACCTGTCAGCTATGTTTAGATACCTGCACCTATGGCTTCGGAGAATTATCTTTCTCAACTGATGGATTTATGGTGCAACAAAGCAGACCAATTGTTTATTTATACATGAGACTTGGAGTCACTATATGCATCATCAGTACTGTGACTTTCTATGCCAGGAACAGCTACCTCTATGTATTGAGGCTACCTACGCTTTTAGTGTCAAACTTATCAAAGATCGCTTTGTATCATTCAAGATGAGCTGCGATATTTTGAACAGTCATAGCATCCCTTTAGAATGCAGAGTGTTACCACCAACCAATATCTAAATATTTCTGTATTTATTTGCATACATATCCAAAGGGAAAAAAAATAAGCTGACAGGAGTTAAGAAAACTATGATTAATTTCTTATTCCTCTAAACCAAGGGAGGGTTACTGTTAACTGTAAGTAGTCAGAGGGACCTATCTAATCACGTAATGTTTTCTCCTATCAGTAACAATCTGGAAGATCTTCCAACCTGGCTCTGGATAATTCCGGATCTGTCCACCGTGTACGCGTCCCACAATCGTCTTCGTCAAGTGGACTGCAAATTCCAAAGTAGTCTGTCGCACCTACCAATCCGTGAATTACATTTACACTGCAACAAGATTGAGTTTGTGTCGAAAGACTTCATACAGAGAGCAACACGGTACATTTCCAATTATTATCTCTCACCATTTTTCTCCTCTTCTCATCCATATGTTGACGATTCTATATAAGTATAGATACATATGCGTATGTACTGGTAGTGTAATGAGGATAGATGGTCGTACGTATGTATGTATGTATGTCCATTGCCCATATGAGCTTATACAAGTGCAATGCATTGTTTTGTTCGGATAGAAACTGTAACATGTAATCGGATAATACCTAGGTATATTGTCCACTGTAGCATATATTTTTTACGCTCTGTTTTCAACATATAATCCCGAGCATGCAAATAATTTTGACGAATGCTAAAATTGAACGCCCTGTCATATCAGTCCCAGTCTAAGTGTCCTTCCAAGCTATTTCGTCTCAGTAAGAATTCTTTGAATTATGCAAATAATTTGTTTGTGATTTCATTTCTATGAAGTAAGCTCTCGTCAAAACACCTTTGCCGGATTAAAATGAATGTCAGCATGTACTTACAGGGGATGATGAATGGACTTAAATCAACATAGAGATAGAATGTGCTATTACATATTTATATATGCATCTACAGTACAATAGTGTACGTACATATAGTCCACAAAAACATTCAACTTTGTCGGTGTCAATGTTCAAACAAAATCAGATCACAGTTTCAGATCTCCATGAAATGACAATCAATATCAGAAATATAGAATTCATGATGGTGGCTAGAGTAAGTAAGCTTCGGTTGAGGAAACAATTCTGTTCAGGAAGATAATTTAGTAGATTTCCTCTATATTGGAGTTAAGAGCAAAAGTAAAAAGCAGGGAGGAAAGTACATTGGCCATGGCTTTATATGTATGTGCCTTTTTCCACAACAACAAGCTATGACGCTTGCTGTGAGTGCCGTATAGGTAATTGAATTTCTGAAGGGATTTAATGTAAGAAAGATCTGGACCCTGCCAGTCTTTTGAGATGAAATTGCCTTTGTCATTTCTCGCTTGCTTGGATTCTTCGGAAGAGGGGCCTCGTGGTGATGAGATTGGGAGTTGCTTCACGGCCTGGTGATTATTACACAATGTTTAGCTTTCAGCTTGGTTTCATTGTCTATAAGTGTCTTATCGTGGTGTTGTTATACCAACATTACAACAACACACACACATCAATGTAATACAAGTTTTCCGAGTACCTTGGTTCTTAAATTACTGTGGATAATTCTTAGATACGCAGGATAAGGAACACTTTTGATTTTGTCTGAAAAAAAAATAACTATACCCTTTTTTTATCTTTCGATGTCAATGTCAATTTCATTGCTCGGTCTGGTACATAGAGCGGTACTGCTTCTGTGTATTTTATATTAAACTTGAGACTTCTTAATAGCTTTTTCCTTTAAAATAAAAATGACATTGTTTAAGATTTGTTGTGACACTGAAAAAAAAACTAGGGGGATTTCAATATATTTTCACACTATATAGTCTGGCGGAATTTAAGGTGTCAAAATTATTCTGTTGAGTTGTTGAGAGAGAAGGATTTTTTGAGGGTGGGAATTTTTTCGAGATATGTAATTATTATGCATTGAAAAAAGGATGGTAAAGTGTGCGGATAATTGCGAATTTTAAGCATCTTAATGAATTTAGAATTCTCCCCGTTGTGATGAGTACGCTGTGCTGTATCTGGGGAAAAGGTCTCGGCAAAAATCTTAATCATTTAGGAGAATGATCCTATCATATCCAACGTGAGGTTGTGTGTGTGCATGATTATGATTAATGACTGACCACCTTACGTTGGGTTGTGTGTAATCTCCCAAGAAATCACACAGTACAACCATAAATTGTCCTGACCACGAAGATGGCATGAATAAATGACGATGGGGATGAACAATAGGAAATCAATAATGGAGATGCTTTACTATTGTGTACGAATGACCTACGTGTTTTGATGAGACTGAGCAACTGAGCATACCGATACTGGGACTCAAGTCATACGGATACACACTGCTTTGACAAGATTTATAACTTAAATGTGGAGATGTGGAATGAAACAACTCACTACTATATGCCTACTTCCCTTCAGACTCTGGACTCTGTGTTCAGTTTTAATTGCAGCTGATTTATTGAGCTGTATATAATAATTTGTACTTAATAATTTAAAAGGAAATCCAACTTTGTTTCCAGAGCAGGTGGATAGATGCTTCAGTGAGTAATTTATTATTATTTCTCTATCTCATTCAGGTTAAAAGTCCTCAATCTGAGCCAGAATCTGATCGAGCAAATGCCAAACTTTGGTAAGAGAAGTAACATTCAGGAATTATTTCTGAGTCGGAATCGATTGCAAGATACTGAAGACAGAGACGCTCTGGATTTTCTCCTCGAATGTTTCAACTTGCGAAGACTGTACCTTGCATTTAATAAAATTGAGAATATCAATGACAGGTAAGAGATTTCCCCCCTTCTACCAATAAAATAAGGTTGTGCTCAACTCTACTCATGTGTCCATTCTTATAATTAATATATTTGCAAGTCTGAGACATTCTTTTCTTTAAAAAAAACAAGCACAACCCTAGCAAAATGCACTTCATGGATTTAAACAGCATAAGTACTTATACTTTACGCACCAGCTCTAAATAATAGGCAATTTCTATCAAAATTAGGATACAACAATAACTTACTATTTACAGATGCATAACGGCATGGAAAAACCTTGAGGAACTCATTCTATGTGGAAATAGAATTCGCAACTTGCCCTCAAAGATCTCAACCTTGACGAACCTTCGTGTTCTGCGTGTACACTCGAACCGCCTTGAAAATGCACCAAATCTTACAAAAATGCCAGCACTTAAAGTCGTTGACTTATCGCACAATAATTTACGGAAACTAAACTTGGATAATTTGATTGCGGGAGGCAACCTCACGTATCTGGATATTTCCTGCAATGAACGTTTGTTTCTCAATCCTGAGAAACTTCATAATCCAAAGTAATTTGATCGTTCTGCTTTCATGGCAATACATAGATACTAATTCATAAGTTGGTTAAATGTAATTATTTGATCACAAGATAATTTTTGAATAGACACTCAAGTGATTTGATATTCAAAATGACGAGATTTTAAAATCTGTAGTAATCACTTTATGCTTGTGTCTGTTTTTGGGTTAAGTAGGAGGCCAATGAATTTAGTTGAAGTTTCAAATCCTCGGAAGCAGATCACTTCCGGTCTGAACAACGACTTTCCTCCGAACCCTCCATGGGATATCGGGTTTTCGGAGCTACCTGATCGTAACCAAGTTTTGGGTGTCACACAGTACAGGGACGTGAATCTAGGTGGGGGGAAGGAAGCTCTCTTTGGAATCTTTGACGGCGGGGATCGGAACACAGCTCCTAAAACAATTACCAAATCTATTTCCAAAATTTACGACATCGAACGAAACATTGAAGAGACTCATCAGTCTTCCCTCAACACCCTCAAGTATACATTACTGAACGCCATGAAGTGAGTTGCTCTAAAATTATTTTATAATTTATTATATTTGATTCTAGTTATTGTCTATTCACATTTTGATTTTTCACATCGTCGGCTAAAATCCAAGAATCTACACAAGTGCTTTCGGGATTTTTTAAATTAGTAACTAAGTAATTTGCTGCGAGGCAAAGACATCAGGAATAATTTAACACAAATTCGGAGCCTTAAAAATCTAGCAAAAATTCATTTTAACTTTTAGAGACGTTTCAGGATTTCTAATTATTCTACTTCCTTGTTGGCTATTTATTTCTCCGTGTTCACACAAGTTTGATGAAAAAAATTCAATTTATTATTGTTCTTTAGAAATATACGCCAGCAAGGGAATAACCGTCCAATGCAAGGAGTACTGTGCCACCTATCAATGACAGAAGACCCGCTGCTCCAGACAAGAAACCAATATACTTTGAACCTGGCCATGATCGGAGGTATCCGCTGCCTGCTCATTGAAGCCGGTAAAAAGGTAACCCGACTCACAGACATGGAGGAGACAAATGTATTCGGGGAGCCCCCACCTCAAGACTTGGTTCAAACTTCAGTGGAAACGAACACCGACATGAGCAACAATAAGTTGAATTCCCGTTTAAATGGGAATATTCCAGACCCCCAAGTTTTGCAATTGAACCTCACGCCATCCGCCGAGTACTTAATAATTGCCAATCAAAGTGTATGGAATTTTGTGAGCGAAAAGGAGTTAGTGGAAGAACTGGAAATAAATCGGCATAAGAAGAGCGTCCTCATAGCAAAACGGATCACTGACATGGCCCAGAGTCATTCCTGCAAGCAAAGCTTGAGTTTGATTCTGGTCCGGTTCAAATGGTACGTGTCGTCCAAGTTAACTTCTGACACGGTCAATACGAAATTCACCATGATGGGAGAATTCGGACCTCTGAGCTACTGCAGTGGATCTTCGGAATATTCGGATGTTTCCAATCCCTTAGTTTCCGTCACTACGCCAGACAGCGCTATTGACACGGATCGTTCCTCCGCTGGAGGGAGCATCAATGGCAGCAAAGTTTCCTCAGGGAAGAGCAACAACATAAATAAGCACATTGAAGAAAATGATTTCTCAAATGAGAGGAAACTTACAAAGATCCATGTGAATGGGGATGACAGCGGGAAGGATATCTACAATGAGGATATGGAGTCATTGGCGAATACTTCTATTTCCCAAATGTCTGTGGAGCAATTTAGGTATATAATCTGAATTTTTGTACCGTTCCTATTTTCTCATTGTTGTCATCTGTACTGTATATCTAAGTTACAAGCGGCGGGATTGCATTACGGATTGGATCTGTTTATAGCATGGGGTTCAGAAAACATGGAAAGCTATAGCTTCTTGACACTTGGGCCTGTAACAATACTTGTTAATAAAGCAATTGGATCTATTAAGCTATAAATTCTCACTCCTACCGAGCTTCTCATGAGCTATTTGACAGACCCCAGCCAGGAAAATGCTTACCCGCGGTCCTCTTTCACCTGCAGGTTGTCTGCAAAACTTGAATTTTTTGAGGACAGTATCCCTCTACATGCCCAACATTGAAGCTACATGTGAGGTAGTGACGTAGATTAACTACGGTGATTATTGTGTCCCCTTGCCTTGGGCACTTCTGGATTTTTTACGAGCGTGTATTAAGCATACCGTTCATAAATCAAGTTAAAATAACGTTTTTTCCTATGGACTTGTTTATCGGCAAAAAATGACTGCTGCTAATCATGACTGTGTTTTCAGCACTAATTCATTGTTTTATTGCGATTTGCCATGGATTATACATCATTTTACTGTTTAACCACACATTTTCTGTACCTCCGATCCCCCTACCAATCTCTAATTTACCGAGATATCTTTAATTTATTATTCACTCATGTGTGGGGTCATGCGTTTATCGGACTATCTGCCCATTTGCCAATAGTAGCTATAATTATGTCCAGAGAGATTAATCTCTTCAGAAACCTTTTGATAGCTATTGAGAAGTAAAGAGTCAGTAAGTAGGGTCGATTGGATACATACAGTATATGTAAATATACTAGGACTAAAACTATGAACGACTTTTTGCAGGTGCTGGGAATACATGCTGGAGCAAAATACGAAGCTGTTGTTTAAGAAAGAACTAGACTCCCTGTCCAAGGGTGTGTTTACTAGGAATCAAAAATTAAGGAAATCAGTTCACTTCCCCTATCATGAGAAACATCATGTGGCTTCGGTGAAAAATGTGAAGAATCCTCCAGCAAGCTCTATGATCCTCCCTCATAACAAATCCGGGGCTCCAGGCTTTTATACATTGAGTAAAGCCAAGTCTCTGTCACATCTCTTTGGTGGGGATCGTCCGGCTGACTCTCCTCCATCGATGATTTCAAGCACAACTCAAACCGGACCTATTTCAGGGAATTATGGGAATAAATCCATCAAGTCACCCCATTTCCCTTTATTCAGTAACGGAAATTCGGCATTTCTGGGAAGCGTTCGCTCATCATCTAGGGCAACGATTTTGGGAGGGCCGAATGCGGCTTACTTTGGGAGTGCCCAACGCCTCATCTCACCACCAGCTCCTTCCCAATCATCCGCAAAATTTTATGATGCGGATGAAGCTCAAGACATGAGGAGTTATGATTCGGCTGATCATGATAGTCGGCTCAAGAAGTACTGGGACAATAAAATTACTGAGCTATGAATCGTCACAAAACGTTCGGTAATCAAATTCCAGTTGACCATTTAGCAGGTTTTGTGTTTTGGTTTTGCACCGTACTTCCAATTAGGTAAACGTGTATGATCATGGTCAGGCATTGTGTATGCATCTTGCAATTAGATTGGTCCGCACCTATCTGAGTTGAGAGATTTACGTGTAAGACGATACGGTTCTGCACAGAGGCCTGCTGACAATCAAAATATTTTATTTCAAACCAACAGCACTGATGGTACCTTGTAATATTATCTGAAGACTTATCCCGTTAGTAGCATCCATTGTGTTAAGATTTTTAAGTGAGTGCAGAGAGAGAGATGAGTAGTAAAATTCATTCTAGCTATTCGTGCAGATTGGTTCAGATAAAAAGGATATATTGACATGCAATCACTAACAATTTCAAATTTCAGCCCTTTTACAACCATGGAGATGGAAAAGGTTCAGTTTCATGCGTTGATTCGCTAAATGTTTCTGCATCCTGTAACGTGCAATTACTTACTGAATTCGAGGTGAGATCTGTTTGTTGTCCCTGTACATATTTACAGAAGGCTTCCTACCCATTTTTTTGTTCACTTGAGTCTATGTCAACAATAATTACAGCTTAGTAAATAAGGGCTCTCTTTTACAAATATTTACCTTTCAATTATACTTACCTTTACGTAACTCCCGATTACCACCAGTTTAAGTACCAGAAAGACCAATATTTCAGTGACCAATTCAAGTTAGCTGGTTCAACCTTTGTTTGCATTGACTATATGTTCTACAATGGAGTAGTAGTGGTAGTGTTTAATTATTAGATAATAGCAATGTATGCATGTCCTGTACATTTTTATTGAGGTTTTAACTTATGTATTTAAATAGCATTTAAAAATTATTTCTCGAGATTTCATATAGTTATATAATTATAATTATATATATACATATTATACATACATATAAATATATAATAAATCGATGTCGTACTAGTTTATACAGCATCTGTAGTTACGTAATGTAATTGTGTGGACAATAGAATCTTTCGGGCAATTTTCCTACGAACTGAAGTGGAAAAATTGTCTTCTAATTTTCTGTGGTGTGAACACCCCTTTACTTATATACAATATGGATGTAGGCAATATGAAGAAATGCTAAAATAAATATATTTCACGTTCTCTCGTAAACCCTACAATTTCTGATTTTTCGTGCCATACATCACTTGGGAATTTCAAGTCACTTGTCCGAGCAGTCAATGTGCATTGATCATACAAGTCATTTCAGACATACAGGATGTATTTATAACGTTAATTTTGTTCTGAATGGCATGGCATATCCCAGTGAAGGCTCCTGTGATGTGTTGCCCCCAGTTGAACATTCCAACAACAGGAATTAAGATTAAGACTCAAGAACAAGAACTATTTGCATTGACGGTCAAGTACGGACTTGGTTGTTAAATGATAATCTCGACCTAGAGTGTGAAGATATTTGACTGGTTGTTCGTGATCCCTCCATTGAATTGACACGCGAAAACGTCAATTGGAATTTCTAATATGAGAAATCCTTTTCTCCGTCAATATTGGAATGTGGTAGAGAGATATAATGCATATGTATATGGGGGCCCACATGCAGCCTATACTTTTGGAAAGGTGCAGGGTCCATGTAATTTCTGCATGCATAAACAAACAAAGATTACTGTTTAGAGGGGAAAACACGAGACTTTGAGATGGAGAGAGAGAGAGAGAGAGAGAGGTGTGCATGAGATTACCAAATTAAAATCATAATCTATAGCAATTACGAGCGAATGCGAGGAAAGAATCTATCCATTTCTGAAGTGAGTGCAAAATTATCCCAAAATTGTGATTTAGTGTGACTTGAGTCATATCTCTGCCAGATTTGAAAATAATAACAAGAATTTAAGATGAAGCTCAAAGTCTTCGAATGTACACAGGTATTTCGTGCGTTGCGTAATAGTTGTGGAAAAAAAACGACACACACACACTTACAAGCACGGAGAGTGCAAGAGCAATAGCAGAGCATAGGAGAGTGAATGGGACAAGAGTGAACGGGAGAGGTAAATAATTGTAATTTTATAAATTGTAACCACAGAAACACGTTTAAAGTTGTAGAGAGCGAGAACTTTTGGCAGCGTAATGGTATTGCGGGTTATGTGCGAGAGAGTGTAAAACTCTTATTACTTGATAATAAAATAATAGGAATGGTATGTAATCATACAATGGTTTTGTACAAAGACAAGTTTGACAGAACCATACAATTTGACCACATTACACGCATTCCTTCATCTTAAAGAATAGCTGGGCGACTCACTATTCCCAGTCCTTTTAGCCTCCTACAGTGCAAATTGTTGCCATTTATCTTGTCATTAATCTCGCCCAGGAGGGCCTACTCAAATCCCAGAGCCGGAGTACCACGTCACACTCACAACAAAACACCTCTCTCACCTTTGTGTAATACAATCCCAGTATTTCCAGCAAATGCACATTAGTACTCACACTCTGCCACATCATTTTTTTTAGCCCCGGCTCTCTCTCTCTCTCTCTCTCTCTCTCTCTCTCTCTCTCTCTCTCTCTCTCTCTCTCTCTTATACCGGGACTAAGTTCTAAGTATGTTTGGGCCATTCAGTGGTAGATTTCCTAGGGAGAGAGAGAGAGAGACGAGTCAACTTGATAATCCTCGTTAGAGAAAACCCCCTTTGAAACAATCACATAAACTAGGGATGAACATAATACGTGTCCGTAAATGATACAAGTCTGGGTGTTTAAAAACTGATTTGAGCTCCATATGCTCCTTCAATGCCCAACACCCATTTCAACACAATTTATTAAACTAATTTCACAATAACTACCTTCAAGTGTGAGTAATTTGCATTCAATAGGAACATCATAACTTCCCTCGTATAGTCCAGTTCCAACTTATCTGGCATTGGAGTGGAACATCCACAAATTATTTACAACGTTGTATTAATGTATGCGAAAATGTTCTGACTGTCAAAATGATACTTTCTTTATTATAGTTTACTGGTGCTACTACATCAACTTCTGCTGCGATAATACACAACTTGATCCACTCAGTACGGTAATCAGCTCCGTCCTTATGCAAGCGGGGATCATTGGGGTTGTTGGTGGCAAAGTCTTAATATATTAATTCTTACTCTCTCAGTCCTCTCATCGCTCTATGTCGTGCTTATCTCAGCTCCTCTTGCTCTCAAGTGTTTTAACTACGTGTAGCAAATGTAGAACATAATGTTGTTTTTTTTACAATAGTAATTTTGCCCTGTATGCACACTCCTCAAAACGGCATAGTAATAACATGTAAGCATGAACCGGATGGCATAGGAGTACATCAGCCCAGGAATGACTTGCTTGGAGATACCCAATAAGCCCAATGCATGCTATATACCTGGGTGTATTTGTTTGGGAATCAGACCCAGTTGCCAATCTTCTTTCTCTCTCTCTCTCCCTCACTCCTTCCTTTTAATCTCTGCGAGATATAGTTATGACTAGTTTCGTATCACCTGGCTAGTTGTTCCCATGCGTAATTCTTTGATATTAATTAAACTGGCACAAACGTTAGTGGGGAAGACAGGCATAGAATATTATATGAGTTCAAGTATGATGTACAGTATCGTACTTCAGCTTAATGCAACCTACGTTACGTTTCATGACGATTACTCTTATGTGAGATCATAATAGCTATAACATGGGGAGAGGATACAAGGAGAGGAAAGCCAGTTGTAAAAAGTAACCGCTATCAAAGAAGTATTGGTTTCGAATTAGGATTATGAACGTCTTTAACGCTCGCAACTTCAGTTTTTTAAAATTCATTTTATGATAAAATAAGTTTTTTAATGCATGTTTTACGTGTCAGAGTTGGGAAGAGTAACAATAAACCCTACACTTCTAGTATAGTCACATATAGATACATATGTATGTAGGTAGGAAGAGTCAGCAAACTTACAGACACAAAGTAACCACGCTAGTATCTGTATAGGGGAGAGGAACATGTGTGTGTGTAAGGAAGTTGCATGCTTCATTTCTACCTATTTTTTTTTTCATCTTTCTGAACACGTAAAGTAACTCACTAGTAACATAGAAAAAGAAGAGGACTCCAAGTTAATAATGATAGAGTATGTACACATAAGTAGCTTAATTGCAGGTGTTTCAATGGGTCTTCACAAGATGTACGTAGTTTAATTGCATTTTTCACGTAAAACTTAACTGTCCCTGACGTATGTTTACAACTAGACTGACCAGTAGTGATAATATGTGGATATGCGTCGGGCTTCATCTTCTCAGATCCGTAGTGCAATTTAAACGGAGTCCCCCAACAACATACTGCATCCGTATAGTGAAACAAGTAGATACTCCAATGATGTGTGTATGGGGCAGATGTGTGCTGAAAATCCTTTTCGTTCATGAGTCATGTTCACCAATTGTTCAGCTAGTGCAAACACGAGCTTCGTGTACACTTCCTGCCCTGTCGTTCCTATCGAAAATTACTAACGTTCTTATTGACATTTACTGTGTTAAGCACGCAGGGTTAAAGATCTTGCATCGTCCAAGATCAACTTTAACTATGGTCTGTACAGGCTGGCGTGAACTAGATGGAGGTAAAAATCCCTGAAATTGAGTGAGATCTGAAAAAATTCCTTTATATTAATCCTCTCACTCCTTGATTCACATCACTTCAAGAGCCGGATTTACTTACGAAAACATTTCCTTCTACCTCATCAACCTTCCCTTGTAAACATCCATGTACAACTTAATACCCGTACGTTTTTTTTGGACTCGACTCCCTTAAACAATTTTGTAATGGGAAGTAAAGACTTGTAAATGACTATGGGAAAAAATGAATTATTATTATTGTTTTGAGGGAAAAAATTAACTGTATCTAATCTGCAGTGAGGATGGATATATATGCAAAGGGGAATTCAATTATTATGGAGCTGCGGGTGCGAGATAAATATTATGCACATGCTTGACTTTCGAAAATTAATTCTACAAAGTCATTATGTTCTGTGACACGTACCAATGACAACATTAAAGTCTCGACGTTACATGGAAAGAACAAGGATTTTATGACCTTTTGTAATCTTGGATCTTGTCTAATTTTCTTTTGCCCATAGTCTCTTACACTATTACGAAGTATTAGAGCCAACAAAGTATTCACGTTTCTTAATAAGTCCACCCGATGCAATTCTAACAAATCCTGTTTATTCCTTGTAGAGTAATGGCATAGAAACTCTTTAGACCCAGTTTGGAAATTATTCAATCATGAGCGTCCTGCAGTTTTCTTTGCGAATAATAATAATTATATTGAGTACATTTCATTTTGGTCAGTATACAGCAAGTGGTTAGAAAATTAAACTCGGGAGAAAATATTAATTTAGATTTTTTTCCCCCCTTGTCATTGTTTATGGTGGATGGTTTGGATTTGGAAATTCGCTCTACAGCGTGACGTTCCACGGGTAAAATTGCAAACTAAATAGAAAGCTTTTTGGATAATTACACAGAGTGACAGCTCTGACAATAAAAAATTATAAAATGGACATTTAGTAAGATTTATTGAAGGAATGGTATTGTAAATAATATTTCTATTTATTATTCATAAATGTGCAGAGGTAATCAGAGGGAAGGAAGGAGTGGGGGAAAATGACCTTAGTGAATAAAAGAGGATTGTGAAGTGAATATGCAAAGATTTTTCGTACCTACGCAGGCCCAATGCCCATGTGTGCATATGTAATTTTCCTTGTATCCCCTCTCTCTCTCTCTCTCTCTCCCTCTCTTTCTTGAAGTGGTTCCTCTCGTACAAAAATTTATAGGTCAACAAAACTGTGCTTAGAAGTTCAGGTAGTAAAAGGTTAAAGTTGCTTGCCTGTGTTATAAATTCTGTTGAATCACTTGATAAACGTAAACTTTAGTCGCTTACTCAATCAAGGCTTTAATTGAGGATATTCCTTTCTGACTGTAAGGATACTCTCCGGTGACGTCTGTACGTACACCAATATGATAGTAACTAGTTATATTACATGCTTTCAAGGAGAGACTCGACAGAGAGTGAGCTTAGAAAATTTGATACAACTCAAGATTATGTCAAGAGAAGGAAAAAAATGCTAGCCTGAAAATATGTGCGAGATTGGCAATCATGCCAACATAGCCGGTATCTTCCGTATGTGGTAACAATAAAAAAAATTCCCTTCTCAGTGTGATATTGTACTTACATGCAAAAGGTTAACTTTGGGGATGAAATTAAGCAAAATGGAACATATATATATATATATAGTTAAATGAAATCGTAAATGCCAACAACAGAGAGAAAATTGAATGGATTAAGAGTAGGGCAGGGTTCATCATTCATTTCGATCAGCATACCTTCCCTCGGATCACTCCACACATAAAATACTTTTAGGATAGGACGGGAGGACACAGAAATAATTAAATATATTATGTTTGGCAAAAGCAACGTTAACAAGTATTTAAATCCAATGAACTAATTTCTGTACATTGAGACCCTCTCTCCGTAAACGAATGATCGATATCAAATATTTTAATCGGTTCTAATAGACCGTTGAAGGTAAATGAGAATAAGGATACTGAATATTTCAATCTTATCACGGTGACTATGCAATCATAACATTAACCATGACTTAAGGTGGGGCTCCATGGCCTCTCTTTTTATTGCAATCCTGCTCCTGCTGATGTTCCACTGTTCTTGTGAGAGTTCTCATAGCACTACCCTTTATGAATATTAATCATGTACTCGATCATACCTGTATCATTCTATGAACTTCGCTCTCTCCTCAACATGCTATACTTGTAATTATCTTTGAATAAATATATCAGCATTTGCTCTAATGACACTCATTATCCTTTATTGAATAAACAAATTCGCAATGTGGACAAATCTTATTCCTGTTCTCTAGTAACAGTAACTATGCTTTTCCAATTTTCCCATAATCATTTATTAGGTCTTAATCCGACAGTCCACGAGACTGCAATTTTGCTAATTTTCCTCCAACTCTTCACGTTTCTCTTGACTCGCTTCATGCATTCTGGCAACTTTCTTGAAATCAATTCTGTAAGTAGTATAATCTGTGGAGGATTACCTGCAATGCAAATATGTTGATACTTGGGCTCTGTAGTCAAAGCATTGTGTACCTACTTGTGTATGTAATTACATATATACTTATATATTTATAGATATATCCATCTAAATATAAATAATAGATATATAGTGAACCCACATTATTTACATACAAGCTTCTTCTGAAGTAGTTCCTACTCTCTAGGCTCACAATCGTAAGGACATGAGTGTGCAACTCAAATGGATCAGAAATTTGAGCCTTCAGTTGATATTCCAAATACATAATTACTTGATCCTGATTCCAATACCATTTTTGTACCTACTAAGTATGTCCCACGAGAAAACATACCTGAAAGCAGAGCAGGCATACTTGAACCAGAAACAAGGAAAGGGGCAAGACGATTAAGAGAAAAAAAAAATGTTTCATGACTTTATAAAAATGTTGTTAAACAAAATAACTACAAGGATATAAACTGATTGCAAATTTATGCGATTAATTTCTATCACAGAAATTGAATTCCGATTTACAAATTGCATAGTTTTGTTCACTAACGGCATCCCCCAAAGCCGCCGGGAGACATCAATGAAACCAGTGCGCTTTGGCCATTGGTTTGGAGTGATTTCATTTGAAACAGCCGGCTTGAGTTGTATACTTGAGAGCATATGAAGAAATAAGAAGGAAAGGACTTGGAGGTTTTTGTAATGTGAACACCACAACATATCCTATGATGATGCCCTCCTGGTCATCCAGTTGCTCACAACAACAGAGACAGGCAGGCAGACGAATCCTTAAAAGAAAGGAGCTTTGGTTACATTTTGCACCTCTTGTTAGAGAGTGCCTATATCTCATGTGTACGTAAAATAATCAACAATTTTCAAAAGAATTCTTTAATGTGAGAGAAAACGGGATGTCCGAATATATTAGATGGATATTATTTAAGCTGACTGATACATACTCAAGTCAAGCTCCATATTGGAGTTATGTCTTCAACTTCTCAGACACTTTAGACTCTACTTGAATATCAACAATAATGCAACATTGGGAAATAGCTGCAAAACAAGTTTTCTTTTAGAGTACATTTTCATTCTTATGCATATGTAACTACACACACACATACACACACACACAGGAACAACCAAGGGAGAAGACAGATGGGCTGTTAATCTCATATGCATGTATGTCATTCAAAAACAAAGTTTGCCAGCCGGACGTTGTTGTAATTTTTTTTCTATATATTCTCCTCAACTTTGTATTTTAATTTTTTCAATACTCAATTTTATTTACTTACTATCGGGAGATTTAAGGGATGATGCAAGGCACACGAGAAACACTTATTGACTGTAGTTCATTGTTTTTCCAACGTGTTAAACCATGAAACAATTGGTCACTTTAAAGCCAGAAGTGCAGCTTCTTCAAGTCAAAAGCTAATTCAAGCTTTTAGCAACTCCAAATCTCATCTACTATACCTTGTATCCCGTCCCCGTCACCTGCCTCTATGCGTTCCTCTCTCCCATTCACTGTACAACACATCTCGAGTCTTCCCTTCCCTCACAATACACATGTATGTACATATATCTACATGTGTGCAAAAGAACTTGATATGGTACAGTCTGATGAAAAGTTTTTGTCCATAAAAATGTCCGAGAGGCTGTTAGACCTGCAGAGTCTAGCTTAATGCATTTTGTATAAAAGGGTAAGGCAAATGGTTTATCCTAAGTCATCCCCTGTCCTTAGTTTTTGCCATCCCAACGTCGTTAGCTGTTGAATAGCGTGAAACCTAAATAAATACATTTGGTGTGTATCCTCGTTCAAAGAAGTATTTCCTCTTTTTCACATTTCTGCACACGACCATCTCTCCATAATGTGACTCGAATATATGTGGTAAGGACTCATATACTATATAGAGGCATTAGAAAAGAAAATGCTTTCAAGAAAATACATTTTTCTTTTTCAGTTTTTTTTTAAGTACCGGTCAGATTTTAATAACCCAGGAGAAATAGTAAATGCGTCGACCATCATAGTATCCCTGAGTTATTCTTAGGGGCATATAATCTTGAAAGTACCTTGACGTGGTATTATGTAATTACATTGTATATTGTATACAATTTGCAATACCGAGACGAAACTTATTACGTCAACTGTACACGAACCTCTTCATATGCGACTTTTTCATTCTTCTCCTTGTTGTAATGTGTAATGAAGGGCTATACGGATCTGATAGGTGTGCATGCGAGCGAGTCCTTTTATATTCTGGTGGTATTGATATATGAACATAAAAGCAAGGAGAAACCAGCAAGCCCACAAGTCTATCTCTGGAAACCATTCACATTAGATCAGTTTTAAATTGCCTGGGTGATGAGCATATAGCCCCTGGACTCGTGGAGAGACTCCTGCTTGCTAATAAATACGGTACACACCTTGTGGATAAGCCAGGAGAAGCGTAATAAAGAAGATGAGTTGAGTATATATGAGATGGCCGGTAAAAAAAAAAAAGCTGAGCCCGATGCTTGTCTGCCTATCATGTCCGTAGAAATTGCATTAATTGTTGCAAGTGAGAACTTTATATAGAAAACTAGCCTCTATGAACATCGTAGGAGCACAACAAAAGAAGCCCATACGATTGCTCACAGGGGATGTTTTTTTTTGGTTTGTGACCGCCCCAAAACATGTTACTTTTTGGCTTTAACTCCTTGAACAATCTGTAGTGTGCATTTTTTAATGTCGTCAAGTTTTCTATGTATATGAGGGACTTTGTAAGACCTACCTTCCTTGAAATCTATGACACAGGTACCGACTCCTCGAGAGGATCTTTAACAATTCAGCTAATATATAAGTCAAAGATATGAATAAATTCCAAGACGTTTATGCCACGAAAGGAATGCACAGTAAACTACACAAGCATTCATACTAACATGATTTCATACACACATATCCTACACATTGTACTACTCCCGTGTAATTGAACTTTAGGCTTCCTGAACTCCAAAAAAAAATGTTTTTTTCCCCCCTTCAACATAATAAAGTATTTGCTGAGAGTAAATATTTAATGTGTAAGTTACCGTTGAAAATTAAATTCAATGGAGTTAGCTTCTCCCTGGCTATGAAGAAAAAATTCATTTTTTTTGTGAGTATGTGTGTATGTGAAAAGGCATCATTGCATAACAACTATTAGATGCCTCATTTCTAAATGAGACATTATTGCGACCGGAGGAAAGGAAACCCTTGAGACATAATGACCAAATTTATTATTAATGGATTTTAATAATAATACACCCCCTTCTCCTTTCCTTCGGAGGTATTTAAGAAAACAAGTTAATTTCTCCGTATCAATTGAGCTGTAATTAATGCAGTAAATGGTAATTTCCTTTGGATTAGTATTTATGTACATTACATGTCTGCTCGTGGCAGAATCTTTTTGCCACATTGGAAAATAGCACCACAGTCACTGGTAGTAGGAGACGGCGATGACATTTCGTGAAGGAGGCTGTGCTATTAGGAATATTAATTACCGTTCTCACCCGAAAAAAACAAGCCTTTAGAATTTGATCAAGGCTTGAATTTTAAAACCAAGTAATTTGAACATGATTTTATCCTTGTAGCTAGGGGTTCATTTATTCAGATTCTATTTAGCTCTCACTGCTCCTCATTTGTTCCCAAGTCCGTATACACTTGGAATACAGCACAATATAATAATGAGCCTCAAGGTATTCCAAGTCACTACACTATACACAAGTTTGAGTCGTTGTTGTTCTGTCGGTTTGGAGTGGATTTCCATTTGAAGTCAGTGTACCTATTGGAAAGTGTACATATGGTTGAGACTACAACCACTGTCTCTATATTGGCAAGGTGACTACACAGGGAATAGGCATTGGGTTATTCTGTATTTGTGTTTAGGTGCGTGTGTCCATGTTCGTATCAAAAGTTAAAGTGCCATGTGACAGGTAATATAGGTTTTGTTATAAGAATTGAAGTTTCTGACTATGCAGGGGCTCCTACCCATTGAGCGGGGGAGAGAGAGAGAGAGAGAGAGAGAAATAAGAACTAATACGAAGTGTAACTAAGGTGCGTACACATTGTAGGCATATGAGGATTTGGGCGTCCAATCAGCCCTGACCGTTATTTTTTCTCAGGAGGTCGTCGAACTGGGTCATCGAAGTAAGAAGCCCTACCTTAACTGCTGAGCTATGCGACGCCAAGTTACTTGGCTATATCTGCTCTTGTTTATGCCCCTAGGTCCTTCTTGTGAAGATGCTTTTGAATGTTATTCTTACAGCCCAAGTCGGACGCATGTTGGACGAATGAACGTAGCAAGTGGATAGAATTGAGAAATTTGATGGATCAGGGGGTCCTCTACTCCTTTCGAATGTATGGAAGCTAATTTCAGAAACCAGTTGACTAAGCCTCATTACCTGAACTAACTAATTTTAGACAATTATTTAGAAATAGAGTCACCTTTCACGGCTCTTTAGAATAGATTGGACGAAGGGGTATTATTTAAACCCTTAAAAAATCTACAGAGCAATGTCATCCCCTCATTTTCCCGGAATTAAAATAAATATGAAATTTTCCATGAAAAGCTTACAAACCCTTGGACAAAAATCCCACCTTGGAAAATGCTAACAAAATAACTTTAAAACCTGAAATTATTTCAGGTGCTTTTTTTTAGTAGGGACTAAAATTATTTAAAAATATTTGTGTGATTGAAAAATATAACAACTGGGCATCAAGCAGAAATGTACACGCTATAATGCGCTGTAAATATAATCGGGGAATATAAACAATATAGACTAGTGGAATTTTCGATTACAAGCAAAATGCCCTACTAAAAAAAGAGCTTGCAATTTCACTGAATGCAAGAGTGCCAGCGGGAAAATATTAACTTTTAACTAATGATATTCTAATCTAACTTAAAACTTGAATATCATCAGATGGAAAAATTTGAGTCGCCGTCCCAGTAAATCCCTCTTCAGGGCCACACATTGTCAGGAGTGACACACTGACAGACAGTGACACACTGAGACACAAATTATGCTTTAAGGGTCATGCCCATACTTCAAATGTCAACAAAGTATTGTATTATTAATTATTTTAACATTGTCAGTACCATAGTTTAATACTAAAAATACATTTGCCATTTGCTACACTCACAAACATTATACCAACAAAAATAAATCTGATTTAAAAATTGTTAAATTTATAAAATGAGATGACAACAAATTAACGATTGGAAATATTTCTAATGTTATCTAATTTGAAAGTGGTCACAGATCACTAGCAAAATAAATATTTACCAATAAACCAAAAAGACTCTTATTGTGTTTGAAGTCAGTAGATATTTCAGTCTCCAAGTAAAAATTCGAAACGCTTGTTTACGAAACGATTTTGCTCGAGCGCGAGATGAACGAATTCAAAGATTCAAACTCGTACAATAATGCTATGCTGGGCTGGTGCGCGTAATGGATTTTATGGAAAGGTCAAGACGGTCAGAACATCGATCATGGCCCTTGAAACCATGATCGAGTCACTGAGATTTGACATATAGCGGGTTCAGGGAAGGAAGTAGTCTCGGAGATCGGCCTCTTGTACGTAATAATTATTATAAAATGTAGAGTCAATTGTTTAAGTATTTCAATAATAAAAGTATGCTTTCAATGTAAATTCTTTTGTCAGGAATTTATTTAGGGGCTGGGAGTCCAAAAAGGATTTTTATTGAAAATGCAAAATGATAAATCTTCGAACTCTCAGAAGGCTGGATGTAGTGACGCAATGCGTTTAGGCAGTTTGAAGAAACGTCAGCTACAAGTTCAGGAAGGTCGTCAATCTTCTGCTGTGAGTGACCACAAAACGAAAATTTTTGAATTGATGAAAGTGCGACAAATTAGTTACTTTTCTTTTGCTGTACGTCAATAACTCATTGTTTTTTAGGACGAGCTTACTAACTAAACATTTGCACTTTGCGAGATTCTTAGACAGTCCTTCTATCAATTCAATGAATACAGTGTGATACTAAAACATGTATTACGACCATTTTAATTGTGTTACTTTTAGCCTGGTTCCTTGCAATGGATGAGTCCTCAAAAGTTGGTCAATGGAAAGCAAATTTTGGAAGGAGCTAATAAATTTTCAAATTTGGAACCAATTATTATCAAGCAGGTCCTGTGAATTTAATTTCTAGTTGTAGAATGTTTGCACTCTATTTTAAAAATACAGGATGTTCATCAGATTTCTGGTTATAATTTTACAGCCAGAAGGTCGTGACATTAGAGAAGCGCCATATTTCACTCGTTTTCTTGGACCCCCAGTCAAAAATGAGGAAGATGTTCTGGACGACCAACATCAATTAGTTCCTGACTGGATTCTATCTCTGGCCTCTAGGAAAGTTGTGGTACGTGTTCTTTAAATTCGACTCACTTGGAGTTTATGGTGATTTTAAACCATGTTTGGTTTCCTTTTATTAGAATGACGAAATTTTTCCTTTGCCGACTTTACGCTTCAAACCCGGTAAAACTGGCGAGCCTGTAAAAGCTTCCAAAACTCTTACGAACGAATTTCTCGAACTGACCGTTTCGGACCCACCCCAGTTGAGTAGGTCTGTCAAATCTTCAAGTTCATCTCAGAATTTTGATGGGTGCAGGAAGAAGAATATGATTGTTCAGCAACGAGCGGCCAAAGAGACATGACGAACTAAAATAAGTATACCAATAAAGTAATTTTATTTTAGCTAGTATTTGAAGCTTTCGTACTTTCGTTCATTACTAGTTTTTTTTCGCTTAGGTGATTATTTATATTGCAGTAATTCAGTAAAGTTCCGCCTGATTTTGAAGAACATTCAATGATTTTTAAATTATTTTTGCTGGTACAAAGTAGATACATACTAATCGATTGCATCCGAATTTGCCAGTCTTGTTTAATTGATTGATAATAATTGTTCTAGTATCATCAAAATTCGAAGGTTTTTTCAAAGCTATGTCTATCAATGTCACAATACTATTTGTCGTGAATTGTTCATGAAGAATTAATAAAATTATGCAAATTCATACGAGACGTTGTTATAGATAGTTAATTATTTGCTGGGAGGGAGAGGTAATTATTATAGCTAAGATTTTAAACAACCAAATATTTGAGTAAGCATCATTTTTGGTAGTTTATTAACCGAATTCATTTTTATAACATATTTTATGAGAGTGTTCCTAACGTCCTCCAGGTCCTTGTCCCATGATATTAGCATAGGGGTTGATGTTCATTACATGGCAGGGCATTCCCTGGGGTACCTCTCCGTTAAAAGTTACTTTCAGGCCTTGACCAGCTGTGTTCAAATCACCGTTCGGCCCTACCATTGCAACTTTGAGAGGGTGCATCCCACTTGGCCCACCACTTCCTAAAAGATCCCCCCAATTCAGCTTTATCACTTTCATTCCAGGGTCGGGTTGTTGACCCGGGGAAAGAACCGATACCCGCGGAGAGCCATCGTGCTGCTGCTGCTGCTGTTGCCCCATCATCTGCATCTGCTACATAAACAATAGAATAAGGTGGTTAAATAATGCTGTAAAATAATAATTTTAAATAGAATAATAATTATTATTGTTAAGCCAAAAAAAGCCTACCTGGCCACCACCGTAATTTCCTCCATAATTATTGCCTCCCCCGAACGACATTGGATTCATCTGCATTTGGTTGCCATAGCCATAGTTTTGTCCGTAGCCACCCATGGAAGCCTGAGGCTGAGGACAAGAGTTATTTCCACCGTAGGAGCGACTACCGAATTGGAAACTCATGACGCAATTTTTCTTACCACCCCAAATCAGACGTTCACTTAGAACAGAAGCTAATTTGGACAAATTTGAGATAAGATAAATAATGGACTTAAACTAAAGGGAAAAAATTTCTATACCCTGGAAATTTTGACCACTAGTCTCTACCTCAGCTTCTTACATACTAATGAACATCTTAGAATCATCTCATATTGAGTAGTCTCCATTCCGGCGAGAATTCTCGACGAATGAAATCCATTGAATATTAACTACTAGGCAGGAAGCTAGTATGCCAGAATTTAAGCTAAAATAATAATTTTGTAAATGACAAAAAAATATATCCTCTATGCCATTCTGTTTACCAACATGATAACAATCCCATCGCATATCTGCTTTCATGACAATAGACCCTTGACATGGTCAAATTAAAAATTTAAGTAAACTCTCTAGTAAAGTGTCCGAAAGGTGAAATACGGCCATTCGAATGATGGCGGCCCCAACCAGAAGAACCTTAAACGTTTGACTTTTTCAAGAGAGAGCTCAAAGAAAGAACTGTCTGGGCTAAGAACTAAAGATCTAACTACTACTGCCACCCCAACCAGTATGTAGCCAGTGGACATAAATCAGTATATACTTGTGTACTGTTTCTGATAGAGTATGTTTCCCATATGGATGACAACCGGCTTAAGGAAAAAAGATGCTGGGGTTTTTCTCTCTCTGTAATAGTTAAAACTCTCAAGCTTTACTTTCGCAGAGTCAGTGTGTGTATGTGTGTGTGTGTGTGTGTAGTGTGTGTAGTTATCATCATATAAGGTACTCTGGTCCATCGTCTGTCTATGTCTTCCAAATCCAAGTACTCCAACTTTTATGATGCATATACGCTCACTCAGTGAGATGCTCAAGAGGAAAAAGAGACTTGAGAATGTGTGTGTGCACGAAATAAGATATAATGTGGAAAACAACCAACCGCCTTCCCTCCGAGTTTTTTACCTTTAAACTATGCTCTGTACTTCTCACTAACGATAAACCTATTTACATTGCACTTGCTTTGCAAGGCTTCCTTTTTCTCTCTCTGTCTCTGTCTCTCTCTCTCTCTCGCTCTCTCTCTCTCTCTCTCTCTCTACCTGTGTCCTAGCGATAACAAGAATAAGAAGAAGGAGTGAGAAGAGAAAAGAACTTCAAGACGGAACTTTTTTCTTGCCTCTCTCTCCCTATCAGCGAAGTTTACATGGCTTCGCGGCTCCACGGCTCAACAGTCAGTAAACAGTCAACGAGTAACCACCACTCGATAGCATTATAAAGGGGGGCTTCTACCTCGTGCAAAGCTCATAATCATGAGCGTTGGATTTTTCACATACTGCCGTCAACGTTGACTTTTCGGAAAAAAAAATCACAATTTTCTTCATTAAAAAATCCCTCTCTTGTGCCTCATTTATTATTGTCAAAAGTCATTGAATCCCTTCTATTTATTTATTTTCTCTCAAACCCTACAAACAAGTGTTTGGATTCGTTGGAGGAAAACGTGCATCTGTGCTGTTTTAAGTTTTTATTGACCATACAGGAAAAATAAACTTGGCTTATTTCAAGCATGTAGCAATGACATTTCCAAGGAGGAAAGTATGAAAGTACCGCTTGAAAAGACCCCTTTTGTTTATGTAAAAGAGAAACTGCGCTTCACAAAAGGTTACATTCCATTAGCCATTCCAGGTCCACAATAAAAAGTTAAATATGGACTAGCCTTTTCAGTTTGGATTTTTATCCCCTTCAACTTCCACACTCGGAGTCTATTATTAGTACAAGAGTCGGTACAAAATTCACACCTCACCTTGTCTTCTCAAGTTATCAGTCTGACGGTGATAGTCCTTACAGCTCGTGAGTAAGTAGCTGAGCACGTGTGTACATAACGAATACCAGGATAGCACCCAAAGAGGAAATTTGCATATGAAAAGATCTCTCGTGTATATACTCAAATGGTGAAGCTATTATTTCCAAATAATTTGTCAATCAATCCAGAATCAACTGTAATATCAACAGTCTTCGGATATAGCGTTCAAATACATATACCTCTTATTGAATTGTCTTCCTTGAGCGATCATTACTACTTGAAGACGAGCAATTTATTCAGGAAACAATTGGTAGACATGAATAAAAAATTTCTACTTCTGCAATGAAACCCAAGCAAAATTTTTAAATGCACGTGTTTTCAAATAAAGCCCCAGCTTTATATTTTCTTTATCTCATTGTTTGTGCATGTGAAGGAAATTTTATAGGATTTATGGGGAAAGTAATAGACACTAATTTGCTACATGGAAATCCCAGTGGAGACAAATGATTTGGGGATCTATTATGAGAAGAAATAAAGTGAGGAAGAGGAGTATTGTAATTGGAATAGTGTGCAATTTGAGTGAGTTGATATGAACCGGCGTTAATTTGTGAAGATAAAAAAGTTGAAGATAAAAAATGTTTTGCAAGTAACATTAAAAATTACGACTAACCTTGAATATAAAAAATTTGAGATGGTGTCCCACAACTGCGCCTATCCTTAATGAAATGAATCGTCACAGTATAATTTGCTCATTGGATTGGGGTATTTCATATCAAGCCTGTGAACATATTTTCCAGTTGTCTTCCCCCCTTTTGATTGCCCACAATTTTTAAAATGAAATGACCACAAAAGATATATGATAAGGTTTTGGGTTGTGTGTGAACCAGTTTTTCGCTCTTTTTGTTTACTCTCATGTGTCGTTTTCACGAGCAGTTGGACACAATGGTTGGTGTCCGTTCACTTGAGTCTCATCCTTTGGACCTACTCTGCGTGAGTTTTCTACATTTTTGATTAACATGTGTGTGAATGAGTACTCCCCCAGAATTGCAATTTGATCGACATATGTAGTGAGAGATACGCACGACATCACTAAGTATTTCCTGAGATTAGCAAAATCCACGTGGGAAAACCCTAACACCCTAACTGATTAGGTGACAGGGATCTGAAAAAAGTCAAAAAGTTACATTTAATACTAAGCTAGTTGTCGCACGGGATAATTTATGAAATTCGCGTTTTTCAACGCACGATTTATGGCAATTTATTAAATGGCGTGCTTGTAAGTTCATTAAGTCTATCACGAAGTGAAGAGAAATACGGTGATAAACATACGACACGTTTTAATCCTCACCTTGTCTACATTATCTTGAAATCTTAAGTTATTGCTTCTTTGCGGGAAGAAAGAAGATTTAAAACATCCACGAAAAAAAAATTTAAGACGGAAAATATTTGAGGAAAAAGTCCGAGATGGAGAGGAGGTACGCTCAAGCAAATGGTACTTCGGGTCACCATGCTTCAAGCCATAACCTCCGACCTACAAATTCCTTCATCCCAACATCCGCCTCTGTTCATGGACATGGACACCATGGACAAGTTAACATTCCTCATGGAAATGTTGCCAGTAAGATCCATATGCATCAAAACATTTCCAATTCAAATATTCAGCAGCTACCAAACTCCCAGTCGCACTCCCAACAACAATCGCATTCCCAGCTGCCTAATTCCCATTCTCAACTCCCACAACAATCGCATCATCATGGAAATAATTACTACCATCAAAATTCCAGTGGGACAAATCACACCGGAGGTCATCATCATTCCTCTCAACAGCCATTGCACAACCAACAGCAAAATCTGCAACACCAACAGCTGCAGTTCCAACGAGCAGTGACTACGAAGTCCTACTCATCAACACACTACAATGGGACTAACCCTCCGAGTGCGATAAGCTCTAACAATATCCATCATCAGCAACAGCAACATCATTTTTACGGGAGTACTACAAGTAATCATCAAAGTGTACACACCATGAATGGGCATGGACAACAACAACATCTACCATCCTCAGCAGTTCACCAAATCCCGGCACAGCAATACCCTCAGCAGCAGCAGCAGCAACAGCAACAGCAACAACAGCAGCAGCAGCAGCAACAACAACAACAACAGCAACATCAATACCCGAGCAACAACAATGCAATCACTACAGCATATCATAATCATTACCAGCCAGCTGAAACAGAAGGTCTACCACAAACTCTTGTAGACTCAATGAGGACATTATTTGATATTTTGGATGATTCAAAGCAAGGGAAAATTCGTTTGAGTGATATTGAATCCCGGTGGGAAACGGACCCGAATGGGACCAACGGGAAAACCACTGGAGCTGAACCACTTATAAAAATGGGTGTCATGGGCTACTTGAGAAAAGTCACACCACCCGATGGATTGCTGACATTTGAGAGATTCTGTGCTGGACTTCGTCTCGCCCTTCTTACCAACAATAATAATGCATCTGCTCAAAATCAAAATCCACCCAACCCTAATTCCCAGCAATTCCCACAGCAGCTCCAACTCCAGCTCCAACCTCAGCCAACCCAGCAATTCCCACAACAACCTCCGCCTCCTCAATTCCCACAACAACCTGCGCCTCCGCAATACCCGCAACAACCTCCACCTCAGCAATACCCGCCACAACCCCCGTCCCAGCATCCTCAGCAACAAACCTTCCACCCCCAACAACAACAGCCCATGCAAGTGAAAACATTAACCACTAACATCTCACATAGTATAAACAGTGTTCACTCCAACAATAATAATTATTCGCAAACTAATAGTAATACCCTCCCAGCTAGTTCCAGCACCAATAAACAAATGATGCTGTCATTGCAAAATAATCAACCGGCTGCCTCCAATACAATGCTTAGAACTTCAAAAATTCCTAGTTTATCATCCTCCAGATTGCCCATGCCAAGCAATGGGATATCTGGGATTCCAGTGTCTCCAAATAATCGGCTAAGTGCAACTTATAGCTCAACAAACGGTAATGGACCCTCTACTGGCAACCCTGCCCCAAATGGTACAACCACACTGAATACCAGTAGTATTAGTAACAGCAGTAGTAGTGCTAGTAGCAATACCAACAGCAATGGTAATACAATGAAGCGTCAGCCCATCACACCGGAGCAAGGAACCACCGTCGCCATAGTTCATCATCAACCCAAAGCCCTTGGAATTCCCTCCTACTCCGGATCGAGTACACTCAAAATTAACAAACAATCATCAACCAGCGTGTTGAGTCCCAACATCAAATACAACACAAAAAATGGGAGCTTAGATAACCTGAAATCTCCAAGTGAGGAGAAGACAATGAGCGGGTCGAGTGGGAAGGAGAGACCACCGTCCGCTCCCCTCCTGGACAATGAGTCTGATGTGGATGAGAGACCGAAAGAGTACAGCAGTAAAATTAATCAGAGCACTACTGTTAGGAACAATCATGGACAGAGTCAGATACATAGCAATAATGCAGCTCGTCGGGAGCGGGCTCGTAGTCGAGACAGGGAGAGAGAGGATCTGAGGAAATCTCCAGATGACATAGATCGTGACGGAAATAAACGAATCCATTACGTCTCTCCGAGGCAGAGAACATTAAGTATGCCCCAGTTACAGTTGAGTAAACTTAAACCCAAGTCTATTATCAATATCGAAGACTCACCTTCTCCGCCGAGTGCGACGACGTCCACAGAAACCAAGAAAGCCCCCTCGTCCACCACTAATGGTCTGAAGAGTAATAAATCTTTACCTTTAATCGCACCGTCCTTCGTCTCTTCCATCCCTACCGTTGGAATGACATCCAAGCAGAAAAATGACACTTCCCCTGCAGCGTCAGGTAGCTCAAACCCAGGAACCATTGAGAGAGAGAAAGAACGTGACAAGGAACAACCACCCCCTCCACCCAAGCCACCCCGAAATACTCTAAACGGTCCTGTAATTGTCACGACAAATATGGTTAGCAATGAAATCATCGTCACGGAAGTTCCTCAGAGTGGAGGAAGTAGCAGCACGGTGAGTGGGAACGGGAGTAATCCATCTAAACCGGAAATTCGGAGTGCTCTACAAACATGGCAAAAAGGTCTGAGCGAAAAAAAACCTTTGGAATCTACCCTATCATCCGCCAGTACAGTCAATTCTATGTCGGCAATTAGTGTCATCTCCAATTCAACATCTACCTCCACCGTTCCGACAGTGAATAAAAATGAGACGACGAATAATAACACCACCGAGTAAGCCAATTGTTGCTTTTATACTTTTCATATTTAATATTCATTACTTTGTACATGTTGACAATTATTACTATTATTGTACGTAAAAGTATAAACCCACACTGGACTCACATGACATTGAATAGATAGTAGACAATTATACGTTCATAATGATTCTGCAAAAGTTCCTTGGCAATCAAGTCACTTCAGAAAGGAATTTCATTTTAATAACAACACAACAGACTACATGCATTGTGAGCTCTGGTCATATAGTCGGAACAATGGGGCTCCCAATAAACTGGAGTAATTTAGTCATTTTCTCAGCCTGACATCATTTAATTACTCTATTTTGCACGCACTTTGCATTTTGATAAGGTTCGTTACGTTTATAGATACGACGCTCAAATAAGCTCTCATACTGTTTTGTCCCGAGCAGTATGAGCATGGTCTTTTATTACTAACTGGCACTGTAAAAACCAAAACAAATACACAACGCTGTTATTATAATTGCCTGTGCGCATTTTTACTCATCGTCATCTCGCCCCGCGTTTTAATTACCTTCCTTATGTAACTTTTATTTCCCAGCACATTCTCATAGCTATTATCATACACATGTCGTTTTGCTTTCCTATCACCTTCCCAAAGCCACATTATCCGCTGTATCTATACATACCGAGCCTCGGATTTACCCTCGAAATACATACATACTGTCAATGGCTATGGAAATATATACTCTTGTGAAATATTCAGTGAAGAAAGCTTGCCGAAGTTGGAAAACAACTACCTTGGACTTAACAGCAGTTCTTTATGTCTATTGAGATATTTAATGAGTGTGCATAAATTAAACCGCAACTAAGTAGTTTGCACAACCTTAAAGTTGAAATTAAAAATGAAATCGAATAAATAGATCATTTGTATTTAATAGCTAATTCACAAATTACCCTTTGGACCAGATCAATGAATATTATAGATTTATAATGTTAATATATGTAGTTGTGGTTATGTGGAGAATCCTCCAGACAGGAGTATATATTTAGTGGGATATGTACGTCGTATATTTGCTTCAAATTACCATACCTCCCACAAAATTCATCATTATTCAAAGTATATGTCCCTTCAGAAATAGCATGACATTGTTGGCGCAATACAGTAGTAGGAATTTACCAAGTCATTTCAAAGGTAACATTGCTTGGAACCATTTACATACATTCACTGTAAAAAAAAATGAGTGATGCTCCTTATGGCACGTTGCTTATACTTGTGCGATTCCTGTAAACTACTTTGGATTTAGGGTCCCATTAAGAGGATAAAGCTTAACATTCTTTTGAGAAACCCTTCATTATTTTTTCTGGTCAGGTTGATTCGCAGCCTCTTGTATAATAAACTGCATAATAACCTCTCTATTGACACGTGCCTCTTCCGTGTGTACATTAACAGTTACTGCGGTTGAGAGCAGCAGGCAGCTTGTAATTATTATATTTAACCTTACAAATATAACCACATGCTAGGCAGCCATACTATGGGAAAAGGTAGGGGCTATTATTGAAACATGTTTTCGTCAGATCATTGAGGCCACTTATCGGGGACAACATCTCAGATTTTATCTGGCGTAAGTATATACAATGAGAGAATGTCTTTTACCCGATATTTGCATACATACATAAATACGTAACATTTCATGAATGCACATACGAACGCGTTATTTTATTGAATGTCATGGTTTTTATACAGCTTATTAGAAGCTCACATAACTCTGCTTTAATGGGATGTAAGGGAAAAGAGAGCGACATTATTTTAAAACATTACACCGTAATTTCACAAGTCTCAACTACAAGCCTACACATAACTATACAGTGCAAGTACTTGTTACCTCCTCGTATGATTGAGTTTCATGGACCTACATAAATACATAAGTTTCTGTGGTAATCTCATACAGGATCCATATCCAACCCTCTTGTGTACTGACAAAGCGTTTATTGCCTACGTACAAGTTCATAGAAAAGAACAGTATTTTTTTATGCCTGACTGATCTGTTTATATACAAGCTTTGATGTACTCTCCGTGAGAACTACAAATCTATTTCACATAAACGATGTACGCGTTGAATCATTCAATGAGAAAAACACTTGTAATTGTTTGATGTTCATACTAATGTAGTAACAATGAAGTTTACGCACGGGGTTGCCTCGGAATTTTATCGGGCGTGTAGAGTATATATGTACATACATGTAATTCATAGCTACAGTAATACAGAAAGAACTTGGGAGTAGGTACTTCTCATGAGATGAGTACAAAGGGTGAAAATAATTGTCTGTTAGTACTTCTAATGTGAAACTATTTCCTTGAAACATTCAATTTCTATCATGTCGGTTTTAATTGAATTTTTCCTAGGAATGACGTTAAAACACGGAGCAACAACAAAACTAACTTGAGGCGACGTGAAACACCTAGGAGGCATACGGTACAGTCCGGGATTGATTTTGCAACGTTGAAACGGCTCAAACAACTCGAGCAAGAGAGAGACGTTCTTCAGCAAGGCATAACTTACCTTGAAAAAGCCAAAGAATGGTATCAAAAGCAACTGGAAGGTGCTGATGAGAAAATAGGCCTTCTCAGTAAAGGTGCCCCGGCCTCGGTAAGTGAAATTAATGCAACTAGAAATAACTGAAGCAGTATAGCTTTGAATGATAATTGAGCACAATTATGGTAATGTCCCATAAAAACTAGAACTTACTTACTCAAGGGAAAACTTGCTGTTACTATTTCGCAACCTCGTTTCTTGAGTAAATGTGAGATAAAAAAAAATCAAGTTGGAATTAATTTTGAATCGTGTTTTAATGCTATAGGAATACTGGAGTGAATCTCACGAGGAACGATTGAATCTCCTGGGCTGTCGTGTTTCAGAAGTGAACAGTCTGCTTACAGCCCTCATGGATGGTTCATCCCTTCCCCTGCATATGAATCTGCAGATCCCGACCCACCTTAGTTTAAGAACAATTACAAGACTAAAGGAGCAAAATCGCCAGTTGACCCAAGAAGTGAGTGAATGTGGTCACCGGGTGACTCAGCTGGAAGCCGAAAAAGCAATGCTCCTTCGCCAACTATTCCATCAGAAGAATAATCACCATTCTGAGGAGACTGTGTATATGTAATTAGGCTGTTAAATTCGTACTGTACAGTAGTAAGGATGGTGATATTAATATTAGCATGGCATGTTATTCATCAAGTTTTTTTTTACTAGAATTAAGGAAAACTCATGTTTACTAATGACCGGACGACACGGATGCAAACGATTTCCAAACAGAATTCCCATATTTTAGTTATTTGCATGTCCTTTGCTATGAATGAGAAATGTCCGAAAGTTGATTCACGAATCACGACATCACTATCAAATTAAGCAGTGCTTTTTAGTAATGAATCAATCATAACTTATTGAGACGGGTGATACATACATACATCATGCCATTTGTACCTTTGTCGTCGCCGTTGGAAATCCTGGTCTTTCCTTGCCATAAAAAACCATATCGTACCTACATAGGCCTAGTAGTAATTTATTGTTGAACCAATCAAGTGATCAACGGAACTTTCAATTATTAAGTCCTAATTTCAATAGGACGGTGTTGTTAATAAGTTAATCCTTGAAAAAAAATCGCAAGCTGCAGAATCATATGTATATTTGTATGACCTCTATGTTTGATTATGCATAGATCAAAGCCTGTTAATTCTTTTTCGATTGCCATGTGTAATATACGTAATTATTCACATTCGGAATTCATGCACGACTCTCGCTTATATACAGATACACACACGTATGTATGTATTTACATACATAGCCCCCCTTGGTCGCTGTAAAATATCAAGAATATATAGCTAGAGATATATTAAAAGCATATTGCAGTATTTTTGCATTTACTACATAGTACAGATAATCATTTAAATCAAGTATCATTATTTAAAAAGGAAATCGAATTTGCGTGCAATTTAGTGACAATGAGTACCACTAATCGCCATGAATATATCATGTTCATTTATTTTTCGTGTTCCGTCTACATTTGCAACTGAAATGTGCTTACGAGTATTGTACAATCATATTTCACTCTCAGTAGTAGTTAATGTACTTATATGAAAAGTTGATTGTTACACTTTAGTCCAAAATAGTCCGAAATACAATTCTTATTACTTGTACAAGGATGAGCAACAAAATTTTATTACCCAAAAAAAAAAAAGTTTTACTGTCAAGTACTTACAAGCAATTGTACTTCTGAGGAAGAATGCCATTAATGTCTTTGTGCTTGGAAGAATAAATTTTTATGGAGAATTTCCAGCTACTCAGCGTTCTATATCTTTGAATTATTTTTAATATTAACCATCATATGAAGCTCTGGCTCGTAAAAATAGTCAGAAACATGGCTTGTTAGTGTTGTTACCCCCTACTTAAGCCCATAGTCGTATTGTTTATGAGCACCATTTGATTTCACCACTAAAAAATGTAGCTACAAAATTACAATACGTTTGCTACTATACTACAGCTACTACTGATTCTCACAGATAAAATATTGTTTAGTCTATCAGCTAATTGTAAGTCTACCAAAAGTAGTAATAATTTAATTGCAAAAGGCTAGAAATTCAAAAATATTCGAAAATTTCAGGTGTCTAAAGATTTTTTAATATGTTTTCAATCGGAGAGGAATGCCAGTAAAAATTGCACCAGATGTAGTTACTGTCACCTTCACCACTGACACCATTTTCATACAGAAAAAACGCATAATGCAAACAAGAAAATTTAAAGCACAGCAAGTGAATCCTGCGTAAATGGAATCTTTTCAGTAATTATTCATTCCGATATAGGCATGTAACCGCATGATACAATGGACCCAGTAGTTACTGTCAAGTTATATTATAGGGTCAGGTTTGTAACAAAAACTCACAAAGCCGTCAAAAGGTCTCGCCTTCAGCGTCTGTACGTTTGAACTTTGAAATAACTTCAGCCGACAAAACATAAATAGAGTATAAATAAATAAAACCGGCTTCTAAATGCAACACCTTCATTTCAGTAATCAAAAGTAAGGCTGTCAATTGTGTATCTTTGTCATTTTGTTCTTAAAAGAGCAGCTGGCAGTAATGACATTTCATGTTTACGCTGACTATTGTAAAGTACCTGCACACTATTATGTAGATATTTCTTGACATTTAAGGGTGTTCCTGCAAGCTGTAACAATTAGCTTTGTGCTTGCGGAGCAGTGACATCCTAGAAAATGATTTGGAGCATTTCTCACACAAATATTTCTTGACTTTCGCATGCGTTTGCAAATGAGCTCTCAAATTGGATCTGTCCGCGAAAGGCCTTTGACAGAGGTGGCAGGAGAATGGCTTCTCGCCAGTGTGGGTTCTTATGTGTCCTTGTAGAAGCCATGGACGAGAAAAAGACTTTTCGCAAAGGTGACACTTGAATGGCAGCGTATGAGTTTGTATGTGGATTTTGAGGGAGCACATGGAAAGGTAAGATTTGTAGCAAAGCCTACAATTGAACAAGCGATTTCCTGACTTCTGACCTGGGAAGTAACTGGGGATGGTTCCGGTTTGATTTCCATCATAACTTGCAATGTTTTTTGAGCAGCGATGACTTTGGACTGAACTTTGATCCCACGCTGCCCACCTGTCTGCCTGAGTGACATGCCTGTGGGAGAGAGATGCTGCCAGCGGAAGATTCATAAAACCACGATATCTCCGAAGTCTCTGGAGAGAAAGTGATAAATTTAGAGGTTCGTGAGTACCTCTTAAACTTAATGGATGCTCCTTCAATTTTGCAGCAGTAGGGTGTGGCTTTGCGGCTCCAGGGTTAATTTGTAGGCACAGATTCCAAACTGTGGGAAGAGAGCGCAGCGGGAAGTATCCTTCACTTCCATTCACATTTTCTGCATTTTATACTTTAAATGTTAACAAAGAACTACCAGCATGCACCCAAGTATTTACCACTATAAAATGTTTACAAAATTACCAAGCCGTAAAAATTCCGATCGAAATCCTGCGCTGGGAGATACTAGACGTTTTTTCAAAGGTTTCCGAAATGACGAAACCGGAGATTCTGTTACCATTTTATTAAAATACGCAACTTTACTGGAAAGTAGCATTTTGGTGTCTAAGTATGCGTGCTTGTCTGAGAGATGTACATGTCTTCTTTGGAATTGACGATCAAATGACACAGGAAGGCACTACAGTTTCATGAACGATAAAGATTGTACAAAGAAGTAAAAAAAGTGGCAGGTGATGGTGACGGTCTTCCAATGACACTACCGCATGAAAAAACTTAGCGTGGAGAAACAGGAAAGTTCATTGTCATTTCCATAACCATATTGCGAAGATTATATAATAGGGATTATAATATTAAACATGAGGGTAAAATAGATCTGTCTTGTGTCTTAATAGATTATGATTTAAAAATAGAACGAATAAAGATTATAGTTTCGTCGGCATAAGTTCTGGTAAATGACCTTATTAAACCATGTACCATCATGGCAATTAAAAACGTTTCTCCAGCCACATAACACGTGTTCTATATGAAGTGTGCGCACTAAAATGCATAAGCCATTATATGTTTGTATTTATAGTAATAATATAACATTCTAGAATATTCTACCAATCATAAAACCATGCATCAAGGAACTACTTGCTGCAGAGATGTCAACATCGTGATGCAACACTACAATTTGCAGAGATGTTTTAGTTCCAAACAACTACGTGGCATTTGATATGTTTTAGGTAAGTTTCGCTAATTATTGTAATTCGAGGCTAAATGATTAGACAATGAAACTGGTTTTATCGTGCAGCCGGTAAATTATAAATATTCACAAATGAATATAATGCTTGGACTAATACGCAAGAAATTTGATATCCAGCAATTATTCTTGAACTAACCAATAATGCTGCGAATAAACTTTGAATTCCCGATTCCACTGAACCCAATTTAAGCATAAATAATTTTGTTATTCTTTAATTTTTAACGAAAAAATTCAATTTGAAAACTGGTAATGGAAGCGATGATAGTTTGTAAAATTTTACGAGATACGAGTACAAATTAATACATCTTCTTATGAAAACATAAAAGATAAAAACTTTACACGAAAACACCTGCAGATAACATGCGAACAATAGGACATCGTAAAACGAGAATGGATACAGCAACTTATTCCACAGTTTCCTCCCCATCCTGAATTTCTTTCAAATTTAACACCTCCAGCATTCCCTTGCCCTTCGTTTCTGATCTAATCAGATCATCCAGCTGTCGATAGTGTCCAGGATCAATTACCAGTGTCTGGAGAAAAAAGAAAACAACTGTCAAAGTCATTCTTTCATTTTTTTAGAATAAAATACCGAAAGTAATCACCATTGTAGCATTATCTCCGTTCCATTCCTTATCCTCCAAAGATCCCATTTGTTCCACTTTCTCACTAATCGACTTCCACTGAGAAGTTCCCATTGAAACACGCACTCTCATTTGTGCTCGGTCTATATTCATAGCCGTCTTTAACTTCGGTATAGCTTCTAAAGCTTGCTGCTTAGAATTCCTACCGGCTTTGGCCGTGAAATGCACTTCCTTCAGTCCCTTCTCAATAATTGACACCGGGTACGGCCGTTTCGTGTCCGGATTTACACAAAGCCCTGATAACAAAATCCACAAAAGTACATCGTCATTACTATGCCTCCACATTTTCCAACAAAACCCACAAAAATTCAAGTCTTGAATATAACCTGCGATAGTGTTCGCCACATCCTTCATTAGTGCATCCAACTGTTCCGTCCGCTCCCGCTCCGACACTTGAAGCTCTCCTTTCTCTAAAATCAATTTACAAACTGCTGTTTGGTCATCCGTTGCGAATGCTGCTAGAAGGTCTTCTCGTTTTGCCACCTGACCCTTGCTCACATTCATGAACACCGAATGAGTCTGCAAAACTTCATCTATGTCCTTCTCTCTGAAATCAAATCCAAATTTCAAAATCCATATCCTACATATTTATCAAATTTTTAGAATATAGTCCAAATATCAAGGAAACTCCACACATCAAACAAGGCGAGATCTTCTGATATCAGGGATTCCTGATACAAAATAATTAACAAAATTACTCACACTTTATTTCTCCACGAAAGAACTTTATTTTTGTAGCACGCGATTTCAAATCGCTTACCACCTTTTTTCATTCGGACGATGGCTACATTCGTTAGCCGAATTTGATTCGTTGGTGTGAATATTTTAGACATTGTTTTAAGTAATTTTAGGAATATTAATTAACCAGTCACAAGAATGACCTTCAAATATATTCTATATTGTAGTGTCAAGTGTTCAACTACAATGTCCCCACAATACTTTATTACTTTAAACCTTTTAAAACAAAAATAAGAAACGTAATAATTCAAGATGTTATCCTGTGAAATATATTATTACTTGTTAACTATCTCACGTTAAATGATGATTCAACACAGAAACTGTGTGTTCCTTTTTTAGCACAGCACGTTTTGACGGTCACAGTTTGAATCGCCGCCAATGACAGTACGAAATAATAAATATTTGCTGTAAGCGCTGTTTTTCAAAAATGTCACATGGCCGGACTTTAAATTATAACAAAAGTTTAACTGAAATAAATTACTCCTCATAAAATAACCCGCGTGTCAAAAGTGTCATGAACTTTACGTGAGCAAGTAAAGATCAGTTTTTAATTGTTTTGCACTTAACACCAAACACATTTTAGTTCAAATAACTTATGAATTTAAGTTGTCCGTTTACCTGCAAATAAATGGATTAAGTATTTAGCGAAGAACTGAAGAATAATTACAATAATTATTGCTTTTTGTAGTCTTTGAAGGTAGGTTTGTAATTAAGTAATTAATTATTTACATGTATAATAAATATAGTATTTTAATAAAAAACTATTTAGTAGTAATAAATTATGATAGTAAATATTTGAATGAGATTATGTGGTTGTAGTAGAATATTTAATAATATTATATTATATAAGAGTATTTATTGTTAATATGTAATTTAATACGGTTACAGATAACACCGGACGCTGGAAAGTGGTCTATTGAGGTGAGGGCAAAATGTACTCGAAAGCTTTACATATCCGAACTGTGATACGGGGGAAGTGCAACCTGTCTCCGCTGCAGTGGTCCGTTGTAGAGACCTATGCTACTACAGCTCCATGGAAAGTCCGAGACCCATTTGGTTTAAAGGAGGAAGAAAATTTGGAACTGACCGTTCAAGGGATTTATTTGAATCCACGAAAAAGCAAGAATGAAGCAGCTACAGCCTTACAGAATACGGATAATACAAGTTCAGAACTAGAGGGTACAAGGGTTGTAAATGAGGATCAGGCTTACTTGCAAAATAAATTTGGTCCAATGTCACGAACGAAATCTGAACAAGAACTTTTGTCGAATGTGACAGCTGAGGCTGTGTATAGGTCTACATTCGGTCAAATCAGATTTGACAAAGATAATATTGTGAAGTATGATGGTCAGTTTGACGAAGAGCACTTTCGTGTTCCGAAGGTGGATGGACGGAGTTTGCAGAAACCAATGGAGGATTTTGAAAACATCCGAAATATAGGAACTAGTCACAAGGCAGAAAATCATACAAAAGCCACATATCCTGTAGGGAATGAATTTGAGGCTGCAGTCTATAATACGAAAATACGTGAACAAGTTTCGAATGCTGGTTCGACCGAACCCGAAGCTGAGCCCGCAGCCTTTAAAACGAAAATGTGTAAACAAGTTTCGAATGCTGGTCCGGCCAAACCGGAAGCTGAGCCCGCCGCCTATAAAACGAAAATGCGAGAAGAAGGAGTTTCTAAATTGGATTCAGGATACCCGATTGGAGTACAAAAGGAAAAAATAAAGGAAACAGACGCTGAAGAAGATGTAAGGCCATTCTACGAAGGGGGCTCAAGACATGTGTCGTCTGCTCCTTCTTTAAAAACGGCTGCTGAATTCATCAAACTTATGAAATTTAAAGAAAAACAGGAGAAAGAGGCAGCAGACCTGACCCTTAAAGTTGCTGGTAAATCCATAAAGGTACCCCAATCGAGTGTGGTTGTTGAGCCCAAAGAGCATATTCCAAAATATTATAAGCAATTTAACTGGCATGAAACAACTCATGCGGATGCGTGGATATATTTACGAAAGAATATTTGCTTTCAAAATGAATTTTTGGTGGCGCTCAACAAACCATTAGGGTTACCTATGCACACACCAACGGCGAGCTGCCGACATACGGTGATTGATTTCTTAAAAGAATTTGCGGAGCATTGCAGAGTCAATGAAATATTTCCTTGCCATCGCCTGGATAAAGATACCACTGGTATATAATTTCTCTCAACCAAATTAGAATAAGTTGATACTATGTTTTAATCAATGCTTGATGGAATTGTGTTTAATTTGTTTTTTGTACTCCTTGATTACATTTACAGGAGTGTTACTGCTAGCAAAAAGTGAGAAAGCAGCCGCAGCTATTAAGACTAAATTTGCAAATCGTTCCATTATTAAGCAGTATTTCGCAATAGTAAAAAATTGTCCTCCAATGCGCGAAGGTAAGATGCAATTCCACAGTCGTTTTTGCATATTTTGATGCAATTTTTCATTTTATTTTGTATCATTTTAATTCTATGATAGGAACAATAAAAATTCCCATCGGAGAGGGCAAAATTCCCAATTCAGAGGCTTTTAGAGCAGTGTTGAAGCCAGATCTGGAGAAGTTCAATATCCGAAGTATGCAAAAGGACTGCACTGAAGCAGTTACGTGGTTCAAAGTAAGTTTATCAGCATAAATCTACTGTCAAATTTTTTGGCACCAGTTTCATTTTTCATGCTCGGTCATTGATTTTTGTGGGGTTGTATATCGCGTGCAGATTGCACGCAGATTTCAAAGTATGAATATGTAGATTTAACGGTGTCTAATGAAGAACAATTAATTGTTCAGGTGCTGAAATCTCAACGTTATGCCGCTTTTGTTGAAGCTCGCCCTGAAACTGGTTTAACTCATCAAATCAGAGTTCATTTAGCTCATGGTCTAAGTTGCCCTATCCTAGGGGATCATAAGTACTCTCACAGAGACAAAATGGCTCCTCAAGTAAGCGTTCAAAACACTGACCCGACTAATAAAGTAGGTATTGTGTCGAGAATTTATTTTTATTGTTTTATATTTTAATTTTAGAGGCTACATACTGAGATGCTAGAACGCCTAAACGTGAAACAAAGCAAAGTACGACATTTACCTTTGCACCTCCACTGCAGCAAACTTGAGTTTACGATGCCAGACGGCTTCATGTCCAAGAACTTTCATGAACCTATATTTGTTCACGCAAGGCTCCCTCATTTCTTTGCGCATACTTTAAAGAATCTAGGTCTTAAGTAATTATTTATATGTATATATATACTATTTCTAATATCTATTACTTCTGTTACTGAATTTGAAAAGTCATAATTTCGTACACCATAGGTTGATGCCGGGTATAGTCATCTTGTTTATAATAAAAATATGAAATTTGTAATTCGCAAATTTTAAATTAGCCTTGTTCTATCAAGCAACTACGTATGTGAGTTATTTCTGAAATATATGTAGTTACAGTTACACACACTGGTGTTTAGTTATGTTTTAGTATCAGTAAGGAATTTGTCATCAACTTTCCTTCTCAAATAAACTTTCAATATTCAATGAATTTTTAGCATAAAAAGACTAATAATTGCACAACTAAGAATGATGCCAGTCATAATACATTATATTATAAGACGTTTAAAATTAATTTTGACCACGAGAACTGTAAATTTTGTATTCTAAATGAAGAAAATTACGTATACCATCTTTTTGTGAAATGTACACATCTAATTCCCCCTAGGGAAAAATTCCTGACAAATTATATAGCCAGTATAAGGATAAAGAATTTGTATGTTCTGTTCAAAGTTCAGGACACAGAACAATTGTACAGCTTGGTAAAGTTCATAAACATTACGAAGCACTAATTAGATATTTTAATGTGTTACAGGCTAGACCCGAATGACATGAATAAATGAAATTGAATATTCAATGAATTTTAGTGCATTGAAAGAAAATTAGATGTGCCTGCCTTTACACAAGCATATGCTCATTATAAAATTTGAAGTTGATAATTTAGTTTTAGTTATACACATTTTAGAGAACAAATTTTACACGTACAAGTATAACATAGATTTTTCCATTTTACGCGAGGTTTATACACCTTAATTTGTACTTTTACTCGTCCATATTTCAGGGAAAGCTGTCACATCTTTTCAATTTAAGCGTCTTCAACTACCATATACACGTACATTATATATTTTGTGCTGGTCATCGCAACTAAAAATTGGAATGGCTATAGAGATGGTCAGTTTACTACGTCGTACCACGTGCCTACTTTAGTTAAACCCCACATTGATGCAGGTATTTAAAAAATACATAAAAAATAATAGTACTAAACAAAGACAGAAACCACATCCAAAGAAATACATTACATCTACCTCAAACTACTCTAGTGTGGAAGTTATGAACAAGCCATCAGAATGTCGACTACTCAACTATTTTAGTTTTTAGTAACTAATTCATAATTATTTCATTGACAACCAACTACACTTAACATTTAAGATTTTGAAAGACTTTGAAATGAATACTTTGTTGAATTTGTAAAAGACACGTTAACATGAGCGTATGTGTCCACTTCAAAACTTATCTTTGGATGGATTTTTTACGTATTTACAATATACACATTATCCCCTTAACATACTCATAGTCACTTAGCCTCTGCATAAAGTTCATCTACAACTAAACAATTGAAGTATTTCTTCAAAAACAAAATCACCGTGTACGCATGTAACTAAATAATTTCAAAACAAGGGAATTCAACAATAATATTCTAGGAAGAAAGGACCGTATGGCAGCAATACATAAATGGTTACAAGATAAAAAAAAATCCAGCATGAAGGTTTGAGGTAATAGAACTAAGTATTTGTATATCTGTAATAATTACGTATATAAGTATATACGAAACGTTTGAGTGAAACTGCTGAACATCACTTTGGTCATATAAATAATATTGCCGCTCATCATAATATATTAAATTAATAAAGTTTCAATATAGCAAAACACAGAATTGAACTCATATTGAATAAATATTGGAACAATAAATTAAATACATCTCATGATCCGCTAACAATAACTCCTCCCGAAACCCTTCAAAAATTATACATCAGTTTCTGGTAAGATAAAACAACCAAATTGATTTTATAAATTATAATAAAATTAAACAAGGCCGTAGTCATAATTTAGCTTAATTCAATTTATATATACACATTCTGTTACCTTACTTTCTTAATGATTATTATTCTTATTTTATTTATCATTAAATTTACTATTTTAGTTTACATATATATGTATAGAACATTATTACTTACGTTATAAAGTTTTTATTACACAATTTAAATATACAGATTGATAAACTATGATCATGATTAACTGGAAAACTGAGTGCTGTAATTGCAACTTATTAATCGTTCTTCTATACGTACGTGTAATTATGTATGTAGCAATAATACTGTCGATACGAAATATCAATTAGGTCTTTGTGCCCTTACTTCTCTTTATAACACTGAACGTGTACGGTAATTCAATGGTGTCAAGATTTGAGTAATAACTTCTGTAGGAATTTTACAGAAATAGGTATACAAAAAAGGCCGGAGTGAAATAATTTCTACCCTGCTTCGTGTGCTATAAAGTTAGGAGAAATACTTGCTAGTAATAAAAACTTAACTAATTTCACCTGTGTCATTAATCCATGTGACAATTGACTAGATTTACGTTATCAAAATATGTTCGCAAGACGCCGTAGTAACCGGCGTTAACTTCTAACATTCTATTATAAATACACAATAAACATTACATAACTCTTGAACAAAATTACAAATAAGACAAATACCTGACGTCCTCATGATGAGGATAATGCAACAAATGAAATTTCACAAAAAAACACTATACAAACTTTGGAAGACAGCTATAATTTACATGAAATTTTATAACAAAAAATAAGCATACAAATCAAATGAACTATGTTGTAGAGTCTTGAGCCAGCGGTATCAATGAAATTGGAATAACAGAACTACAAATCGAAGTTATAAATAAAACAACTATTATTACTAGCAGATGACTCATATACTTTGTAAATTACACAGAGCTTGGTGAAAATCTTTCGATCCGTACAAAAGTATCTATTCATTGTGATGCCATCGGTTCAGTATGGAATGATCGACACGACAGGAGGCCAATTCCTGACATGATAAGTAGTGCACTGTCTACAGTCACAAAATCGGATAACTGCACGATAACATACGAAAACGAAACATACGAGCTGATTGTAGTGCATAAGATGTCAGAGAACTAAAATATGCTTCTAATCATATGTACGCCCTAGAGTCATAGCTAATTGCTAATTATGAATTAATATAAGAACTTATTAAACTTCCATTGGACAGATCTAAATATTAGCAACATCGACACGTTATCAACATATCAAATATGACATCAAGGAAAAGCTGGCTCAAAACCATTTGAGAATTCTTAAAACTTCGTAAACTTATGTATTCCGAGTATCTTGCCTAGCCGTTGTTTTGGAGTAGCCATTCCCTTCTTCGGTTTACGCTGAGCATTTACACCTGGCTTTCCAGTGGGTGGCCTTCCCGGTGATGCGTGGTTAAGCTTTGCAGATGAAGTCCCTGGTTTGTCGGCAGTGTTTGGTGGGTTGGATTTTTCGTCACCTCTGGAAGACGTATCTACTGTATCCAGCTGCTTTTTCCTTGCTTTATACTTTCGTTTCTCATGTTTCTGCAACATGACCAACAGTAATTATTAATTACTGGTGTCAATAAATATACATTGAACATCGCACTCGAGACAATGCAATGGCAAGAACTTCGGGCGAATTAATACTTTTTTACTAATTACTTCTGGAATTGTAGCCAATTTGGCAGCTGCTTTCTCTAAACCTTTCTCCACATGTTTACGCTTGGCTCCAACTCTACTTGGCAGATGCTCCCGGGGGTTAAGTTGACCAACCTTGATTCTTGGACTCCAAGTGTCGTCATCCTCTCGTCTGCTTTTTTTGCTCTTGGTTGATTTTCCTTCATCATCCGAGTAAGCAAGAGGAAGGTAGACTGAATGATAAAAATATGAAATTACTGTATAATTAACGACCGAATGTGAATTTCTTCTGTAAATAAAAGCTCAACCTTACTGAAATCGTCATCTTGATGAACTTTTTCTATGGTATCATCAAACGCATCAAACCCTGATTGACTAGAATTAAAATTTCTTTTGGCTTTTCCTCGCTTCGGTCGAACTTCCTCACCCATAGTCAGCATATCTTGAAACGATTCTTTCACCATGGGGGAACTGTCCCTGCGAAATTTTATTAAAGAAATAATGTAACTTTCGCATAATTTTAAAATGCTCTAGATTGTAGCAAACTTACTTAGCAAATGCATTTATTTTCTCCGTGTAATTTGCAGACTTGATTAGTTCATTAATTCCATCGAGAGTTCCAGCAAGCATTTGGTCAAGCACCAAATTACGTTCATTCTTTTTACGACATTTACCCTTGTGCCGTTTCTTGCTTTTTAAACGACTATGGACATTTTTATCCTCGCTTGGTGGTCGTTCTTCATCAGTATCTATTTGAAGATCATTATCTGAATCGGCGATGTACAAATCCGGTTCTGCACAATCGGCATAAGGTTCAGATTCTATCATCTCAACTCGGCCTTCTCCAGCTGACACTATGTAATAATTTTAAAACAACGTCACATAAGGTTGGGTGGATCACATTTAAAAATTAATAACGTTTTATCACACTCATAGCTTAGCAACGAACGCATAAATTTTGGACTTACGAGATAATCGAAGTTTTGGCAAATGATCTTTTTGTCCTGAAGATTCTTGATTGTGTCTGTCGGAATCTATTTTCATGATGTTATCTCCTCCACTAAAGTAATTGAAAAGATGCATAACATTAAGTAAATTTCAGGTCACAATTTTAGTGATTTTTTATATCTTCTTCGCCCTTACTTGCGAAATTTAGGCGATTGGGATGAGAAAACGTCTGACTCTTGACTACTTGAGCGGGAAGACATGGTTAGCTTGAGCTTTATTGGAGTAACCTGCTTTTGAACAGTCTCAGGTTGTGAGCCTGATTGTTTGGAGACCTTATGCGAATCTTTTCTTGGTTTTGTGATCTCATAAACTATGCTATGATTTTTGCTGGGAGATGGAACGCTTGAGTCACTTGTACTACTAACGTCCATACAGTCGCCACTGTCGTCCTTTGTACCTCCGAGTAATTTATTAGTTTTTCCTTTAGATCCGCTGTTGTTACCACTCTTAGCTGTAACAAGCTTTTCTTCGCTCTGTGTTTCAATCAGGATTAAAATTTAAAAATGAAAGATGAAAACTGGAAAATAATTATTAGAGATCTTACACTTACTTTAATCAAGTGTTGAGCGGCTTTTAAAGGAATACAACGCTTGTCAGCCATTCGAACCTCGCGGGTCAAATCCTTGAGAATTCGATGTGGGTTGATATTTGGAGGAATAAATTCGCGCCTGTACTTTCCAATCTACAAAATAATTAAGCGATCCAAATTATTTTTCTTGTCGTTGATATGATAGTTTCTGACGCTGGCGTTGAATTAAAATAGTAAAATGTCGTACATAGTTTGGTCCAGTAATCAGCTTATCCGAGAACCACAATCGCAAGGCACTTAACAAAGCTTTGGCTCCACTTAGTATGTGAGGAGGAATGTTTCCTATTTTATTCAATGTTTGCAAATCGTCCACCACACGCTCTGCTGCAAACCAGTGTGTGGCCTCAAACCCAGGAAATAAATACTTAGCTGGAACCTTTAATCTCTTTTCAATTTCATATACTCTGTAGGTAGAAAGGACAAAATGCAGGAAAATTACAAGCTAGGTGACCTTTATCATGAGCAGGCGATCAGTCGAAACTAATGGCAAAGAAACTTACTGAAGCTGTAGCTCCATATTTAGCGAATGAAGAAAATTTCCTCCAAACACTAACGAATCCATCGGCGTGAGAACTGCATGAATCCATCCTGTAGGTATAAATAAGGTCTGTCCCTTTTTAAGTACACACCTGTAGCAAAAGTCCACCTGCCACAAAACACAGTAGTTATAAACCTATTGAGACTTGGGTATTGGAAATGTACATCACATACAACACACGAACATGATGTATGTTACAACAAGACGATGTTTGGATCATAAGAGTTAGTACAAAATTAATACCGAATCAGCAAAGAAACTTTCATATTGCTCAGTTGAAGCCATCCACCGGGCGTACAGAGCAATATTTGCAGGTGTGGGCTCGATCAAGTAAAATATCTTTTCTCCCTATTTAAAAAACGAGAACAACTAATTCCAAAGCAATACTTATCAATGATTATTATTAAAACTCAATCCAGGCTGCCTAAGGACTGAATGAGAGAAGCAACTTACCCAAAGTATATGATACCACACAGAAGTACCTCCAAAGTCGATATGAAAGTCCGTATAGGAATCTTTCGTACTCACTAAGCAGTACTTAGAAACTTCAGGGCGCTGAGCTATTTCTTCGTCGAGATCATTAGGCCAGGAATTGAAAACCCAATCTAGCTTTCGTGTAATGTATGGAGCTTCTACAAGCTTATTTAAACTGTAAAAAAATATTTAGTAAATTCGCAGTAGATGTAATGTGTAATGTCTGTGGAAATGATTATCTCATTGGCTTCTTCAACTTACTTAGTTTTTGAGAATTCTAAGCTAATCAGATTGTACAATTTATTTCTTGCTGGACTGCAGAAATAATCCGCGAATTCCCGCATGGTCATTTTTACATCCGTTTGCCGTTGTACGTCAATAACATCCAACATACGCTCAGAACCTAAAACCGAAATGGACTAAGTCAGGACTCAAATATTTGAAAAGGAAATGCTAAAAGTGGTAAATTATTAGTATTAATAATTATTACTGTTATACACTGCACAAATTAGATTTTGCTAGATTTCCTTACCCACGTATCTTTCTACATCTCTAACGGTGAAGGTTTCCGGTGGAACTTTCAGACCCAACCCTTCTGAACTTTCGACAACAATCGGACGGTTGAATCCCTTATGGGTCAAATGCGGCAGAGTCAAATTATTTCCCCGCAGTTTTATAACAACAGGATCCGCGCTGCAATCATAAACTTTACTTTTCTAACAAACACATGCTGGAAACAACTGAGTCTTATACTCGTATCTAACCTGGGAAAAGTTTTTTCTTTCAACTTCTCAATGAAAACTTGTGTTCCAGCTTGAATCGGCTTCTTCCCAGCTTCCTTGTCTGCATAATCATGACGATGGTAGTTATAAACATCTTTGTCTAAATAATACCATTATTTCAGCAAAATCACAGCAGCAGAAAAAATTTTAAATTGTAGTAATGAGTTAGAAAACACAAAATGAAAAAAGGGAGAGAACTCTGTCCTGAAATTACAAAATACTCTACATACATATGACCACTACAACAAAGCATAGAGTTAAAACACTAGCAGTGACCTAACAACGGTGTCTTCAGTCTGACGTGGACCGACTACCACAATTAAATACAGTGCATGCTACTCTTACTCTTACAAAAGTCTACAAGCTATCCCTCACACAAAGTTTTAAATGAAGCCAAACAAAAGCAGAATTGCACTGTTATATGACAATGTTTCAGCATACTTTGAGAGGGTCCCACCAATGGGACGCACCTGGGACAGTGGTACTTCTCAATGTCGTGAGATGCGTGTTCCTGAAGCTTAATACAGCTGAAATAATGAATTATTAATTCCTTGAATTCATAAATCGTTTCATCTACTTCTTTTCCTCCATATAATAATCTATTTCAAATTAGTAAAACTGGAAAAACTACTTAGTAACCATTAAACCCATGACTGTACCTCCCGTGAAACCAATCCTTACAATGATCACACTGTATCATAAACCGCCGGTTGTGCTTATCCCACGGTTCCTGACACAGACAATACAAGGGTTCAGAGGTGACCTCAATAGAAGCTTCAGTTTCAGGGACCAACTCATCCTCCAAGAACATCATTTTCGCCTGCAACGTAAACATTTTTGTTTCAACTAGACACATAATCCATTTCAAAAATACACTCCCAGCAACTGTTTCTCTTAAAGTCTGATTTCAGCTTACCAATTGTAATTGTTCCAAGTCCTCACGCTAACAGTCACAAGATTCGGATACCTGCCTCTGGATCGATTATCCAAATAGCTGTAAACTCCGAACAACCTGTATATACCAAATAGTAAACACCCTCAAGTCCTTTCGTCAAATACATACAACTATTTAGAATTTTGAACACAAACAATAATTGATTCCTACGTTATCTAAAAGTATCTAATTAACTCGTCCTAAGAACACAGAGCAACCAAACAATAGCAACAATTACAAGCATGAAACACCGTGTACAATACATTTAAATATTTTGAACACTCATAATGGCAAAACGGCTGGTTTATTCCTCCCACAACAAAATGCTCCAAAAACATGTCACTAACAATTAAAATAATAAAATATAGAAACTACTCCGATTAATGTCACTCACTGCCATCGTCAGAGACCCCAGACACAATTACTTATCAACAATCAAAATTACTTTCTTGACACAATTAACAATAATAATTAATCCGAGATGAACCTCTCCAACAGTGTGTAAGTGCAGGGTTACGAAATTGCAGTTTATCAACAAAAAGCCCACAATAATTAGGGAATTGAGAGCCATCAAATAAATGTATTATGGATCTATTTGTAACTAGGACAGTTGTGATAAAATAGATTTTCCGTAAATTCCTCACTCACCTCCTTATTTTATTATTTTCTTCTCCCAGTTTTTCTCAATTCCTTGTGGCTTTTTGGATCAATTTGGCCTGATTTGAATTTTTGATACAAACATATGTAATGCTCCCATGTGGTTGGAACATCGCGCGAGTTTCATATCTCCTGTCGTTCCTTCCTCCTTCGTGCCTTCGTTAGCTCTGCACGAGTCTCTGAACTCACACTGTAATTATCATTGTGGACGCTCCATTTGTATTGCACACGCTGATTGTGAGCTAAATGCTCCGTTTATGTCCCTTGTGATGATGTATCCCCATAATATTGTTGTTTTGCTTGTAATGAAATGGCTATTAATATTAAAAATTTTATTTATTTATTTTTCATTTCCCTTCTCACTATGTCTATGTCTATGGATTCCTTATTTTAAAAATAATGATTTTTCAAAATTGCAAGCTTTGGCCTCGGTACAAAAGCGAAGCGGTCAAAAGACTGAAGGAAATTCCGGCTATTTCCTGAAAAACCTACACGAATAATTTCCCTAGCATGAAATTCATAAAAATTGAATATTAATGCATGATTGAAGGAAATATTATGGGATTCGAATTTAACGTAAAGATGATAATCGTAAGCATTTCCCTGAAGGCAGGGATTACTTATTATCTGATTTATAATAATATATTTTAGATTGATAATGATATTTTTATTTTATAAGGAAACTTTTGAAGTTTTAATTAAAGTACTTTTATTTATTGCTGTACAACAAAATACTCAAAACTGACACCAATTATTTGTATTTACTACCCTATGACCCTGTTCAGAGACATAAAAGGATCTACAAAGATGAGACAGCTGGAATTATTTTGATACTCTGTACACATCTACCTTGTAGGATAATTCAGAAAAATAAATGTCGGTCTCATTATCTAACAATTTGGAGGGAATGTATATTATTTTACGGAGATTTTCGAATGAATATGATGAATTCTTTTAAATTCATTCATAATCAAGGGAAAATGAGATTAGTCGGATTTGTGTAAATATAATATATAGTTAATTTATCTGTGGTTGCGATCACCCTCAAAAGCTGATTACTTTCGGGTGAATTCATCATATTTTGGATGCTTGAGCAGTGCTCTGAATCATCACATCCTTCATGAAGGTCTTCCAGAAGTGATCCCTAGCCAAGTTGCCTTGCTCCTGAGGGGATTTGACTAAAAGCACGAAGAAATATATTTAGGATAAGCTTTCAAATAAATGTGGACATTTAGTAGTAACGCAGAAAATACTACAAATATATGTACACTAATATTATAAAGAAATCATCCATGGTGTAACTTACGATGAAGAACCCTCATCATAAGCTGTCCCACATCTGCCACTCTCCCTTTAAAGGGTTTCAACTGTCCTCCGAATTCGTACTGGAAATGGAAAGCATAAATGCAATTAATAAAATTATGTAATTACCTCCAAGGTGATAGCTATAGGTAAGTATGAGCTCTTACATCAAAAAGCATTCATATAGTGGTTCAGCAGTTCCATTTCAATAATCTATTATTGTAATATTACTCGATCTTCTGAAAATCGCTTACTTGAAATTTAATTTTAGATCCAATAGGGATATCTTGAGCATTCAGGGATGCTACTGGAAGCCAAGAAATAGTTTCCTCGTAATCATTACGTCTACGACCGTATTTCCTCCCCGGAAGCTTCTCTTCTTGTCTCCGAATATTCCCCACAGTACCTTTAGAATTATTGTGGGATAAATACCTTGGAGTGTCCACCCTAGCCCGTTTTGTTACTTTCTTTCGAATGTCCGGTGTTTTTGTAATCGCCAGAGATGAATTCACAGATTCTTTGAGAGGTGTACTACTACGAGGCTTCACAAAATTATCTTGCGTTGGCAAAATTGGTGAGACCAGATTTGAGTGGCAGTAATCAGGCAAGCCGGTCTTCATTGAAAAGGACGATTCACTTTCATTGAAAATTTCAAGGGTCAAAGCTCGTCCTTTTTCACAACTTTCAGTTCCGGCTTCATTGTTTCTTCTATCAATGTTAGATTCAGTTGTAACTTTGTCAGATCCAGGATCCGCATTGTGATGCTCAAGCTCCTAAAATGTCACCAAATCGGTATTTTAAATTATAAAGACATAATAAAATATTTACCACGATAGCCTTAGGATTAGAGTAAAATGTCAGATTCAATACTCGATCTCACAACTAAACTTGAAGAGCCTAGACTATTTGTCGTTCCTGACTGGAAAGATAACTGGCATCTTAAACCGTCGATGGAAGAAGAATCTCTCTCTTCTTTTGACTTGCATTCAACATCTGTAACAAATTCTAGTCCGTCCAACTGCTCACAGATTTCTTGAAGATTGTCAACGATGGTTCTGTGAAAGGGTGGAGATTGGAGATGTCAGAATTTTATACTCAATTAATACATGAATTTAAATTATTATTATTTTTCTTGTCTAATTTTAAATGGACTAAATAAGGCAAAAATACAAACTATATAGCTTACCGCAGTCGTTCAACAATCCCAGTCAATTGAGGAACTCGAGCTTGAGAATCCAGTTGACGGGTAACTTCTTCCATTTCAAGGCTGTAATCAAAAAACGCCTTTAATATCAACTATTATTACCTGAGAAATTATTTTAAAATATTATCTTCGTTAATTTTTTTGAATGATATTAAAATTTCGTTCAAAATGCATGTGCGTTACAAATTATATAGTAGTGGGGAGGTTCGTAATTTTGGGGCAACGTTGGATTTGCTGTTGCTGTGTCCGACACTGTGGGGTTCTGGATTCTAAATGCACTTCAGACCTCAGTAATTTCCGGATGGAAATTTTGATCCACAAATGCCGAAGCCTAAAAGTCAATTCCATATTGTTATGCTAATTTTTAATTTCCTGAGAAAATATTTGGAAGTGCGTATTTTTAACTATTTCCTAGCTTTGGTACATTTAAAAATTAAATTAGGGTCCTCAAAATATTTCTATTCATCAACTCTGAAACATTTGTTGTCTTATCTCTGATATCAGCGGCATTCCTCATTGTCAGTGAAAGCTCTTTTTCTGCAGGCTGCGAATGTATGTGGATGTCCTCATATAATTAAGATTTTTGTACTTCTATGTATACCTTATAACGTACACTTGCACACACACGTACTTGCGTATGCATCGTTATACATATATACGTATATAATTGCAAAAAATATACTTAATCAGCGCTCCAATTTATTGTAAGCTCACAGTCACAATTTATACGGTTCTGTAACATGTATTATTTATAAGCATATTTGTAAATACACATTATATGGGAATTTTGTATTTACATACATGTTCAAATTTACATATTTCATACTCTAGAATTACCAGTTACCAGTCGTGCATATGTCTGCTTAAAATTTACACCATACGCCCATACTTAAGCTCATACTATAAGCTCGGACTTAGAACTTTCAAATAGTCTCGGCCATTTGACAAAAACAAATTGAAATTAAAAAGAACTTCAGAAGATGAATGCAGTCGACTCTCCTTATACCGACTCTTCCTATATAACCCCAATATTTTTTAAACTATACATTGGCATTTAATTCAATGAGATACACCGCATGGGGGTTTCCCTATAGACGACTCTTTATATTACGGATTTGCATTCAGGTGACCTCAAAGATGTGCACGATATACAAACTATCCAATAAACTTATAAAACAGATTAAATCCGGCATAAAAAGTTAATGTTTAAAATATTCCCGAATAGTTGGAATTTTTTCTTTGAGTACAGAAAGGCAGATTTGAGAGAGTATGTACATAAATGTGCAGCAATAACAACAATACAACTAAAATACGATCAGAAATATCCACTGAAGGTAGGTAATTACTAAGCTTTAAATTAACTCTTACAATCAGAAACATTGTCATGGACTATAGAATCAGTGTGGGAAGTTTGCATTTTAAGGCTTTTCAATTTGAAACTACAGTCAAAATTGGGAATTACACTCAGTATGGTCTTTACACAAGCAATGTAGCCTTAGCCATTGACAGTTAACGCTAATCCACAACTTTCAATGATCATTACTGTCATTCTTGAAAGTTCATGCTCTTAAATGCAAGGTAATGCAGTTATGGTGTAGATACTCGGACATTTGAGTACAGTAAACTTTGGGTTATTTCTGTATAATGTTTTGGCACACATGCAAAACGCTGACGATGATGGTACTATGTATTGGGGAAATTCCGTGTGTACTTGTTATAAAATTCTTGGAAGCAGTTACCTTTTTCAGAATGAGTAGATGATTCCAACCCAATCACTCATACGTATATATATCACTACAGGACACTTTCCCTGTTGGAGAAAGTGTTATATGCTACAATAGAATTACCCCTGTGGAAGTAATTCCAAAGTGAATTAACTTCCTCCACTGACCAACCAGTCAGCAGTCAGAAGCCGAAATCAAGAAAGATTTTAAACTTCCGAGAAATTCTCTTGGAAATGTACCTAATTACTAATTCTAGCTAAATTGAAAATGTCAATAAAGTACTTATGTGACTGTTTTCAGTATAGGTTATTTATCCTACATATGTACGCGCATGTATGCAAATACAAGTACAGATAAGTCTGAGGTGCAAATATTTATTCTGAGCCTCCTTTTATAATGACATAAATTCAGGTTGAGGAGCGAAACAGCCCAAACCATCAACAAGCCGTAATTTTCTAGCATTTATATGCATGTGATTACTTTATAATTACTGCTACTGTCTACAAAGGGCGGATTTAAATTTCAGTAATAACATAATTACCGGGACTAACTTCAGTTTAATTGACGTTATAGCGAGTGGAGAAATATGATAGTGCGCCTCTCGTTGCCACCGGTTATGTTATAATTATCGTCTTTACTCTTGCGAGACAGATTTTAATCAATAATTAAATAAACCCTTGCTTCATCTGACACATTATCACCCTTATGGCTGTCTGGTCTTGGTTTATATTTATGAGACTCATGATTAGCTACACATAAATGTAAATTTTCGAGGCAATCATTATTGCATTACTATGTGGGAAGCTTCCATCACGAAAAACAAACGTGTTCGTAAAATTTAAAAGACGAGCATATGTAATTATGTACATACAATACCGCTACCACAATTTTACTGAATGGTGGATTTACAGTATTTGTAATTTTGCCTCTGTTCGCCGTCAAACATCAAAAGCGAAAATCAACCATAAAATAAAAAAACATTCTAGCTCAAACAAACTATGCAGCCAAGGATTTAGTTCTAATACTTATCCGAAAAAATCTGACTAGACTCATATAAAATGAAGAGCTAATAATACCCTAGCAGTTTAAAAAAAAAATTCATAATACGGAACAGAGCCAGTTAATTTCCTCTTTGAAAATGATTTTGAGCTTATTTCTCGTACAATGGCTTAGAATGTAGCACACCTGCTTGTATGTATATTCCAATCATACAGGAGTATGTTTGCTGTTTTAGTTTTCAAATTATACTCATCCAGCTCAATCAATAGGTTACGAAAACCTACAATGAGAATTTCCATAAGACAGTGAAAGGTGGTCAATACTGTGTAGGTAGACACTGAAGTCAATAACCCTACCGGCGGCAAGTGCGTTCCATAGGTACTATTGTTGACATTACTTTGGCATGGTGAGATAGGGATCCAATTTACTGGACTATGTTTTTTCATACATATGTCTAGATACATACATACATACATAGGTACATGGACCTGACAACGAGTAGTACAGGCGTAAAAGACAATCTCTCCTGTGACATGAGAGAAAATACGATTTGCACCCTCACCATGGGGAGCTAATTACTACTTACGTTCACTCGAAAGCTCTAGTCTCTAATGTGCACTTCACATTACACACACTTTCAGTGTAAGTAATGACACAGGCTCGAGCTTTTTAGCAGCATCAAAGAATTTATGAATCCCACAGCCCACTGGCCTTCGAACAAGGAAAGGACAATTGCAGTAATGTGATAGTAGGTGATCCGATTTCATTAAGCACTGTATGAATCCATGTATAATGTAGGAGTCTCTCGTGACGAGGACTCTAGAGTGGGATAATGGCTTCATATAATGTGTTTTCCTCTAGTCCATCTTTCATTTTAGTAATTTTTTTACAACTTTCTGTGATATCGGAGGCTATCTATGTATGTGTCTAACAAATCATCTGTACAGCAACAAGTTGTCAACAACAATAGGAGGCGAGGAAGTACATATAGGAGGCAGGAAGTAGGAAATAATCTTTAACGACCATCAAGGCCTCCATCCGTACAGTACATACGCATGCACAAGTGGCTCCAATCCCACATCACACTTCCCCAATGTGACATATCATATAATCATACATAATAACGCATCGAGCCCTGTATGGCATTCCCAATCTTTGGAAATCTAAACGGAAGTATTTGATTATTGTTCTGGAGTTTTTATTATGAGCGCATACATTTTGTGAAAAATGCCTGCCCCGATACTGACGCTGCTATGCTGGGAAGTGTGTAGCAGGACTTGTCCTTCCTTCCCGTAGCAGTTGACGATTTTGTTGAATAATTAAAAAAAAATAAGTGTAAGGGGTTGTCATGGATACAAGTAGCACGGTGAGGAGAGTCAGGACGGAAATGAAATTATATAGCTTCGCATAAACGAAGGCACCATCACCAATACTATGTAGTAGTAGCTATACCAACCCCAGCTACTTTGTATCACCTGTATTTCTGTCATATGTGCCTGCATTAATACCGTCCATACTCGCCGGAAATACCTACACAAAGTTATATCCTGGACGAGGTCTTTTATCGTTAAAAGCATTCGCAAAAATTGGTCTGCATTTGCAGCCTTTGGGAGTAGGCACATAGATGCCAGCTTATATTTCTGAATTATTGCCATTGCCGTTACTGTCCTCAGGATTGCATATGGCTCCACTGCATCGTTAGTATCTCTAATCCATTGATGGGCCAAGCTCTCCGTATGTAGGGCAGTTCAAAAATAAAAAAGAACGAGCAATATATAGGAACTTATACATAATCTGTTTGTTGATGTTGGTAAGCAAAGCATATCCACTATTGATCAGTTCAGTAAATAGCAGACGGGCAATCATACTTAAGTACTGCCTGAAAGTAAAGCAGGAAGGTGTATTGATTGCAACGTTGAGGTGAAAACACCTCCAGTTTCTATGCGACCATAGCTGGGATTTATTGTGAGCCGAGAAAAATGTTCAGCACCACACAGACATGGCATCCAGTCACGAAACCGCTCACGTTCAGTATCCACTCGTCCAGCCTTAGCTCTATCCGTCCATTTCATTCCATTTTAGAGGAACTGTGAAACCTGTGAATATTTCCCTCCTGTACACGGTCCCTGAATCAAACAACAACTAAAGACAAAGTAGATTCATCGCACTCTGCTCAACATTGATCTTAAAACAAACGGTGACGACGGGAGTTTACACATACAAAAGTATTTTACAATTAGATCAAGAAACGCGTTGTTGTTAGAGAAAGTCGGTGATTTTCAAAAGTTGCAATGGACTTTCCTTCTCATGGTATTCCCTCGTTTGAAGTAAACATTTCTCACAAAATAAAGTGTCAAATCAAAAATCAGTTTCAGTCTTTTATTTCATTTGCAAATGTGGTATGCTTAGGGCGGGGGATGAAATTTTACTGGAGCTGGAGCAATGACTCGCCTCATTTCTTATTGCATCATACATACCGTTTTGCTCTTGATTGTTCTCTGTGCCAACTCTACAGGTGAGCCTCAACAATACTGCACGGCACTCATGTACTGCACTCCCACATTTGTGCATTTGCTTCTAGGAATTTCATAATTTTCTAATTTTGCTCCAGTTCACTTAAAATATTAATACTGACACGCAAGCAATTTTACTTGAATAACTCTAAGGAAATATTCGGGGCAGAAGCCACGCGCTTTCAAATGTCAAATGCCAAGGGAAAGGGTTATAAGAAGTTTTGTTCGTTTGCTGGGTGGAACCCGAAACTTTTAAATTTATAATTTGGTTAGGTACATCGTCAGTATTTACAGTTGTACAGGAATCAGTCAATCAGTATATATTGTATATCAGCGGTTGAGTCCAATACCTATGAAAAAGTGGCTCCTTGGATGCTACAAATAATCCAAATTAATGACAAAATCTATATTTACAGGCAGATATATGGATAACAATATCATACCCCTGAATAATTATTACTTTTACTGACGACAGTGGTAGCGAATTTAATTGCTGAGTCATGAATTCAATTCGCCAGTATAGTGACAACATTAATCCACTTTGAATAATTATTATTCCTTGCATCGCTCAAAGGCAAATTTAAGAACATTTGTAGTGTACATAAATGGATAAGGGCAAGAGAGGAGTTCATACCGAATTAAATGTAATTATACAGAATATATGTAGATGTGCCCGTCAGAGTAAGGTATGTCAAGCTGTGAATCAATCAATGAAAACATGTGGACAGATATAAAATGTGGCTCTCCTTTTGACACTTTTTCTATTCCGTGAGCTTTCAGAATTTCTTCATTTCATCCAGATCGTTAAGCCAGTCCATATTTTCAATATTATTGTAGTACATATAACTACAGCCACTGACTCATTTAAGCTCATTGACCAAATTGAATGATAACACGTGTCTTTATAAAAGTTACTACGTATATTTTAGTATTACACAAAACCATAAGCTTAAAATTGTCTGAGAACTCATATATCCGGCAAGGATTACACATTGTGATGCTCCCGGAGGACATTAATCCCACTGGAGATATTCCCGTGGACAAAACTCTGCGCAATAGCCAGTTACTACAGTACACTGGCCTGCTCCTGTAGTTGTAAATTCCTTTTTTTTAGAGAAATTCATCTCGTGAATAGTGTAGATATTCAAGCGGGTGTACATAATTATCTCATCAAATGAATCACATCAGAGTAGATAGTATCCCAAATATTTTCGACGTGTGGATCAATATGGTTCAGGAAATTATACGAAGGCGATTGCTTGTTAATTACATTTTACGCTACAGACTGCTATTCGTCAAGGTACATACATATGTTGCCAGTTAACACAATTCGCTCGCTCAATATACTCATTATTTCAGGCGATCACACGTAAATGTATCACGCGCGGAACAAATGTTTGTATGCGTGGGTTAGCCAACTTCTCTCAAACGTTTAAAGTGTCTATTGCATGTCAATCCGGAGAAGGGGGAAGCATGTAATTATACACACGTGATAGTAAAAGTAGTCTACAGGAAATCTGTATGATATACAAATAATATAAATTCCTATAAGAATTTTGACGGTAAAAAAACATAAATGCTCTCTTTGTAAGAAAAAAATCAGACTGCCTATAAACTTTATTTACCAAAATATGCGTCTAGATGTTTCCTTATTATTGTTAGTTTCATTCAAAGACATTTATCATTACCGATTCAGGATTAAAATGTCTGGAGTGAATACATGTATTTGAAGTGATTACTGATTCAGGAACAAATCAACGTTCCTTCCTTCCACCTGACATAAAATCAATGCATAATGTTCAAAAGTAAATATAGTACAGTAGTAGTACTATTTCATAGTAGTACTGTAAATAAAATATAATAAGAGGTTATTCCCCCTTGAAATTCATACAATAGAAAAATACTTGCATGGATTTTTTTATTTGTCAAGCACTACGTCGTAAATGTCATGAAATATGTCTTGTATCAGCAATGCGCTGAAAAACTTCACCTTTTCAGGAGATGAAATGAATAATAATAGTAATGACGGTATATTCTGTCACTAATTCTTCGGAAAAAATTCTACTTTCCGTGGGGTAGCTGGTTTGAATCTGAGCAAAATTTGTTGTGTAATCGATGGAGCTTTGTGCATACTTTACTCCTTGGCCCAACTTTTAAAAGGGTTATTGTCAAGCAGCAGGGGACTTTGAAAAGAAGATAATTGTACGTTGTAACATTTTCAGTGACAAAAGGAAGGATTATAAAGAGTTCCGTACGCAAAAGCAACCTAATCCTAACCCCTTGATACGCAGACCTTAAACAAATAACTTCCCAAATTACATTAATAAGCCTATAAAAGCGTGGATGCAAACCTTTTGGGGGAGGCAGAAATACATATAACTTTAGATAGATCGTTTGTCAATTCCTAATAACTGAGCGTATATTTCTGTCTTTATGAATTGAAAGCATAGCTAATAACACGGCATATTCAATAGATTGTGGGGAATACTTTTATCATTACAATTTCATTCAATAATTAATTCCCTGGTTTAGGCAACGTCACATCGACCTTACCCCCCTTGGATGAAGAGACTCTAAAAAGGGATGGTTCGGCGTCTGTTCCCATTTACTCCCGTCCTCAAGCCTGGCGGGAGTACAAGTAAGTCCCTTTCAGCATGCATATAGTTTGCAGTTCAAGTTTTGATTTGGTTTTGAGCGTAAGTAGTTTTTTGAGGTCTTCCAAATGCAAGTTGTCTACTTGGTTATTCCAAGTCTTGGAATAATCAGAACGCCTAATTCCTTACGTTTGAATGTAATGCAATAATAATTCTAATGGAGAGCAGCTCAACATTTTAAACCATGTGCTGTATAAGACTATACATTACGTAAACATTTTTCTTTCAAAGAGACTGTCATCTATTTCCCTGTTCCGAAAATATAGTGTAGTAATTGACAGGATGAAGGGTATGGAAGAAGAACTCATTTATTTGAGCAGAACCTTATATAATGAATATTTGCAAAACACAATTCGCAGTCATTTCAAATTTGAGTATACAATTCAATCAGTTAATGGCTAATGTTTTAAGAGCACATGGGGAATTAACTATTACATTTTAGCTTTGAAGATTTCCTCTGGACGGGTTCAGGGAATGGGCCAGAAGACTTGGCTCAAGATGGAGGGTTAGCTTGGGAAGATGGCGGTGGGGTCGATGGTGATTTGACTGATATTGTGCGTGTGACGAAAACGATGGTGCTGTTTAGAACGGTGCTGACAACGATTTACCCAGTGGAGATGACTCCATGGGTGATCACCTCCTCCGTTAGCTCCACTCCAAAGTTAGTGAATGTGCCTTCCGTGCTAACGTCTCCTTTGCAGCCTGACTTTCACTCATCTGACCTCTTCACCAAAGTATATGCCACAAAGACGGTTCAGGTTAGCATATCTTCGAGTGCAGAGATAACTTCGTCAATGCCAAATACGGAAAAGACGACTGAGCCGGACGAGGAGACCGAGGTCACAACCTCTCCCACCACCACCAATACAGTTAGCCCCGAGACTGATCGACTGTACTGGGTTCAGACAGTAATCAAAGCTAATCGTTCCGAGGTTAGCTCCCACCCTCTGTTCCAAGGAACCATGCAAAAACACCTTGCAAGAATTTATGCCTCTGCTTTCAAGCGGCATCTTATGTCATCCCTCGGTGTTTTCCATACGAAAAAAATGAATGGGGAGCAGAACGGGCCAAGACTTCGACGCTCATCGTTCCTTCCAGAAGAAGAAGATGTGGACACAGAGTGGCTTTACCCGGGCAAACGTCTCACCCCCAGCAAATTGAGATCTCTCGCCACAGCTGCCATGAATGTAACTGTGTCCATTTTAAACATGACTGCAATTGATGAACTCTCTCACCTCAGTCTCAATTACATAGTATGTGCCGAGGGGAATCCTGTACCAGCAACTTCCGCAGTTCAAGATCTCACTCTGGTAACAAAACAGGAGATGGAGCGAGAAATCGGTTACGAAGTCATCAACAAGGCTGAAGGTACTTTCAAAAAGTTGTTACCATCATCATGTTTTCCTTGTGTTTACTCATGTCCGAAATTCTTACAATCCGTCTTTGCAGCATCCAACTATTATTATTACAAATGTCAATAGGTGAATGTATCAGAGTATTTTGTTTTCCGTAATATTATATTCTCCAAATAAATTATTTTCAACGTGCGCAGATATAACAATGACTTAATATAAAAACAAGTAAATTAACCCATGACGTTAATATGATTATGATGAATGTGTTAAAACAAGGTTTGCAGAAAAACTATTTCATCTGTCTCCACCATAATTATCTACTTACCAAACTTACTTACCACCATCTTCTTGGATTGTGATTTTGGTGAGATTCTAGTGCTGATGAGTTTGTGCAAATTATTTTTTTTTTATGTTATACGATTTTTAGCTCTGGTGGCAAGTCCGCTAAAGACGACGGAACTGGAAGTAGCAACGTCTCCATGGCTGATAGTGGCCGTGACTACAATTATTTTGATGGTCTTCCTCTTACTTGTGATCATGTTCATGGTTTGGAAGTGGAAGCATAATCGTCTGAGTGACCATATCATCACCCCTGCGAGACCCCAGTCAGGTATTGAAGGCGGCGTGATCAACCCGGCTTTTCTGGGCCCACCGGTATATTTACAAATTTTTACAGTCATGATCACAAGTTAAATCTTGTTTTGATCCGCGTAGTATTTCGCCCACCATCAGTCTCTGTGTAGAAACTTGTCTTAATTCTGTCTCTTCTTCTCTCTTCCTTTTCAACTTACATGCTGTTAGAAGCAGTGACAGGCATTCGCACGAATGCCTCAACGCTTGGTTTGGCCCAGTTAAAAGCCGCTTGTAAATTATCTCTAGTTACTAACTACTGTATGGTTATACTCGAATGTTCTCGTAGTTTCATCTTCTTAGACTTTATTGGAAACTATCTATTGTAGAAGCTTAGGTAATTCGACTTGGTCATTTCCATCCATTCTTTTTCGTGTAGATTACTTTAAATGGGTAGCAATGCTTCAAGCTATTTAAGTCTTTCTCTATATAATCTCTATAGTAGTATGTATACTTTCTCTGTATTCTCCAGTAATGCTTTTGGTATATCTGGCCGCTTCCTTGCTGGCCGAGTAGAACCTAAATACATATTAAGTTAAGAAGCAAAAGTGAATACCTGAAATAATGTTTGAATACAAATATCCAAAAACTCTCAAAAAGCCAACGTGATTTCATAAAATGTTTTCATCACAATAGTAGAAGTGACAACTTCTTCTGTTTCCTCACGCCATTGTGAAGGCAGTGGAAATTGTTTTGTGAGAAGGTAAGTGAATTTATACGGAAATGGCTTGGGTCTTCAAAATCTTTCCAGTATTAACTCAGATTCCTAACAATTCCGGTAAATACATCCAGAGAAGGGTCTGCAGAATTTTTTCCCCAGCTCGTGAGGTCTGCATAGAAAATTTATTTCGAGCTACTAGCAGGGGACGAGCCGTGAAATCGCTGGGTGATAAGTGTTGTTTTATGCAAGAAACAACAGCACATGTTTATTTTATAAATGTTACAACTTAAACAGCATGAAAGGTATTCAGATGGAAAATAGGATTCATTGGCATAGAGCGTAATTCTAAAAAAGGCTACATAAAAAAGTATGTATGTACCTCTTCTTTAGCGCTCCTCTGAAAATCGTCTTTATGACCTTTGCATTCATGCATGCACTGGAAATATTTGCAGACTTCATGACCAAAAAGTATAAAATTATGCAGACACTTCTCTGAATGTATGTACACATCTTGCTTCTTAATGGACGATACGTAAATAGCATGGATGAAGAAATGGCAAAGCTGAAGTAACTGAGGCTTGATTGTTGATAATGGAAATGTATTCTGAACGAAGGAATCCTCTCAAGTGACTTCGGAATGATTAGAAGCTACGGTCAAATTAAATGAGTTTGTTTACGCAGAGCCCTATCGAACGATCGACAGCGCCTCATGAGTTGCCCGAATCATCCCCAAGCACCTATATCAGTCACAAGCACAAGAACGAGCCTCACCCCAAGCGATACTCTTCCCGTTCCAGTCAGAAAAAGGAGGAGCAAAGGGCCCTAGCATCCGAACTCAACATTTTACTAAGTAGAAAGGGGGAGAAGTTGAATAAAGACAGCAATTCCTCGGACAGTCAAGTAGGAACGACCCACGGTAGTAATGTTGATGAGGGAAAGACGGCAGTGGTCAGAGCCAGACACCCAAGTCCCCATAAGAGATCTTCCCGTCGACTTCACTCTTCGTCAGTGCGAGGATCTGGGAGGAAACGGATGGGATCCGACGAGGAAGGGTGGTGTGGTGAAAGTCCTCCCAAAAGTTTGTCTCCCCCGTCCACTGAGCCCAAGCACACAAATACTTTCCCTTCAATAGTAAGTGTACCTAACTTAGACCGCGAGTTGGAAGAAAGCTCATCGAAGGGTGTCGATAAAATTAGTTACGGAGATCTAGAGGTTTCTCAAGAAGCCATAGCCCGACCTATTAGTGCTAAAGCCCGAAAATTCCTTCCGAAAGCCCCACCTATGAGTGGTTCTGCAGAGGAGAGCAGTCTGGCTGGGCTTAAACAAGACGATAGGAGAAAACCAGAAACGCTAGGGAAAGAAATTCCTGAAACAATTGGAGAAAGTGACGATGTGTTCGATGATGAAACAAGGAGCGTCCATGAGCAAGATCGAGACTTGAGCGAAAGCACTGAGCAGGCTCAATCCACTCCGTTGGAGCACTCCACAAAAGATGCCCAGGTACAAACACCGACGAGGCGATTCAAACCCAGGACACGCAGGAGAGGCAAGCACCATTCGTCAGAGTCCCTCATCTCGACCGAATCTGAAGAAATGATTCAAGTCCATGAGCTAGACTCCTTGTCCAGTGACAGCAACCCCATGGGCAAAATGAGGAAACGTTTTCATCAATTCCTTGATGACGCCTTCAATGTTATAGGCAAGCTAAATCTACAATATTGACTCATTCTTTTTTTTTGACCTATATAATTAAAATGAATTGTCTTCAAATTTTGAAAATCCCCTTCAGTGTTGATATCATTAAGAAATTAATTTTTCAAATTGAAAACGTGTCCTTTTTCAGGAAAGAATGACGACGATGATGACCTTTCGAGGTCAAAATCAGCTAAAGTATCAATATCTCATCAAGTGGAAACAAGACAAGTACCCCGCCCATGGACATCACAAGTAATTCGCGAAGAAGTTCTGCAGCGTCTCCGTCCAAAATCGGCTTCCTTCGGACCGCCGAAGCGTGCATGGTCCGCCTCGGGTTCGGGCGAACGTCGTTGCAACTCCGCCAAATCCTCCACAGCCGGAGTTTCCAGCCGAATTCCCAAAGGGAAAGCGACAACTATTTTCGAGCGAGATGATGATAGTGACTTGGAAGACGATCTGACATCAACACCTGTCTCCCCACCAGCCATGCCTTCACAGCCTCCCCCAAAACCCCAAATCCATCAAACTACCTTAAATATACAGCCAGTGTTCCCCAACTACTCCATTTATCCTGATATCGCAGTTGCAGGAAGCAGTCGGCATCCTCTACCTAAGCCCAACCGGGAAACAGATCCTGCCGTTCCTCTCATTTTAGCTATCAAGGAGGAAATCAAGAGATTCGAGAAAGTCGTAGTTGCAGAAGAGGAAGTGGCACGTTCATCAGAAGCATGAAGATTCTACGACGGGTTACATCTTTGAGTTCATGTCCTCCCTTTCTAATCCGGTGCAATCAACTATCCAACTCTCATTAGTTGTCAGAAATAAATATATTTACATTTTCAGCCAAAACTACCCAGCACAATCTACCGAGCTAGTCAAAGTTTCTCTGGTTAATAAGTGTTCGGCCTGTACAGCGAGTTTGGAAATCCTAGTACGCTCCCACAGTGTCCTCTGCGCTCTAATTTTTTTTGTTGCGTCCCTTTGGACAATGTCTTTCAATTTTTGGCAATATATGTATGTAAGCACTAAATTTGACACATGTCCCTAGATTAATTTAAGTACACAGCTGGACCGAACCAACGGGGTCAATACCTCGTTAAGCATGTGAGAAGGGTAATGCATAAGAATAAAATTTTGGAGTATCAAATCAGAAAAAATATTTTTGGCTTCTATCCTTATATTTAAACCAATTGAAAATATCCTTAAAAATCTTTTACTTTTATGGCTTCAGAGCCAGAGAATTTATATAACATTTGCTATTTCCAGAGATACATACATATCTTTATAGCATGTATGTAGAATACGGGCGGAAAGGACGGCAACAAAAATTTATTTTCACCCGTTGTTTGCTATTTACCTGCAAAAAAAAAGTTTATTAACATTTTTAATTTATTCCCCTGTACGTTTCCTAGCTGCTGTATTTCTGATTAGTTTGAGCGATCTAGGTCACATCAGAGTCCAGGCTCCAGCAATAATCTGCTATTAATATACTATGGGAGTAATTTGGTAAAACTTTGTTAAAATGAACTGTGTCATTGATGCTTGAATGTTGGTAGCATATCGGATAAAAATGTCTAGTAAATACTTTAGGTTTTCGGAAAACAATCATTTAGAAAGTTTTCATTTTTTTAGAGCATTCAATGAGCACGTGGTGTTGATTGCTCTAATCATAATTTATTAGACAGTGAGTTGGAATGTTTGGGTAGTCTGTCCATAATTTCGGTTGCAGGTGTTGTGACTGTGGAAGTAACCTGCCAAACCTACCTCGTAACAAGAATAGGTATACCTCAGACCTCAGTTCAAAATTTTGCATTAATAGAAGTATGTTTCTATACATAGTAGCACTTGCGAGAGATGCCGAACATTTAAATGTACTTATTTATCTACACACTCTTTGAAATATTTGTTTACCCCCTTCCATAAATCGATGGAATTCTATGGATGACTTAAGAATAAATGTGTGACATTAGTATCTAACTATGTTGACATGTACTAGTGAATATAATTATGCGTACAAAGTTTACAGGTATTCGTCACCTATACAAAACCTACGCTGTGCTATTATCCTTAGATTTATCAATGAATAGCTAAATCTTTATGATAACAATTACTATATTCATAATAATTAATATTATGACTTAGGTCACTACGTGAATATCATTAATTTTATTATATTGTTTGTAAGTAGTAAGTAGAAAAGGTGTGTTAGCTGTCTATTTGAACGTACGCATTTCCCATAGATTCAATTTTGCCTTAAAAAGCTTGCTAAGACAATTGTATGTGTCCATCTTTTGTAAGTAGACGCACAGATTTTATTGGAAGAGCATTCTAAAAACCATCAAAATTACATGTGAATGGAATGCTCTAAAATTGTTTTTTATTTTCTACTTCCTTGAGAATAAACATGAGGGGAAAATTTGAATGAATATATGTATGTCCATGACGGTTAAACTACATTAATATTGACAACCTTCCAGTCAATAATTCGGGACAAGTATATCAGCGTTCCTAAAATACTTACGTGTGTAAATAAATCTACTTGAATGTGATCAAAAATATTGAAACATATCTACACGTCAAGATTCAATTATTTGTGCATGAGATGGAATCGCTGTGCGGGGACAAATGTTGTAGCCGCATATCGTCGGTGAAGAGGCAAAATTGTTCCAGCCTACACATTTGTGATCGGGTGGAAGTATTGTTCGTGCGAAAGTACCCCCCACATATGTACATGCTGAGTAAAATGCCACACGTGCTGTTACTGTAGTTCATTTACCTTTCATTAACTGTGATTTAAGTTACAACTTCACTATTATTAAAACGGAAAGATATACAGGTAAAATAAATAGAAAAAAGTAAGTCTTTCACTGCTTGTGTCAGTGATGATGCCGTTTATACAGTTTTAGAATTTTTGAAGGAAGTCAAAAATGATTTTCAGTTTGTTAGTTTCTACCAGGTCGGCTAGATTTTACAATCCCGGCCAAAGATAAGCAACTGGGGAGTTACGAGAAAACTCCGCCAGGGATTTTTACGCGGAGTTATTTACGCAGAGAAAACTCCGCGGGAGATTATTACGCCCGGGTGGAGATTATTACGCGGAGCAAATTCCGCCGCAGATTTTTACGCCACTTGAGAGAAATTTACGCGGAGAAAATTCCTTCGGAGATTATTAATATTTTTAGTAGAAAATTGTGAGACACTACCAGTACGAAGACGCTGACAAATGCGTGAAACCCGCATAGCAGATTTTTAATAAATAAAATTCTTTGCCACTCTTCCCAGTAGCATAATTCACATGTCTTCCTCTACCGTAGTGCTTTATGGATGCTGTCATTATGCTGTAATGTTACTGTATGTCACCAAGTGCATTTTATGACTACTGTTTTGCAAAAAACACTTCTACAAGAATAAAATTCACGTGCTACAGATAATACTTACTCCGCATAAAACTCTCCTGCGGAATTTTCTCTCACTTGGCATTCGAGAATTTGCTAGCACAATTTGTACTGGCAGTGTCTCACAATATTGTACTGAAAATATTACCCTTTGAAGTTAAATTGTTGTTTCCGGTTGTAGTTTAAAATGCAGGATAATAATCTCCGAAGGAATTTTCTCCGCCAAAATTTCTCTCACGTGGCGTATCTCCGGCGGAATTTTCTCGGCGTAATAATCTCCACCCGGGCTTAATAATCTCCCGCGGAGTTTTCGCGGCGTACAAATCTCGGCGTAAAAATCCCCAGCGGAGTTTTCTCCGAATACGGCAACTGGTTTTCCTCGCCTGAAGCCTTACCTCTACAATGTAATCTCGATTGTCCTTCCTAATACCCTTCCTAAACCGGACTTTTGCTGATTTCCTTTGTCCTATAAATGGGCATATAATTGCCCTTCCTATTTCCTTTGTCAGATTATTAAATTGCCTAGTAGGGCCTAAAATGCCTAGTTCAGTCTGAATTGCCTTTGTTCAGCCTTAGTTGGTTGGGTATGCCTTTGCCGGTTTGGTCAAAATTGTACATTTCTTTACGAATAGCGTTGAGAAACAATATACATTAACATAAGCGGGTGAATATGATAATTGTCATCATTTAAAATGTATATTGTTAGATGAACACATGATAAGTTCCAAGTTTGGATTGATTTTCTGGTATATATATTTTAACGTTAGCAGCATTCAGAATATTAATGTACTAAAAATAAACCCTTTTCACAGCACACCATGAAATCTAGGGAAACACCGAATCTAGACGTCTAACTATTAGTGGGGTCCATATGGGTGGAATTTCTTCACAGTTTATTTTTTACTATGTCGTTTATTCAACGTTATACAATCCAATAAAAATAACTAGCAGAAATCATACAAACCAGTTTCAACTCTTGCCGCTGGTTGGCATCAAATATGTCTTCCCGCGGTAGTCCTTCCTAGGATCCTTCCAATTTCCTCACCCTTCCTATGAACTTGCCGATTATTTTACATATTCTCAGCCTTCCTATTCTATTTCCTAGTTTTGACAAATTCTACAACCTTCCTAGTTCCTTTCCTAAAAACCTATCCGTTTTGCTTTTCTTCCTTCCTAGTTGCCTATTTACAAGGCCTAGTTTCAGGCCAGTGCCCATCTTTGATCCCGGCCATTTTTCCACCTTGCCCAACTTTTTCCACTTTAAATTTCAGAATTCCTACCACACATTCGGGTTATTATTCAGCCAAATTAAAATGTCACAACTTGCTTGATACTAGGAATAGGTATTGTGACGGCTAGTGTGGAAGCGAGAATGAATGCAGAATAAATGGAACGATGGGAGGTACTCTTATGAGCTGTGTCTTTGGCTGTCAGCTGAAGCGCCTCTTCTCTTCACTTAGAAATAAGACAGCGCCAAGCTTACGGCATTAATTTACATGTAAATACATATATAGTATTAGTATATAAGAGCCTCATAGATGGCGAAGCTGTATTATTTTCGTATCATGTAAGCGATTAAATACCCGGATATTGTTATGTTAAATACCCGGGTAAGTATATAATGTCAAACCATGTAGATGTTACTAAAAGTTATCCTTATGTATGTTAATTGAATTTAGGATGCTTAAATGAAAATGTTGGTATTAGTTTTGTATATAATTTAGCAACATTTAGTTTATATTAACATACATATGTATTCACCATATATTTGAATGGGAATTGTTGCATGATGTTGTCATGGCTATTTTAGCACATATTTGTTATTGAATATTGTAAATTGATTGAATATTGAGCTGGAATGATTGGGCTTGCGAAAGAGATGTATTATGCAGATTGTAAGTCCAGGAGAAAAGACAGAACTTCTTTTGGTGTGAATGAGAGAGCACGGCTATTCTAATAAAGAAAAAGCTTTTGTGATTTTCACTACAATTTTCCTTACTAAAATTTAGTACCTTCATTCACACTGGGTAGCAAAGGCTACCACAGGTACTTAAATCGTTGAACGTGAGGGAAATTTGCTAATAAATAATTACGTGCGCTGAAAGCAGCGCTGGTCCTTCACAAAGTTACCCATCCAGTCAGGTTGGGTTTGTTTGAGAAGACCTTTTATTATTGAAGCCGATCTGAGGCTCCAACAGGTGTATAACTAAATAATTAGGATACTGATGGTGGATTCACATCCCTTCGAAATCATCCTACTTTCAATTTTGTTCTTGGTTAGGTTAAAAATGAAAAACATTGATCACATACACGTTAACATTTAGATTGATAACACCACTCGCCATTTTTATAATTTTACGTAGATGCAAACTCCTTTAACAATTACCTAACCCTAAAGCTACCAGATCTCGAAAAACAAAAGAGTAGATTGATTTTATTTTAAGATTTATTCAGGTATAAACCGTGGAATATTAAAAAGCGATTTAACAAGGATTTCATCGACAATAATCAATTTCTTTACAATATTCCACGGTTTTTTCATACCTTATTAAATCTTAAACTAAATTCACAATACCTACTCTTTTGCTTTTTGGGATATGACAGCTTTAGTATAGCTCCTTATCGAGTTCGAGTATACCGGCGAGTATCGAGTACGAGTACGAGTCGAGTACGGTCAAATTTTTGTGAATACTCGTTACTTGAAATGGGTTTCGAGTACGGGTAACGATTTTTCACATACTTACGAGTACGAGTATCAAACGAGTACGAGTCCAATAAAAATACTCATAAGGGTTATCGAGTTCGAGTTCGAGTACCACATGCTCAATATACGAGTACGCGTACACGTGCACACAAGTGTTGCAAACTTCTGAATTTCCAGTAAAGAGACGAAGGCACTGCATGTTCAGTTTAAAATTTTGGGGGAATTATTTGTGATAAATTAAAGGAATCTAAAAAAATCACTGCTCAATTGTGGTCTTGTTATTATTAAATACTCGAGTATGAAGACTCGAGTCACGGCACGAGTACGGGATTTCGGTATTTAAAGTTCCGTACTCGCGAGTATGAAACAAGTTCGGGTTCTGAACTGGAACTCGGTCGCTTATTTCAAGTATTTTCCTGAGTACTCGTATATGTGGCGAGTACGAGTACCTTGGATTGGAGTCCATACTCGATGCTTCGATTTCGAGTACGAGTTCGAGTACGGTTCCGCAAGGTAATCACTCAATAAGGAGCTATAAGCTTTAGGGTTAGGTAATAGGGCATCTATAGGCATCTAATAGGGTAGGCATCTATGTAAAAGTATAAAAATAGCTAGCGGTGTTATGAATCAAAATGTTAACTTGGATGTAATATCAGTGTTTTCCATTTTTAGCCTAACCAAAGAAAAATTAAAAGTAGGATTTCGAAGGGATTTAAATCCATGATCAGTATCCTAATTATTTAGTTATTTACCCAGAGAAGCGCAAATAAAATGGTCTTCCTTCAGGCCTTCAAAGGGCGATTGAAAAAATATTCTGCCTTCTTCGTACAAATAAATCAAGCCTTTAAAATTATTTGCCTTCCATCAGCCCTCCTTCAATTTTTAAATGAATTCTCCGTTCCTCCAAAAATAACCCTTCTTCATTTTGAGCCTTCATTTATCTTCAAAATTATTGGGATGGTATCTAAACATGCATGCACTTTGAAAACCAAGTACTTATGATCAACAGTATAAGGATGTAATAAACGAAAGTTCATGGAATTATTTAACAATGTTCATACTTCTGCATTTTATTTTATGCAACAGGCACCATCCACATGAAGCTTTCAATACATTCGAAGGTTACATGTAACCCACCCTTCCTTCGCCTACCATTTTAGAAAAAAATTATGAAGCCTTTCCTCATCCTACGGGAAAAAATTCAGCCTACCTTCCATATTCCTTCTCTGGGCTGAAACATTGGTCAGCTACCTTTAATTATGCCTTCTTGGAAGGCTAGCCTTCGAACGCTGGTTTTGTCTTTCCCTATCCGTACCATCAAGTAAGTTGTGACCAGATATGTGTAGCCTCGTGTAGGATTCCCATAAGTGACGTGCCGTGATGAACCAGTGACGTCACAACAGTGTCCCCTCAGGCTATATTTCTGAATTACTTGTTTATTACTTGTTTGAGGCAAAACCGAAGACGCAAATGTGTTCCACATAATACCAGGAACTTAAATTAATTTTTAGGGCCCATTCGGGTAACAGGATACCAGGCATAGGTTAGCATGGTTAAATGAAGATTACTGCCGTTTGTGTTGGCCAATTAGGTAAATATTAAACAATTCGTGATTTTCCAGGCTGCAATATGCTTTAATGCTTGTTGGGCGTCAGATTATCTTCGTACTAATGACATCCGGGCATTGCACCCAGGTATTATAACACCCAGCACAGGTAAAAGCCCGTATTACTACAATATTTATGAATATCGGGCATTGTATTATCCGGTTACAATACCCGCCGGATATTTGTGTTAGCAGTAAAGCCACATATATAAGCCTTAAGTGGATTTGCATTTTGTTTGGTCCTCGACGGAACGACTGAGAGCAGTGAGTAGTGGAGAGTATGGCGTGGTGAAATAATTGCAAATAGATGGTCGCCGTCCTTTTGCTTTCCAAATGAGATTCACCATAATGTGATCTCCTCACCACGTCCTACTCTCCAAATTCCGCCGTACTCGACTCACCACGCCGCACTAACAACACCCCGCCGTATTTGCCTTACTGCTCAAATTTTTGCAAAAAGGTAGGACATGTCTCCGTTGCCTCCTTTTTGCAAAATTTTGAAGTGCTCCGCCGTTTTTATTTAATAAGACTACAGAGCACTTCAAAATTTTGAAAAAAGGATGCAATATATGTGTGGGAGTAAGGGACAAAGATGCCTTTATTATAACTGATTAACCATTCCCATTATATTAATAATCACTTTTACAATCTGGAGCTAGATTTTTGATTTCGAAAATTCAGCGTAAACTTGAAATACGTGTTAAGTGACTTACGTGTAAATTATATATAATTTTTCGGGAATTATTGTCACCCTTCAGTAATGAATTTAAACAACCCTGAAAAGTGTATCTATAACTTAAGTGTAATAACATGATTTTTCTCACTTAGTGCCAATTATATAGATGCGTGCGTATGTTCGTTTTATTTATATTTAAATTGATTGCAGTCTGAACGCCAGCCTATCGTCCGTCAATGCCATGGTCCACCACAGCCTTGGACCAATACAGTACAACCATATTATTTATTTTTATTGGTTTGCACCCTATTGGGATTTGAATTATTTGTATTTTGGTTTGTTTAATTGCAATCGATGATTGCATTTCGAGGGGGTCAACATCGCGCACATACGGAACCAACGATTATTCGGCCAAACATCAGGTTGAGAGCAGTAGGCCGGTTCTGCGTTCACTGCTCCAAACCATTTTAGCGGACCTGGAATGTATGCCGGTACGAATATTGCAGGCATCATATTGCTCAGTTCGTGTCCATGCCTCCTACACCTCAAGGATGGATTGCATGCGGTGGCTGCTAGATGCTGTTTTGTGCAAAGTACCGATTTATACACTAAACCTTGCTTTATTATTTGTATTTGATATTTTGATTTCACACTGATTAACACATTCATGCTTTTACGTTTTATATATGGAAAACGTTTTGTGGCTTATGCCAATATCACACACCAGCTGGGTTGAAATACATAAGTATCCACACTGCTCATCTACGCCGTCTCATGAATTTGGCTGAGGAAACGTGAAATCAATTGACTCCAAATGCCGGGCAGGTTGATCCGCACAATCCTTCAGCTGTGTTCCCAATGCCGATCTGAGGCTCCAACAGGTGTATAACTAAATAATTAGGATACTGATGGTGGATTCACATCCCTTCGAAATCATCCTACTTTCAATTTTGTTCTTGGTTAGGTTAAAAATGAAAAACATTGATCACATACACGTTAACATTTAGATTGATAACACCACTCGCCATTTTTATAATTTTACGTAGATGCAAACTCCTTTAACAATTACCTAACCCTAAAGCTACCAGATCTCGAAAAACAAAAGAGTAGATTGATTTTATTTTAAGATTTATTCAGGTATAAACCGTGGAATATTAAAAAGCGATTTAACAAGGATTTCATCGACAATAATCAATTTCTTTACAATATTCCACGGTTTTTTCATACCTTATTAAATCTTAAACTAAATTCACAATACCTACTCTTTTGCTTTTTGGGATATGACAGCTTTAGTATAGCTCCTTATCGAGTTCGAGTATACCGGCGAGTATCGAGTACGAGTACGAGTCGAGTACGGTCAAATTTTTGTGAATACTCGTTACTTGAAATGGGTTTCGAGTACGGGTAACGATTTTTCACATACTTACGAGTACGAGTATCAAACGAGTACGAGTCCAATAAAAATACTCATAAGGGTTATCGAGTTCGAGTTCGAGTACCACATGCTCAATATACGAGTACGCGTACACGTGCACACAAGTGTTGCAAACTTCTGAATTTCCAGTAAAGAGACGAAGGCACTGCATGTTCAGTTTAAAATTTTGGGGGAATTATTTGTGATAAATTAAAGGAATCTAAAAAAATCACTGCTCAATTGTGGTCTTGTTATTATTAAATACTCGAGTATGAAGACTCGAGTCACGGCACGAGTACGGGATTTCGGTATTTAAAGTTCCGTACTCGCGAGTATGAAACAAGTTCGGGTTCTGAACTGGAACTCGGTCGCTTATTTCAAGTATTTTCCTGAGTACTCGTATATGTGGCGAGTACGAGTACCTTGGATTGGAGTCCATACTCGATGCTTCGATTTCGAGTACGAGTTCGAGTACGGTTCCGCAAGGTAATCACTCAATAAGGAGCTATAAGCTTTAGGGTTAGGTAATAGGGCATCTATAGGCATCTAATAGGGTAGGCATCTATGTAAAAGTATAAAAATAGCTAGCGGTGTTATGAATCAAAATGTTAACTTGGATGTAATATCAGTGTTTTCCATTTTTAGCCTAACCAAAGAAAAATTAAAAGTAGGATTTCGAAGGGATTTAAATCCATGATCAGTATCCTAATTATTTAGTTATTTACCCAGAGAAGCGCAAATAAAATGGTCTTCCTTCAGGCCTTCAAAGGGCGATTGAAAAAATATTCTGCCTTCTTCGTACAAATAAATCAAGCCTTTAAAATTATTTGCCTTCCATCAGCCCTCCTTCAATTTTTAAATGAATTCTCCGTTCCTCCAAAAATAACCCTTCTTCATTTTGAGCCTTCATTTATCTTCAAAATTATTGGGATGGTATCTAAACATGCATGCACTTTGAAAACCAAGTACTTATGATCAACAGTATAAGGATGTAATAAACGAAAGTTCATGGAATTATTTAACAATGTTCATACTTCTGCATTTTATTTTATGCAACAGGCACCATCCACATGAAGCTTTCAATACATTCGAAGGTTACATGTAACCCACCCTTCCTTCGCCTACCATTTTAGAAAAAAATTATGAAGCCTTTCCTCATCCTACGGGAAAAAATTCAGCCTACCTTCCATATTCCTTCTCTGGGCTGAAACATTGGTCAGCTACCTTTAATTATGCCTTCTTGGAAGGCTAGCCTTCGAACGCTGGTTTTGTCTTTCCCTATCCGTACCATCAAGTAAGTTGTGACCAGATATGTGTAGCCTCGTGTAGGATTCCCATAAGTGACGTGCCGTGATGAACCAGTGACGTCACAACAGTGTCCCCTCAGGCTATATTTCTGAATTACTTGTTTATTACTTGTTTGAGGCAAAACCGAAGACGCAAATGTGTTCCACATAATACCAGGAACTTAAATTAATTTTTAGGGCCCATTCGGGTAACAGGATACCAGGCATAGGTTAGCATGGTTAAATGAAGATTACTGCCGTTTGTGTTGGCCAATTAGGTAAATATTAAACAATTCGTGATTTTCCAGGCTGCAATATGCTTTAATGCTTGTTGGGCGTCAGATTATCTTCGTACTAATGACATCCGGGCATTGCACCCAGGTATTATAACACCCAGCACAGGTAAAAGCCCGTATTACTACAATATTTATGAATATCGGGCATTGTATTATCCGGTTACAATACCCGCCGGATATTTGTGTTAGCAGTAAAGCCACATATATAAGCCTTAAGTGGATTTGCATTTTGTTTGGTCCTCGACGGAACGACTGAGAGCAGTGAGTAGTGGAGAGTATGGCGTGGTGAAATAATTGCAAATAGATGGTCGCCGTCCTTTTGCTTTCCAAATGAGATTCACCATAATGTGATCTCCTCACCACGTCCTACTCTCCAAATTCCGCCGTACTCGACTCACCACGCCGCACTAACAACACCCCGCCGTATTTGCCTTACTGCTCAAATTTTTGCAAAAAGGTAGGACATGTCTCCGTTGCCTCCTTTTTGCAAAATTTTGAAGTGCTCCGCCGTTTTTATTTAATAAGACTACAGAGCACTTCAAAATTTTGAAAAAAGGATGCAATATATGTGTGGGAGTAAGGGACAAAGATGCCTTTATTATAACTGATTAACCATTCCCATTATATTAATAATCACTTTTACAATCTGGAGCTAGATTTTTGATTTCGAAAATTCAGCGTAAACTTGAAATACGTGTTAAGTGACTTACGTGTAAATTATATATAATTTTTCGGGAATTATTGTCACCCTTCAGTAATGAATTTAAACAACCCTGAAAAGTGTATCTATAACTTAAGTGTAATAACATGATTTTTCTCACTTAGTGCCAATTATATAGATGCGTGCGTATGTTCGTTTTATTTATATTTAAATTGATTGCAGTCTGAACGCCAGCCTATCGTCCGTCAATGCCATGGTCCACCACAGCCTTGGACCAATACAGTACAACCATATTATTTATTTTTATTGGTTTGCACCCTATTGGGATTTGAATTATTTGTATTTTGGTTTGTTTAATTGCAATCGATGATTGCATTTCGAGGGGGTCAACATCGCGCACATACGGAACCAACGATTATTCGGCCAAACATCAGGTTGAGAGCAGTAGGCCGGTTCTGCGTTCACTGCTCCAAACCATTTTAGCGGACCTGGAATGTATGCCGGTACGAATATTGCAGGCATCATATTGCTCAGTTCGTGTCCATGCCTCCTACACCTCAAGGATGGATTGCATGCGGTGGCTGCTAGATGCTGTTTTGTGCAAAGTACCGATTTATACACTAAACCTTGCTTTATTATTTGTATTTGATATTTTGATTTCACACTGATTAACACATTCATGCTTTTACGTTTTATATATGGAAAACGTTTTGTGGCTTATGCCAATATCACACACCAGCTGGGTTGAAATACATAAGTATCCACACTGCTCATCTACGCCGTCTCATGAATTTGGCTGAGGAAACGTGAAATCAATTGACTCCAAATGCCGGGCAGGTTGATCCGCACAATCCTTCAGCTGTGTTCCCAATTCCAGCAAAACCACCAGATAACGGAGTCCCTGGTCCAGTAGCTTCGCCGTTAAGCGTTAAATCAAGATGTTGAAATATTTCTTGAGAACATGTTGCTGGATGATTAAAATGAACACAATTTTTAAACATGAATGACATTTTAATAAATAAATGGTTGTACCCATGTATTTTTATGATTAATGGTGACGCTGAAGGTCGTATTTGTTTTATTATAGTTACTATATTATTAGATCATGCAGACATGCATCATTTGTATATCTGGGAATGAAAATACTATTTTCTTGCACGTTATCCGTCAGCAGCACGACTTCCAGTTTGCCGAAACGCATTTCTGGAGTGATTAAAAGATCTGCATCTTCTGGATAAAGTCAGACTCCAAGAAGTGAGAGCGAACAACAGTGTGAAGGGAATGGTACTTATACAGTTAATTATGTGTATCCCGAAATATTGAATCTTTTACCGGACGTTAAGCATGTCCTAGCACTGCAAAACCAGCTATTGCGTGAAAATATTTACTGCCTTCAATGCTTACATTTGCCTTTCGGAGCCATGAATAGTTGGTTGTACAGGGCTAGTCCTTTATAATCAAATCCAAGCCTTGGTGTCTTCGTTACACAATACAACCTTCGTTTCGTAGTGTTTTTATTATAATAAAATTACCCAATTTTGGGTTTACAGATGACCAGCGCTATTGCGCACTCTTCCAGCGGAGAACACAGGCAGGGGCAGCTTACCAGCGTCTGCTGAACCAGTAGATACGAGGAATGATAGACCAGAGGAAGGACATTAAGCATTTGCTCAATCGAATGATATCGCAACCCGTTGAAAGGAACACGGTGCCTATTATAATGGCTGCACCAAATCCGGGAATCCCCCAGCGGTTCAAGTTGCAGCTCCAGTTGAAATTGAAGTCGTATTCGGCGATGCCAAATAAAGGATATGTTTTGGCGGTCTCAATTTTGAATTTTCGCATTTTATTAAAAAATAAACTGATTTCATATTAGAACTATTTTAATTAGTACTAATGTAATTATATACTTACTGTTGAGAAGTAACATGGGATAATTTTTGCTACAGTGTAGCAGTAGTAATTGTTACTGCTATTAGTTTTAATTGAAGATAGTGAAATATTTTATTGAACTATTTTTGTCATTTCTAAGTTATTTGACCATCGCAAAAGTATTGAATATTACTTTCATAGTAATAATTGTATTTTTAAAATGTAGGATAGCAAGCCTATAGAATGTATTACTACATTGATCTGGTTAAGATGCAATTATAACTAACGTTTGTCACAGAATGCATAAAGACATGGAACTGTTAACATCTCAATAAATAATCTTGTTAATCTTTTGAATAGTAATTCTTGTATTCCAAAGTAAGTCTTCTTGTAAGTCACTTAATTACATGTGCAATCAGTAACTTTCATAGTAAATCAAACTACATCAGGATTTTACTAGTGATCAGTTACACACATCTCAACAACTGTACTATCGAAACTGCAAAACTGAAACTGCAAAACTGAAACTGCAAAACTGAAACTGCAAAACTGAAACTGCAAAACTGAAACTGCAAAACTGAAACTGCAAAACTGAAACTGCAAAACTGAAACTGCAAAACTGAAACTGCAAAACTGAAACTGCAAAACTGAAACTGCAAAACTGAAACTGCAAAACTGAAACTGCAAAACTGAAACTGCAAAACTGAAACTGCAAAACTGAAACTGCAAAACTGAAACTGCAAAACTGAAACTGCAAAACTGAAACTGCAAAACTGAAACTGCAAAACTGAAACTGCAAAACTGAAACTGCAAAACTGAAACTGCAAAACTGAAACTGCAAAACTGAAACTGCAAAACTGAAACTGCAAAACTGAAACTGCAAAACTGAAACTGCAAAACTGAAACTGCAAAACTGAAACTGCAAAACTGAAACTGCAAAACTGAAACTGCAAAACTGAAACTGCAAAACTGAAACTGCAAAACTGAAACTGCAAAACTGAAACTGCAAAACTGAAACTGCAAAACTGAAACTGCAAAACTGAAACTGCAAAACTGAAACTGCAAAACTGAAACTGCAAAACTGAAACTGCAAAACTGAAACTGCAAAACTGAAACTGCAAAACTGAAACTGCAAAACTGAAACTGCAAAACTGAAACTGCAAAACTGAAACTGCAAAACTGAAACTGCAAAACTGAAACTGCAAAACTGAAACTGCAAAACTGAAACTGCAAAACTGAAACTGCAAAACTGAAACTGCAAAACTGAAACTGCAAAACTGAAACTGCAAAACTGAAACTGCAAAACTGAAACTGCAAAACTGAAACTGCAAAACTGAAACTGCAAAACTGAAACTGCAAAACTGAAACTGCAAAACTGAAACTGCAAAACTGAAACTGCAAAACTGAAACTGCAAAACTGAAACTGCAAAACTGAAACTGCAAAACTGAAACTGCAAAACTGAAACTGCAAAACTGAAACTGCAAAACTGAAACTGCAAAACTGAAACTGCAAAACTGAAACTGCAAAACTGAAACTGCAAAACTGAAACTGCAAAACTGAAACGGCAAAACTGAAACTGCAAAACTGAAACTGCAAAACTGAAACGGCAAAACTGAAACTGCAAAACTGAAACTGCAAAACTGAAACTGCAAAACTGAAACTGCAAAACTGAAACTGCAAAACTGAAACTGCAAAACTGAAACTGCAAAACTGAAACTGCAAAACTGAAACTGCAAAACTGAAACTGCAAAACAACATTGTAGACATGAACATAACGCTGAAGAGGCAAAATGGTTCAAGTGCTGTACAAATGCATGCGTACGTAAACCATTTTTCCTCTTCCACGACGATATGTAACCCAAACCCAACTATGATTTTCCTCAGTCTTTATGACGTTTAGAGAAAGAGAGAGTCTCAGTCCGTCCCAGTCCCTGTATTTGTTTCGTTTATAAGTCCCAGTCTCAGTCCAGCCCGTATCTGTATCTCAGTTTTTGCAGTCCGTCGTAATAGACTGATTGTGAGTCCCGTTTCCCCAACTTCAAGACGGTGGTAAATACAGCAAGCAAGTACTGTGGAATCAAGCTGGCCGTAGCGTTGGCTTATCAAGCTCAGGTGAGCTTAGGTAAAATTGTTCCAGCCCACACATTTGTGATTGGGTGGAAGTTCTATTCGCGCGAAAGCCCCCACATATGTACATGCTGTGTAAAATGTCACACGTGCTGTAACTGTAGTTCCTTTGAGTTTAATTAACTGTGATTTAAATTGCAACTTCACTATTATTTAATGGAAAGTAATACTTGTAAAATAAATACGAAAAAATTGAATGCCTCCACTAAGCGTGTCAGTGACGGCTTATGGTGAGAATATAATGTACTGTAAGTAATTATGTTAATCCCTGCTGCTTCCCGCAAAATTCGCGGTTCCAATGTGATATAGGGTTCCCAGTTTTTTGAAACGTCATTCCGGGACAACATGTTTTTTTTAAATTTAATACATGATTCCTACTTACATTTTCAGTCTTTTTGGCATCTTATACCATTTTCTTGTTTTCCGGTTTGTTTAGAAAAGAAACATCATCGCTACACGATAATTTGAGGCTTCGCGTAGGGTGGCGTCAGCTAACGCCGTCAAAGTATGAGTTTTTTTTGGAAATTTGAGAATTATTTTCCAAAAACAATCGGACCGATTTCAACCACGGCAATAACCATTACGATTTACATAAGCAATATTCACAAAAAATTTCACTGAAATCGATTCCGCAGTTTTAGACAGTGCTGCGGACAAGTTCAAGTAATACTTGAGTTTTCAAGTCAAGTTCAAGTTCGGGTCAAGTTCAAGTAGGCCAATTGTTTTTACTTGAATCTTGAACATGCCATTCTAAGACAAGTCAGGTTCAAGTACAAGTAAGAGAAATTTACTTGAATCTCAAGTCAAGTTCAGGATCAAGTAATGGAAAGAAAAAACTTGACCATGAACTTGAGATTTCATGGTCAAGTTCAAGTAATTTTAGATTGCGTATGCCATAAAGGACGGAAGCAATTTCAAAATCACAATCCAATTTCCAGGGTACACACAGGGCCCAGGGTATACTGTATTGTTTGCTCATGCCATAAATCAAAGGACAATATTCAAAATCAGTCCGTTTTATAAAGGTCTTGTTTACCAGACGTTGGTCATTGTTAGTTGTTGCAGCGGCCTCTTCATGAAATGAAATAATTATCTTGCTAATTCATATTTTTGCTTAGAATTATTAGTTTCAACTTGTGTAAATAAATCCCAATATAAATTGAGCTTGGAAGGCTCTTTACAAAAAGCGTTTAATAAATAAGTAAATACTAGTTTATTAAATTTTAAATTAAGAGTACTGGTAATACTCAAATAGATATATGTATGTATGCTTATATGAACATTAAATAAAACTTGACACTATGTAAAACTCGTCAGATATACAGTGGAAGTCCGTTATAAGGGCTCATATTATAAGGAATGTATCGATATCAGGGATGCATTTGTTTGACCCCCAACTTTCATTTACGCAATGCTTTAGACGTTTTGTACAAGGGAAATTCCTTTATAAATTATATAGTCCCTTATATCGAACTTTTACTGTACTCAGTATACACTCAAAGTTGTCGTCGAATGTTTTAAATAAAAAGTAGCAGTAAGATTGTTTTCTGAATGAGTTTTGGTTTTCAGTCTGAAGGAAATAATTTGATGCAGCAAGTTCGACAAGTTATTGTGGCCGTGTTTAATTTTTTGTGATACTTAACTTGAATTATCAAGTTCAAGTCGCGTTCAAGTCATGGTCAAGTTAAGTTCAAGTTAAAGGCGTGGCCCGCGGGTAAAAATTCGGGTCGGGCCTCGACCCGACCCGCCCGTGCGGGTTATGAGCGGGTTCGGGTTTAATGCTTTGTCATGTTGCAAGTTGCGGATCGGGCTGGGTTATTATCGTATTTCATTGGGGCGGGTCGGGTTATACTTTATGCATATAGTGTGGATTGCGGGCGGGTTCGGACTGGATTTATATTTACGTTGGGTGGGCCGCAAGCAGCCCGCAAACCGTTTAAATTTCAATCAACGACGTTTAGAATTTTTCCAGGAGAATTATATGGTTTGCGTCCATTTGTGATTGCTCACGTTTCTGCCTTTGTAAGTGTTGGTTGTTACTATTCCTGTTTCATCGTGTTTTTTGCTTACCATTGTGTGACTGCGACTTGTAACGCTTTTAAGTTGCTGCTCTGAACTCAATAGCATGTAAAACTTCTTAGCGCAGTATTCTTACAAGTAGTTCAAGTTTCCTACGCAGTGATTTTCAAACAAAATGACATTAATTGTATATCAAACCAGCTACATATATTAAAACTTATAAAAACAATATTTATTCTTCGATTTCTACGGTTTACACTTCTGTTTTAGACATTGTGATGGAGAACGATTTAAAATTCAGAAGAAGACCGACCGAGAAGCGAATCTCACAGCGTTTTAATAAGTTATTAAATAATTGCGGGCCCCCGCGGGGGCCCGCAAGCTGGGTCGGGCCGTGTCAACTGAAACCCAGCGGGCTGCGGTCTGGCGCGGGCCTAAAAATAATACTGTCGGGTCGGGTCGGGCCGACGTTTCAGAGATTGACTTTCGGGTCGGGCGGGTTCGGGTTACGTATTTGTGGGTAAGACTCGGGTTGGGTTGGGAAATGGCCTGCGGGCCACGCCTTTAGTTCAAGTCAAGTTTGGAAATTTAACTACTTGATCAAGTTCGGGTCTTACAAAAGTTACTTGATTACTTGAACTTGACAAGTCAAGTAATTACACGAACGCGAGTTATCAAGTTCAGGTTGTGTCTTGAAAATTACTTGAAGTTTCGTGATCAAGTCAAGTTCATGGTCAAGTTTTGAAATTACTTGACCCGATCGCAGCACTGGTTTTAGAGACAGCTGTCAATTGACTTGAAGCTCAAAATTTCAGATTTAAAAAAAACAACCAGGCCTATTTCAATCACATATGCAATAATCATTTCAAATTGCATTAGCAATACTCACAAAAAAAATTCATTGAAACACATTCAATAGTTTTGGATATAACCGTCATTTGACTTGCAGTCCAAAATTTCAAGAATTTTTTTCTCAAAAACAATCCGGCCGATTTCATTCAAATACGAACTCAGCTTTTTCTTTTGACACAAGTAATATCTATAAAAAAAATCATTTAAATCGGACCAGTAGTTTTTGAGTAATCGTGCGGAAAGACCAAAGTTATTCAAATCAGCCAAAATGAAAAGATTTCAGATTTCATTGTTTAAAAACACTTGAAAAATGAGTATGTACAACATGTATATTTGCAAATTGTGTACCGTTCAAAACTGCATTATTTAATTGTTATTTAATTTTGAAGAAACTTTGTGATTAAACAATAACACGTCAAACCGAAATACTTACTTCAGTTTCCTTCACATTCTTTGCTACTTCATTTGCGAGAACTAGAACTAGCAATGACAATTAATGAAGCCCGGACAACCCAATTTATTAAAGTGTACCAACAATACGTTAAAATGCAATTAGGATTAATTTATTAGTAATAAATTATAACTAATTTAATTATTGTTTACAAAGTTCATTACATTTTGTCGGCAAAAGCAATCTCAGCTACTGCAATATAAGGAGACAATTCAAAGGGTTTCCTACAGCTTAAATGTTAAACGCTCTTAGTACGCTTGTAATCGTGTTTTTATGGTTTTATTAGTTTTATCTAGATGGAACATGATGCTCTTGTTTGATTCGAGTTCCTGTGGAAGGAAATATTTTATTTTTCTCTAAAAATCTAATAATTTTCATAAATGTTTTAGCTTGACGTTTCCGGGACATTTACGTGTCCCGGAATAGACCCTTCCGGGACACGGGACAAAGAATGTCATTCCGGGACTGTCCCGGGCATTCCGGGACGTCTGGGAACCCTAAATGTGAAGGTGCTGCTTGAGTACAACGCATGGACCAAAGGTGGGCACCTCGCATGAAACTAGGCCTTGTAAATAGGCAACTAGGAAGGAAGGAAAGCAAAACGGATAGGTTTTTAGGAAAGGAACTAGGAAGGTTTTAGAAATTATGTCAAAACTAGGAAATAGAATGGGAAAGCTGAGAATATGTAAAATAATAGGCAAGTTCATAGGAAGGGTGAGGGAATTGGAAGGATCCTAGGAAGGACTATCGGGAAGACATATTTCCAAGGTACTCGTACTCGCCACATATACGAGTACTCAGGAAAATACTTGAAATAAGCGACCGAGTTCCAGTTCAGAACCCGAACTTGTTTCATACTCGCGAGTACGGAACTTTAAATACCGAAATCTCGTACTCGTGCCGTGACTCGAGTCTTCATACTCGAGTATTTAATAATAACAAGACCACAATTGAGCAGTGATTTTTTTAGATTCCTTTAATTTATCACAAATAATTCCCCCAAAATTTTAAACTGAACATGCAGTGCCTTCGTCTCTTTACTGGAAATTCAGAAGTTTGCAACACTTGTGTGCACGTGTACGCGTACTCGTATATTGAGCATGTGGTACTCGAACTCGAACTCGATAACCCTTATGAGTATTTTTATTGGACTCGTACTCGTTTGATACTCGTACTCGTAAGTATGTGAAAAATCGTTACCCGTACTCGAAACCCATTTCAAGTAACGAGTATTCACAAAAATTTGACCGTACTCGACTCGAACTCGTACTCGTACTCGATACTCGCCGGTATACTCGAACTCGATAAGGAGCTATACTAAAGCTGTCATATCCCAAAAAGCAAAAGAGTAGGTATTGTGAATTTAGTTTAAGATTTAATAAGGTATGAAAAAACCGTGGAATATTGTAAAGAAATTGATTATTGTCGATGAAATCCTTGTTAAATCGCTTTTTAATATTCCACGGTTTATACCTGAATAAATCTTAAAATAAAATCAATCTACTCTTTTGTTTTTCGAGATCTGGTAGCTTTAGGGTTAGGTAATTGTTAAAGGAGTTTGCATCTACGTAAAATTATAAAAATGGCGAGTGGTGTTATCAATCTAAATGTTAACGTGTATGTGATCAATGTTTTTCATTTTTAACCTAACCAAGAACAAAATTGAAAGTAGGATGATTTCGAAGGGATGTCAATCCACCATCAGTATCCTAATTATTTAGTTATATACCTATTCCTAGTATCAAGCAAGTTGTGACATTTTAATTTGGCTGAATAATAACCCGAATGTGTGGTAGGAATTCTGAAATTTAAAGTGGAAAAAGTTGGGCAAGGTGGAAAAATGGCCGGGATCAAAGATGGGCACTGGCCTGAAACTAGGCCTTGTAAATAGGCAACTAGGAAGGAAGAAAAGCAAAACGGATAGGTTTTTAGGAAAGGAACTAGGAAGGTTGTAGAATTTGTCAAAACTAGGAAATAGAATAGGAAGGCTGAGAATATGTAAAATAATCGGCAAGTTCATAGGAAGGGTGAGGAAATTGGAAGGATCCTAGGAAGGACTACCGCGGGAAGACATATTTGATGCCAACCAGCGGCAAGAGATAAAAACTGGTTTGTATGATTTCTGCTAGTTATTTGTATTGGACCGTATAATGTTGAATAAACGACATAGTCAAAAACAAACTGTGAAGAAATTCCACCCATATGGACCCCACTAATAGTTAGACGTTTAGATTCGGTGTTTCCGTAGATTTCAAGATGTGCTTTGAACAGGGTTAATTTTTAGTACATTAATATTCTGCTAACGTTAAAATATATCTGCCAGAAAATCAATCCAAACTTGGAACTTATCATGTGTTCATCTAACAATATACATTTTAAATGATGACAATTATCATATTCACCCGCTTATGTTAATGTATATTGTTTCTCAACGCTATTCGTAAAGAAATGTACAATTTTGACCAAACCAGAAAAGGCATACCCAACCAACTAAGGCTGAACAAAGGCAATTCAGACTGAACTAGGCATTTTAGGCCCTACTAGGCAATTTAATAATCTGACAAGGAAATAGGAAGGGCAATTATATGCCCATTTTTAGGAAAAAGAAAATCAGCAAAAATCCGGTTTAGGAAGGGTATTAGGAAGGACAATCGAGATTACATTGTAGAGGTAAGGTTTCAGGCAAGGAAAACCAGTTGCCCATCTTTGGCATGGACGCTTTCAAAGTGTCCCGAAATATTAAGCGCCCTTTCACTTTTTGTGTTCAGTGTTTCCATAACTTGTACTTACCATCCAACTCACAGTTTACTTTTTCATGTGGAGTAGTACGGAAATCTGTTCACAGTCAACGCTTCCGTAGCCTGTACCTTCCAAGTCTCAGTTTACTTTTTCAAATATAGTATTACGAACATTCGGAACATCTGTTGACAGGCATGAGCAACTGCTGGCAGGATTGAGCCCCATTGACGTCCCGAGATGAAGGGAGGTGGTAGGCCCCAGGCTATTTCTTAAATAGTGGCGTTGGAGGCTCGGAATTGATGCAAACTTGTTCACTGGCCTACTAGGAGCTTAAATTAATTTTTTAAACCGATCGGGTAACATGGTACCAGGCCTGGTTTTGGCCAATTAGAAATGCATTACTAGAGTTGTTGTATGCCGATTTGTACCAAACTGTGGTAACTCATGTTTCACTCCGTCATCCGAAGCGGGCACCATGATGCCCGGAATGACCAGGCGTTTAAAATTTGTAATAAATGAATGCAGTTTTCTATTTTGAGGCGCGGTTTCCATATAAATATGTTATTATTGCTGTGTCGCTATGTCTATACCCGGGTAGCATGATACCCGGACCTTGACAAAAACTACCAAAATCTTCAATAAATTAAAAAAATGGAATTCTCACGATACTAGATGAATCTACCTGTAATTCTGATGAATGATCCATATCACCGCGCCCCTATGTGACTTTGCGTTCTTGTTTCAGTCACGAATTACAATTATGAATCCCGTTCGAAACACTGACATTGAGAAAAAACTAAACCAATTCTGCCTCCCTCTTGTGGTCGCTAAGTACGAAACTCAAGTTTGAGAAATGAAGCCTGCTTTGAAAAAATAGCAGCTCCTGCCCTAAATTCCTAAAATTTCGTATACATAAGATGTGAAGGTGGGACAAAGTAAGGATTTACATACTTAGAAAAACTGAAGTTTTCAAATTTTAAATTTGCTTATTTCTTCCCAAATGTTTTTAAAAATATTTGTTGTCGCTTTATTTGAGAAACTTTAATAAACTTTCAGGGGACCTATCACACACATCCTTCCGTTGACAATGGAGGCGACGATACACACTTGAGAACAGAGAGGAACCTTCCAAAAGGAAATATCAAGATTCATTTCAGGCTAGGCTAACATCATCTCATTAAGTCAAAATTGTTGTCTGGGGAATTGAACACGTAAGGCAAAAGGCAAGGCGTACGATTTTGTTTAAAACTAAATGTTGATTTTTTTATTTCACTCTTCATTAATTATTTAAGCTCACCAGAAGGCAGATTTTGACTAGGAATTTTGCCTATAATAACCCAATCATTAAATTGGGATTTTTTAAAATTATAATTTATTCTTCTGATTTTTTTAAGAAGCCTGCTCACTGCCATTGTGATTTGTTTTCTACGGGTCACATTGTCCTACCTGGAGCTTCGATAGAGCTGGAATTCGAGTAAATGTCTCATCAGAATAAATTACTGTAAGAGATCTTCCCGGTAGGAGTCAGGACGGTTCCCGATGCAGACATAATGGATGCTTTCGGAGAGAAACCCTTGCGCACGTCCTTGGTTCCTGTGATAAGGGCAGTCTTTTACGCAACAACAGGCATAATGATATTAGGTCAATAATTGCAAAATATCTGAGAGACAGCAAGCAATGGATGGTGGTCGAAGAAGTACATTGTATTGGAGAGAATGATTCTACTAGACGAATTGACATTTTATGTTTTAATGAAGTAACCAAAGTAGGTTACATAATAGACCCAACTGTTAGATGGGAAAAAGATAGAAATCAACCAATGGAAGTGGATCATGAAAAGAAGCAGATTTATCAACCTTGTGTTCCTTTCTTTAAGCAGAAATACAATTTGAAAACTATTGAAGTTATTGGACTATTAATTGGAGCTCGTGGAACTATTTTTGAACATTTTGAACAATTTAGACAACGATTTAATTTATCTAAACAGCTTATAAACGATGTAATTATTACCACAATTCGTGGATCTTACAGGATAGCATTTCATCACTTGTACAATTAGTATGTTTATAACCAAGTTTATAACAAATATTTTTTGTGTTAAAAATGTTTGAAATTATTATGTACTGTGTCGTAAGGCAAATACTATTGTGGTATCAGTGAAATAAATTATTTCTTTCTCTCTCTCAATTATTACTCTACTCAACCGATTCAACTTTTTATTTCCTGTCCGAAAATTTTTGTTTTTCAATTCAGATCTTTATAGTTGGAAAAATTTCAGAAACTAATTTATTATGCGGTTTATAAGCACAGACTCTCTCTGTCTACAAGAACAACAGAATTTGACTCTGACATTGAGATACCTTGGTGTAGATTAAATTAAAAATTGTATGTGATGGAAACATGTTTTTACCCCTATAGAGAGAATGCTCTTCAAATCGGGCTCCTATATTAGGAGTGTATATAGTTACTGTATTCTGTTGATCCTCCCGACAATGTGTTTTAGTGGTAAGTTCGGTATTGCAACCATCAACGCAACGGAACGCCTACACCAGAACCTCTGAAGCAACTGCACCCGATTTCACCATGTAGCTCATTTTAAGTTTTTATTCGTTCTACCGTGGATTGTGCAGAATAAAGTCACAACTCTCCGAACCATTTTTCGGGTCGAATTGGCCTGGAAAATATTTGATTGGACCAAATTTCATTGAAACAATCGTATCCTTAAATTGCATAATTATTCAATCATTTGTATTCGTGTGTCTGTAAGTATAAGACCGATAAAATAATTTTTACCCTTTGGTTTTCCATAATTTAATAGCTTTGTTCCGTTTGTTTTACAAAGCTGAAGGCAATGGAAGAATCCATGAGAAATTACGACTCTGAAAGAATTGTTTTGAAACCTTGCGTAGTTTCGGAGATTTGTGGTCCAATGTGCTGCATGAAAGTTTTTGGTTAGTCTGAAGTCGTGGGACTATATACTTGTGACCCCTAAGGTCTATATTTGAAAGTACTTTCCCGATTGGTGACCCCGTAATCAACGTTTGGTATCCTCACATGATAATTAATTAACCGCTGTGTATTTGTTACAAAACTTGTTTACTGGAGGTGCCCATAATCTAATTATTTATTTGTACTTAGTGCCGGTTTAATATTCCCCTTTGTTTTGGTTTGATTTTTCGAATAAAAAATACCCGTTTTAGAAAATACAAAACTAAACAACAAGAACGGCGACTTATACAAACAAATGTTTTGCAAGGATATAAGACCAGAGGACTTAAGTGAAAGGGTTAGTGACACCGTATATACTTGTATACCGTATATGCTTGTTTAATATTCGCAAAATATTTTGACTAGAAATTTAGAAATTGACCAAAGAATATTATTCCAACTTCCTAAAAATTAATAAAAAAATGTGGCTACGTATTCAGAACTGGAAAAACATTGTTTTGTCAACTTCCTATTAATTCTCAAATAACAATTGTTAGTATTTTAGAATTGACAAAATCTATATAAGTACGAATTGTTTTACAAAAATGTCTGGCCAAGTATGTAGTTAATGTCAAAGTGTTAGCTCATTTATGGTTTTCATAAATATTTCGTCAACAGCACATAATGTTAAACAAGCCACGAAGGGGCTTGTTTTTTTACCCTAGAGCCAACATTCAGATATCCTTTATTTTTAAAGAGCACTTTCTGTCAATTTATTTAAAGTTTCGCACTTTCATAGTTCAATAACATCACGCAACGCCCAAAAGGTGGCATGCCAAACAATGGTCACAATCAAATCGAGTCGAACCACACTATCCTGTATCCTTCGTAGTCATTAAGTGTACCCATCGCTTCCAAATTACTGAAATGTCTACACGTCCGTTTAATTAATCGTTATTGTGAGTTTATTTATTTATATTCCATTTTAAGATTTCATTAATTCAGTGGCATTGTGTAATTTTGATTGTGACTAATATAATAATGACAGTAAAAACTGTCATTAAAGAAATGCTATTACTTCCGAATTTCAAATGCATTCATTTAGGTGAACCTGGTTTTATTTTTACTTTTCAGGTTGCACAATGAATCGCAGATCTAGGCGAAGTTGGTAAATTGAATAATCAATGACATAACTATACGGGTGCTTGAAGGTAATCCTGTTCATTTTTTGGAGAAATAAAATATTCTTAACTTATGTTATTTAACAGTGAGACTTCTGGAAACCTTTGGTTAACGCTAGCTCGAGACGACTTGCGGGTGCGGATAAAAATTCGGGACAGCGTAAGTATTTTGATTATATGTAATATGGGTGAAAAACATCTGTTTTTCACTGTACTCAATTTTCAAAATTGAGAATTCCAATTATCCCAAGTAACCTAAATATTATGACTGTATAGAAATGTCAGCATTATATAAACCTATGATGCTAAAATTCCTCATGAATTTCTTGCTTGGTTTTCAGTCAGAAATAAGGTACCGGAAAAATAATCGGACGGAAGCCAACAACAAATAACTTTACAATAGTAATCTTTGTGAGTAAATGCTTCGCTAAAATTTGTACGTGGTTGGAAAAATCCCGAATTTTATGTTGTTTTTATTGATCGAACTATTCCGCACTCATTATTATCTTTAGTCTCTAAATCCCGAATTTTATGTTGTTTCTATTGATAGAACTATTCCGCACTCATTATTATTTTGAGTCTCTAATATATTTGCAATTGTTCTTAACGTGTCTGTAATTTATATGCAATTATTGTTGAATTATTGGTTTCTATTAGCTACCTAATTGTAAGTTTGTAAGTATGTGAGTCATAGATATAAACGCTTAACGTTTTCTAATGAATTAGAAACGGAGCTACTAAAACAATACTTCTACCAAAGAAGCTTATACATGTTGGATGTAACCGAGCGGCAGGATAGATTTAAATGAAAAACGGGAAATGTAATAAAACAAAATGCTTTTAAATTAGTTTAGTTAGTCAAGGGAATCATTACATCTAACAATCAGTATGTTTACGTACAAAAATTCTCTTCACAGTAGTGCTTCTACTAGGGACAATTTTTTGTCCCGTCGACAATTCCGTCCCGTCCCGAAATCCTCGGGACAAAAACATTTCCCGATTCAGTCCCGAAATTACATGGAGACAAACATTTTGTCCCGAAACTGTCCCGTCCCGGTTATAATACCAGTCTTCTAAAATGCTCCAAATTTCTTGATTTCTTTAAGAATACCTCCAATAATAGCGAAATATTACTTTAAAAAATATTTACATATAAAACGATTCCCATAAATATTCATTTTCACAGCAATAGTATACTGCACAGGTATTGGTTTCTGTCCCGATCTATTGTTCCGTCCCGTCCCGAAATCTTGTGGACAAAAAAATTCGTCCCGATTCACTCCCGAAATAACACGGGGAAATAACGTTCCACTAAAAAAACTGTCCCGATCCCGGTCCCGTCCCGAGTAGAAGCCCTACTTCATAGAAATATTTAATTCCACCGTGGGTTGCAAAGTTGGTTAACATTCCAGAATTTCATTGAGTTTTTCTATGTACTATGTTCTATGTGATGAATAATTTACAACGAACGTTGTATTTAAAGAAGTTGTAAATCGATGAATAACTTTATCTTCCGATATGCGGGACTAACTCTTAGCCGCGATCTACGGATCGAACATGGGGCATGGGCAGGGCCTTGGTGGGTAGTTTCCAAGTGTGCTCAACCATGATAATTACAACTTTGTGATGTGCTAATGTTCTAATTTAGCTTCAATCTTACTGTTTTATGCCTGAACACGAAGCAATTACTCCTGCGAAGCAGGGCTTTTTACTAGTAGGAAATATTTGCCAACACGTCTATGTTTTGAATGTTCCGCTAAAATTTAAATATAGTTTGAAAGTGTTTTGTTTGTTTTGTTATTATTGCACTCTTTTAAGAATAAGCTTTTAAGTAACCACGGGTAGAGTGAGGGGTGGCCAAGTCTCAGATAATTGTTTCTTCACGGCAACAAATGCTGCAATTTTGGTCAAAAGTTTATAATGAAATTCATAAATTAGAATCTAAATCTCACCATTGTTTTCGCTAAGAAGGAGTCATCTGAGAATTCCCTTTCAAAACAAATTGTTTTTCGATAAAGTTTTTGAATAAATGTTTAAAAATATATTCGCGTTCATTCGTATATAAAATTTCGAAAAAGCACATTTCGAAAGCGATTTTGACATTCGAAGAACTCCAATGCATTTTGACCTAGACTCTGTCAATAATGTCTGGTTAAAACGTTTTGTTACATTGTTTTAATTTCTGATTTCAATAAAAAAATTCAAAACCCTGTAAAAATTTGATAGGAGCATTTAAATCCACGGAGTTTTACCAACATTTCTCCTTTTTGTGCCGACAAGAAATTATCTGACACTTGCCCACCCTCATGCTGCCTGTGGTTAGTTAAGAGCTCATTTCAAAGAAAAATGGCAAAACAACAAATCATTACACTACAGTCAACCTTCATAATTCAGATTGTGGGAATATTTTTCGAGACGTCGGTTTTTAGCTATCCCGCCAACATTTAACTACGACTAAAATTTTCAATATTTCGTTGGCTAAATTCCAAAAAGTACCATTTTCATTTGCGAACCCATTTAAAAAGCACAGTTTGTGAAATGAAAATGGTACTTTGAGTCCGAAGGTAAATTGATGTTGAGGATATTGTTGAATTAGATTAACAATACACAGGGGAAGAAACGATGTGGGAATACTTACAAATTGAGATGCTTTAGATTAATTCATTTTGTAAAATGCATATTTTTAAATGTAGTTTGACATTTAAAATAATCTTTAAACAAGACCGGTAAATCATGATTATTTACAAAAATAACGAAAATGCAGAAAAAGCCTGCCCAAAATGCCGGGCATTTTGAAAGTTGGGCATTTTCGGCATTTTCAGGGCATTTTCAAGCGGGCAGGCATAAAACCGAGGGCATTTTCATTTGGCCAACCCTGAGTACACTACCTGCGAATTGTGTTACAAAAAATGCCTGGCTAAGGCATTCAGATAATGTTAAAGCGAAATGATTGTTTACATAAATATTTCGCCAACAGCATATAAAGTGAAACAGGGCCCTTTGTGGTTTGTATTCTACCCTAGACCCAACGCAACGGTCAGATTTTGGAAATATTTGCCAACACGTCTATGTTTTGAATATTTCACACAAATTTAACGACAACTTGAAATTTGACATCTTTGTTGTTTTACAATTATAACGTTTTAAAAAAACGAGCTCTCAAGTAACCACACGTAGCTTGACGGGCGGTCAACTCCCAGATAATTGTTAGATATTTCTTTTTTGAATTTTTGAAAGTTTGACGAGGATTTCGAAATTTGCTTGGCATTATTTCACCTTTAGATCGTATTAGTAGCTTTTAAATGAGTATCACGGAACGAGATACACCAACTGCGTCAAATCTTCTTAATATTTGTTGAGAGTCTCAAGTGCCCAATTTGTTTCTTCGAAATTATGAACACCAATAGAAACGAGTTAAAATGTTTATATTTATTCAAAAATTTCATGGATAGACAAATTGTCCTGAAAGGAAATATTTTCAAGTAGAAATTTTGACGGTATATTCAAATTCATAAAATTGGTCGAAAATGTTACTATTATTTTTGATATAAAGGAATTATTTGAGAATTGACCATCAGCAGGACAAATTGTCTTTTGATGAAATTTTGAAATAAATTAAAACATTTGAAATTCATTTCAGTATAGCTTGTCATTCACGTTCATTCATTCTAATGTCCAATATGACCTTCGACGTCCAAGCGCATTTCATCTATAAACGGTTACATTCGACGTCTTAGTGAAATTAATGTTGTACAATTTATTAAACTCAATATTTCTTTTATGCTATTCCACTCTGACTCGTATGACTAATTTTTAGGATCTCAACGTGGATCAGCAGTGAAAACGATTTTCTCAATTTTTTTAATGGCAAGAGATTTTCAAATCAACGGCCAAATTGTATAAATTGCTCTATTGATTCCATGATTTTGTCCGATATGACCAATTTTTCCACCAATTTTTTGGAAGTAACAAATTGCACTTGTAACTAATCTATAGCTGAGATTTCCTTCCGGTCTCAGTATTTACAAAACATTTATTATTGTTATTGACATTGATGCAATCATTTGGGATCTCCGAATCTGGTTTCCAGATTTCAATACGCCAATTATAAAAATTATCTTTTCATGACGGTGCACCCATTTTGACCGAGGTCGAAAAGGGGCATATCCTAGCAATGATTCTGAAATGTGCTCTTTCAGAAAATTTATATTTCGCATTATAATAAATGGTCGCAGAAGTAACATTATAATGTGTAGTCATTCATCCTAAAATTACCACTGAGCAGTGAAGGAATTTATATCAAGACTAATGTTGCGCTCATAAGATTTTATCCGAAAATTATATTGCGCCGTGTAACAAATGGTAGAATTGTTTTTTCGACTTTATCCAAATTTTTATATTGAACTGCATAAATATTTACCCCAAATTTTACATTGTGCTGTATAAATATTTACCCCAAATTTTACATTGTGCTGTATAAATATTTGCCCCAAATTTTACATTGCGCTGAATAAATATTTATCCGAATTTTTACATTGCGCTGTATAAAAATGTATCTAAAATTGTACATTGTGCTGTATAAAAATGTATCTAAAATTCTATATTCTCGTGTATGAAAATGTATCCCAAAATTAAAATTGCCTGTGGGAATTTGTCTCAAAATTTACACTGCGCTGTATAGGAATTAGTACCAAACAAACATTACTATGTATAAGGTAATTATATATACAAGAAATATCAGTTTATCCCAAAATTAACAGGTGGTGTAGGAATATATATCAAAATTAAAACGGCGCTGTTCAGGATTTTTTACAAATTTAACATTTTGCTGTATAAAAATGTACCCCAAATTTTACATTGTGCTGTATTACAAATTCATGCATATTTACAAAATTAACATGGACTCGTATATCAGAGCTCGGATTAGGTACCTACAGGTAATATTTGGGTAAATGGGCAATTACAATTACTGGTACTACCCGGGTACAGAATCAGTGGCAGGGTTAGTACCCAAAAGTTGCGGGCATCACTATTTCAAATATCTGTCCCCGTGCGTGCTGTACCCGAGTATTTTTGGGTACTTCAAGGATTCCTACTCGGATGGATTACTGTGGCTAATACCTGCCAACCGTAACTTTGTATAAGGATACTCTTGTAAACATATCTAGTTTTGATAGGTAACGTTTGAGTGAGATGCTTTATCTGGACCACTGATACCTAATATACAAGCTACTTACATATATGCTCTACATGCAAAAATAATTCCAATGGAAACGAATCCGAAAAATTGTTCCGTTGTATCCCTATATTATAGATCTGATGTCTTGCTGTTATCGCTCCGAGTTGACCCTGAAATCACTCCTGTCTCTCTGACATCTGCTGAAGTAAGCGTCACGATAAACAAAATCAAATTAGCTAGGTTCTTTTTTAAAGTAAACTGACATAACGAGTTGTGTTTTTGGGAACAAGTTCACTTGTTTGTCACTAAAACGAACATGCTCTTGTAAGCAGAGCTATGCAGTATTTTCAAATACAGTATTTTAAAATACGTATTTTCAGACCACAAAGTATTTTGTATTTTAAAGTTAGCAAGCAGTGGGCTAGTATTTTGTACTCAGTATTTGAAGGGCCTGTATGTACAAAAGTATTTTGTATTTGCTTACTTTCAAGGGCCTGGAAAATGTATTTCAAATAAAGTATTTGGATCAAAATACTTTTCACCAGCATCATTACAACTTTTGCATTGTTTGTAGTTTGAATGATGCTCAATATCGGTAAGAACTCCATTTTAGCCATGCAATAACATACGTTGGAATGAATCATTTTTACTAGACACATCAAACATGTTCAGGTTCTCGATATTCAGCATTACATATCGTCACTGAATAGGCAAAATAGATTACACTCGTATGCTTTTGTACATCACTTACATTTAGTCCACTTTGCCCCTTTAATAACAATATTTAAGATCCGCCGAAGACATTTAATTTAATTTTCAGATACTAACTCGGATACTAAAAATATCATAATAATCTACATTACTTAATAAACAATCAAAATAACTGATTATCTTTAGTCAAGTTAATTATAACTTATTCAATAAAAGTTGAAACATTTGTTGCTACACAGGTTTTATATGCAGTCCTTGAAGTGATTACGTGATTTGTTATGTAATAATTGTTTTAATAAAATGTTGCCTTTTAAAGCTGTTTGAGTCCTGAACTGAAAATAGTGGGCATTATTTGGGTATTTTAAGAAAAGTATTATATTTAAAATACAGTATTTTGTATTTGAATATTTAAAATTATCGACCATGTATTGTATTTTAGTAATATAATTTGAGGTATTTTACTTTGTATTTTCTATATTTTACTTCAGGTATTTTATTTTGCATTTTGTCACCTCAGACCAAGTATTTTGCATTGCTCTGGGCATATAATAGGTTTAATATCTTCAGGTAACAATGAGTCAGTTTCTGCAATTTTGGGGTCCCCTGGAGGTAACCAATCTGGGTCGCTGACGCTGTCAGAACAACAAGATTCTTTATCAGCTTCCCCAAGCACGTTTTCTAGTTCATCAGAAGTTGTGGAATTCAGCTTCAAATGTTCAACCGCTTGCCGATGATTTTAACGTCCTTAATTTTTTTCGGGTCAATTTCAGGCCCCTTAGGCTCATCCGTGGTTGCAGCAGCTTCATCAGGGACTTTATCAAGTTGCAAATCATCATTTGAACAACTTCCTGTTTCAGTAAAATCAGGACAACCATCTTGAATTGGTTCTATGTGAACGCCTAGAAACCAAGTGATATAAACTTAGTTATTATTTACAAAATACTATTCCTATTTCCAATACTCAAGCAATAATTATACATGCAGAACTATTTGAGTGTACGTCCACTTTAGAGCCATACCAAGACCTTTGGCATCCGAATTTCGAACTAAAGTTCGGCTTGTCCAGTGAAGCGGATACGGTATCGCCGTACAAAATAGGAACTTTTTAAATTGAAATCGATCTGACAGCCGAACATTTCGTTTTTCTGATTTTAAATCATTAAAATTACTAAACTACTTCATTTGAAGATCCAGAAGTGGGAAGTGCTGCTTAGTTCCATTTCTGAAACTCAATAGTTGACGAATTCTGCAGGAAAGCACCATCTACAGTGCATCACAAATGAATCAAACCCTCCACGACAGCACTTAAAATAAATCTGTATTAGGGATGCTCGTATCGTTTTTTTTTGAGCGACACCGATATTACCGATATTTGACTTTAAAATACACGGTAACGATATACACGAAAGCGATCCTGTATTCAATTCGGAAACACCAATATTTTAAATGTTGGCTTGCTCGCAAGTTGAAATTGAACACACGCATGACGCTTAGCTTTGCCGACTTTTCAATTGAGGACAAAATTACCGTCATTTGCAACCAATTATTTTCAACAATAAATGTTTTGCAGTATGACATTTCTGGAATAAAAAACTGTAAAAACGATATTCATAACCATACAATATATCGTTTAATAATTACGAGGAATATTGACGATATTTTTGCTCCAAAATGCACAATATGGACCATAATATCCAAACCATTATTCTCCCGTTTCAAAAGCACTGCTTTTGACCACATCATATTTTTAAACCTAGCACAATTTTTAATATCGGTCCCAATGCCTATAAGACTGAATACGTAACTGCAAACACCTACATTCAAAGCAGTCAAAGGAGTATACGCAATAATTACTTGTTAAAAGGAGCTTCTGTTCCAAAATCTTAATTCGATTGTTACAAGCGCGGAGTTCCCCTTGAAATCCCTTGAGCTTGGTCGAAAGCGTCCTCATTCTTTTGTTATCTGTCAATACATCAAAAGTTTGTGTTATAAATATCAGGTTACCCAGTCCATCCGATACTTTTAATAATTTAACAACAATAATTCCCAAAACAGGGATTTGAACTTCAATACATTTCACATATGCAGCGAACCATCATAAATGAAAGCATTGTTCGTATCATTGTCGGAATGAAAATATTAAACATAAAATGAAATTAAAATTAATCACACTGCACTCACAATGCTCCACAATGCTCTGCTGATTTTGATCCAGTGTTGTGAGGTGGGTCTCGGAATTGCTGACTGAAGTTTGGAGCTTCCGGTATCTTGACCTCAGTTGGCCAAAACCCTTGCATTTTAGTAGTCTAGAGTTGAAGGTCGCTGTCATGTTTGATCCGGTCTTAGTTCCTGAAACGCAATAATGATTACATGCTATTACGAATAATATTAAATTATAATGTATTTAACAGACGTAATTACTTAGCTACAACATGCTTACACAAACATTAAAGATCCAAAACAAACTGAAGAATGCAAAAAAATACCTTAAAATACAATGATTTAAAAGCAATGTGTACGGAAATTACATAAAATAACAAAAGTTGACTAAATACCACAGAAATTAAAACGCACTATTGGGAGTTGAGACGTTGAGAGCTGTGACTTTCTCGCAGTCTAACCGTCACTTAAATTCCCAGCAAGGAATAAAAACCAGTGCTCTCAATTTTACTCATTACTCGAATTTTTCATAAAGTGAGTAAGTGAGTATTGTACTTACTCGTACTTACATCTGCGAGTATGAGTAAGTAATGAGTAAGTAATTTTTAAAAGGTTGATGTTTAACCCTATGGTTCCTGTGCTGTGGCCAGATCGGCCACGAAATGATTTTTTTTAACGAAATAATTTTTTTAAGGGTGTAAATTTAGTGCATTTAGTTTAGAAAAATTAGTAATCGTTACTTATTATATTGACCATTTGGGGGAAAAAATTCAGGTCAGTGACATTACAGTGAAGGCTGAAAAAAAATCGAAAGTGGACAAGAATCAGAGATATCCGCCATTTTCAATGTAATTTAATGCTGCAATAGCCGTAAATAGGGGCCATACACACATTTTTTGCTTACTTTAAATTTGTGGAATAAAATTCTTTCAATGCAAGTTGTACTTGAAATTGAATTTGGAACTCGATTTCAGCCCTAAAGTTATTTGACCAATTGTTCCAACCGATTTCAACCAAATACGAATTCAGACTACCTGCTGACATAAGCACTGTTGAAAAAAAAATCGACGGAATTGGTCCACTAAGTTTTGAGTTATGGTGGGTCGGGTAGGTTGATTTGAAAATGCCCGGCATTTTGGGCATTTGCATTTCAGGGCGATTTCATTTAGGGCATTTTGGGCATATGCATTTCAGGGCGATTTCATTTAGGGCATTTTGGCCATTTTCATTTCAGGGCGATTTCATTTAGGGCATTTTGGGCATATGCATTTCAGGGCGATTTCATTTAGGGCATTTTGGCCATTTTCATTTCAGGGCGATTTCATTTAGGGCATTTTGGGCATTTGCATTTCAGGGCGATTTCATTTAGGGCATTTTGGGCATATGCATTTCAGGGCGATTTCGTTTTATTGCATTTTGGGCATTTGCATTTCAGGGCGATTTCATTTAGGGCATTTTGGCCATTTTCATTTCAGGGCGATTTCATTTAGGGCAGTTGGGGCAAGGGCACATTTGGGCATTTTCATTCGAGGACAATTAGGCATTTTGGGCAGAATAGTGAAATAAAATAGTACAATTGGTACAATGTGGAATTCGATTTGAAAATGTCGTTGCAAGTTGGACGGAAAAGCGTCCGAAAATGCCTGCCAGGTATTTTTATTGTTGTGAATTTGGCGCATGTAACGACGTAAGATGAAATCCCTCCATCACGGATATATGCATGTATACCCCTATACATGTATTTGTATTGATGATGGGCGAAACATGTTTTCTGTTCAAATTAGAACCCGTACAGTAATTTTTTGTTTACATAGATAAACTAAACAAACAATATTTGAGGACCTGTAAGGAGGATGTACCTTGGTAGTTACTTGAGCCAGTTTTCCAATAATTAGGCCTGAGTATATTTTTATTCTGCACATCAATCATGCTACGATTTAAATTGATTTTCAAAGGAGAGACATATTACATTGCCCAATGTTATTTAAATTGAATTGATTTGTCAATGTTTCTGGAATTAAAATTAACGAACAAGCGAATAACAGACATTCACTTGTGCCTTTTCCTTCGCTGTGCTCCTACACATTCGGGTATTTTTAATCTAAACTAGTTATCCAATTCTGGTGCCGTGAAAATGCCCAACTTGCCCTGCTCAAAATGCCCACAATCAGGGCATTTTCAAAAACCGCCCACATGCCCAATTTTGGGCATGTTGGCAGGCATTTTGGGGAATTTTCAGCTGGGCGGGCAAATACTGTCGGCATTTTCAATCGACATACCCTAATGGTGGGAACGTACCTACGGACATACAGACATACAGACGTACGGACATACAGACATACAGACATACGGACGGACATCGATCATCTTACTAGGGGCGTCTACGTCGCCCCTAAAAACTGCCCTTTGAAGGCTTGAAGGAACGCCATTTCCTTTCGGGATCTCTAATTCAAAATATGTATCTGGCCCCGGGGTTTAACATGGGGCCAGACTGGCCACACCACAGGATTATAAGACATATGAAAGTAACAGGAGCCTTAGGGTTAAGTAAGTAAAGAGTAAGTACGAACACTCATTCCCCAGTGTAATGTAAGTAATGAGTAAGTAAGACGAAATGCAAAGTATCAAAAAGTAAGTATTGAGTAAGTAAACTCTTCTTTACTGGAGTAACTACCATAGAAAAAATGTTCTCCGACAATGTCCATGACTTATATATGGCTTATGGAGTCAGATAACACAGGCCATAGGCAAACAATGCCTTTAAATACTTGCGACGATGCAACTCGTTAAACTTGAGTCGTTGACTACACTACCAAAGATGGGAGTGATGTGAATTATATTTGAAAATGAGTAAGTATTACTTGAGTACTATGCAGGCAAAAGTAAGTAAAGAGTAAGTAATATCAGCTTATTTTTGCGAATAAGTAAGTAAAGAGTAAGTATTACACTGCGACCCGAAATTTTGAGGGAGTAATGAGTAAGTAAGATAGCCACCATGAAGCCCCTGAGTAAGTAAAAAGTAAGTACTGGACATCATGAGAGACAAAATTATGAGTAAAGAGTAAGTAAGGGTGTCTAACTGAGAGCACCGATAAAAACAAATCCAAATGCGGCACTTGCTGTTAAAATATTAGAGCAGAGCCTCAAATGAACGACAAATGCCTGGCTGAGCTTCAGCTTCAAGAGACTGCACAAGACCAGTGTTGCGCTCGTTACGTTACTTTTACCCAAGAAAGAATAGCGGAATAACGCCGTTTTTTAACATAACGGACTATATTTGGAGCAGGCAATAACGTAAACGTAACGGTAACGGAACTAGGGTGTGCTAAACATAACAGGAATAACTATAGCGTTCCAGCGTGTGTAAACTAGTGCTGTCCATGGGAACGGAAATTTGGTACCCATACCTGATCGTGTACCTGTACCCATTTTGTCAGGAACTAACGCAATGGTCCTGTTCCTGTTCCCATAAAAATGGGTACCAATTCAAAGTTCCTGGACCTGTTCCTACAGGAACAGGAATGTTCTTGTTCCTGTTCCCAAAAGTACATAAAGACTAGCAGAAAAGTACAGCCTACACATTTATGCCCCAGGTAACTCTATTTATGCGTCGATTAAAAAAAACCAAATATCAAATCTACTTTATTAAACATAAATAACAGCAAACCATCTCCAATACCTTTAGCTACTCGAATTTAAATGAGAATTCAGTAACAGTCATTAAACTAATCATCGCAGAGCAAAGTACAGTAGTAACTGAAATTAGCCAAGACAAGTAGCACTTTCAATATACTTTTGCTCCATTTCTGGTGAGTGTTCTCTCAGTGTTTCATTTTTGTCACGTGTTAAATAATAATAATTTATTATTTTGTTAGAAAATAACGTGCGAAAGAGTAACTTATTTGACAAGTTGCGACGTACTTTTAAAATAATATTTTATTTGTTAGGTATTTTTACATTATAAACTTTATGTGAATACCAGCGAGGTACACGTTTTGTTCCTGTTCCCAAACCCGCTTTTGTTCCCATATTTTGGGAACAATTTCCATGTTCCCAAACGTTCCCAAAGTGTTTTGGGAACAAAATTTGTGTTCCCGTACGCACCCATTCCTGTTCCTGTTCCCAAAAACCTGAGTGTCTCCTGTTCCCATGGACAGCACTAGTGTAAACAGACAACGATATTATTTTTAACGGAACGCAACGCTATCAAATAAATATATGCATGTACTTATTTTCTGTTATTGACAAAAATAAATCATTATCATTAGAGAGGTTGTGGACTACCGTTTTTTGAGGTTTCGGTGGAGGTTCCGGCAGTGAAAGTACTTTCACTTTGATGTGTACCGAAACTTGCCTGACAGTATCGGGCTACACTCTCATGTACACCGGTTTAGTTTAGGGAAACAAGAATGCCTCTAATTGGATGAATTTTGTTAGCGCTAAATTTCATAAGCGAAATCACGTGTATTTCTTCGGTGGACAGAACGTTCCAGATGTCCTTGCGAATAGATGGTTTAAACTCGCGCCTTGTCCTAAACCTGTTCTGTATCCCGGCTTAACACAACGACATTTGCTGTACCGAAACCAGTTACGGTACAACAATCCTTTTACCTTTACCGAAACCTAGTTTCAGTAGCCCACAACCTCTCGCTTACGAATTAAGTTTTGGTTCTAACGAGGTTTTTAGTAGAAAAGAACTAACCATGGAGAATACTGCTGCTAGTAAAAGGGGAAAAATCAATTTGAAAAAAGGGCAAATGTTGAGATTACCACACCGGGTTCTACATACATATAAATTAATTGTTGCGGTAGCGCAATTTGTTTTTTTTATGAGCGAATTTCTATCTGAAACTATTCAGAAGACGTTCCTAGAAATTTAAAAATTTGAAGTGGTTTACATACACGCATGCTGAAATGTTGAAGTGAAGTTTAAAACCTAATCCCAGTTTGCATGATATTTATATTTTTTTCGAAATTTCGAAAGTTGAAAGTGGATTGCACAATTCGATGTTCATTAAAATTTACAAGCCAAATTTAAAACGAAAATGTTTTTGAAATTGTACAGAATTTCTCGAAATACCAAAAATTCGAAGTGGTTTGCACACCTAGATGACTAGGGAATAATGTGCAGGCGAATAAATAGCGCTTATGAAATTTTTAAACATTAAAAAAAAATTAAATTGCGAAAGTTGGAAAATTCAAAGTGGTTTGATATCTACATGTTCAGGGAAATGTTCAAGCAAAATTTAAAGCGTAAACACCTTTGAAAAGTTGGAAAAATGAAACAAGTGGTTTTCACATCTACGTGGTCAAGAGGATGTGCTGCTTAAATTGGTTTACAGCTAATTGTAAGTTGAATAGCACGAAAGCCTTTGTGTCCACAAGTTCAGAACCGGGATCATTCCGTTAAATCCATTATATCGCTTCGCTCATAAAAATCACAAATGCCACACTTGCTGTTATTAGAGTAGAGCCTCCTATGGACGACATATCGCTGGCTGACAATGAGCTTCAAGTGACTGCACAAGACGCACACCGAATGCACAAGGGGCACAGTGAAACGGGCAGCCCTTATTTTTGTCCTGGGTCGAAATAACAAGTAGGAGAATAATAATAATTATTATATATTCGTACCAAAAAAAATAACTACGAGATCCTACAAACAAAATAATGTTCAAAAAATGAAGAAGGAGGATTTTTTTAATAATTTATTTGTGCCCACCTGTGATGCTTATAATGTTATAATAATGACCTTGCATATATTCAAGGAGTATTATATGTATAGTTACAAAAACCCAAAAAATAAAGCACTTCTTCAGCACTTGTTCACTAATTATTGACTACAGGAATGAAAACATACATGGGATGGTACACACTACAGTCGAATCTCTTTATAACGACATCAATAAATCTCCCAAAATGTGACGTTATAAGGGAACGACGTTATATTGGCACATAAAATAAATAACGGTTTAATTGAAAATTTTTCGTTTTTAGTTATATTTGACTCATGTCTCGTTTCATTTAATTAGCACTACTATATGTCTGCAGAATGAGAATAAAAATATTTAATATTAATTAATAAATAATAATATTTTTCAAATAATATCAACCATGTTGAAATAATTGGAATACGCGGATATTGCTTAGATTCAATTTATCAACAAGTTTTCAAACAGTAAAAAATATAGTTCCGTTAAAACAATGAATATCATTTCTTTACTGGATACGAAAATAAATCTAATAGCTTGTAAATGTGGATTTTCCTGGATGGGACTTAATCAATGCCGTTAACCTCGCCTGCACATTCTGTATTTACAATAATATATACGTTCCTTCCAGTCTTTTGTAACGTCGCTGCATAAAAAACCAATGCAATTATAGTGAAATTGAAGAGTAAACAACTATAAAATTACAGCAACAGTGCTATTTAGATCGGTTTGACGCTTTGTAACGTCAACATGAGGTTATAAGTACGCTTTTCACGTTACTGCTATAAAAAAGCGACTTTATAAAGGAACTGACGCTATAACGAGTGACGCTATAAAGGAGGAAATTACAATACAATGGAGCTTGGGAGGAACCCAGGATGTCTTTATAGGGAGGTTGACTCTATAGGGAGAGACGCTATAAGGAGAGTCGACTGTAATTAACAAAATTCTGACACTGACAAGGTAACATTTTGGGATGGTACAAGCCGATTCAAACAAATGATAGCACATGTTTTAGTACTCACCTAGTATGTTTCAAAACTAAAGGTCTTCACGGATCGGATTCTGGTATCATCCGTATCCGATCCTATCCGATCCGGTAAATTCCGGATTTCAAAAACACCCGTCCTATCCGATCCGATAGAGTCGGATACTATTTTATAAGTATCCGTATCCGATCCGGAATGTTCGGATCGGATAAAATTTTCGGTCCGGTCCGGCGGATACATTTACGGATGCATCCGATACGATCCGCGGATATCCGAACCTTACTTCAAGAAACCGTAAAAGAGATATGTCTTATATATTGGGCATATTTCTAATTTTATCACATTCAAATCAATATGAAAATTTTTAAATTCCGGTGTATCGATAATTACCTCGTTAGATGCAAAACCAATTTTGCATCCAAAAAACTGAAAACAAATAGATTATGCATTCAATATAATTAAAAGGTTTTCCTTGATTCTTTTGTCTTGAATATTTTTCCCCCAACTCTTTAAGTCCATGTTGGAAATAAGTACTGAGAAAAATAATTAAAATGTAACAACAAATTCACGAAGAATTTGAACAATTGATGCCGGGCAGGTTGCATGCGTGTATGGAGGACGAGAATTCTCATGAATGCATTAAAGTTTCAAATTAGAGGTGGGATTCGGGCTTGACTTCAGGCCCGAACCCAGGAAGAAACCCGAACAAATACTCAATTAGCCCGGCCCCGCCCCCCAACGGGCTAAATATTCGATATTCAACCCGGCCGGTTTTATGCACTTCACATTTTGTGAAACCCGAACCCGTTAAAAACCCGGTCTCCAAAATATTTTACAACCCGAATCCGCTAAAAACCTGTTCTTTAAATGGTTTTAAAACCCGATGAAAATCCGGCTTTTTACTAAAAATTGAATCCGCTGTGAAACCAATAACCAATAAACATGCACACACGGAGCAAAACTTAGCTCTGGAATTTTTTGAAGATAAACTATCAAACTTAAGGGATCGTTTCAAAATGTTTAAGCATGTGTACGTATTAAATACAGTGAACCATTATTTAGCTTTGGCATGAATATACATGAAAGCAATGCTTGAACTCTGCACAACGTCAAATATGCATGCCACCTATCTGTCCTAAATCATATTCTAGTAGAATTGTCGGGTCATTTGTAATTTGTCACCCGGCCGAAACCCGAACTGAAAAATAAATGCAGGCCCAAGCCCGATCTTTACCCGGTTTCATTGTTTTAGTGCAGCCCGAACCCGGTCGGAGCCCGACGTAAGTTCGTATTTGCAGCCCGAACCCGGCTAAAAAACCGGTCGGGTCGGGTTCGGGCCGGCCCGAATCTAATAGCCCGCTTCCTGGCCTCACCTCTATTTCAAATCCAAGAATCTCCCTACTATAAAATGCGTGACAATATGATAGCATTATTCCTCACGAGAGGGCTCGTCTAAAAGACGGATATCCGCGGATATCCGCCGGATCATCCATAAACACAGAACATGCTCATCCTATGCGGTCGGATGCATTCATTACTGCATGAAATCCTATCCGAAATTAATACACGGATTCAAATGATGCATCCGGTCCGCCATATGTTTGACGGATAGGATTAATTGTGTTTTCAATCCTATCCGAATCCGATCCGATCCGAATCCGTCCGGATCAATCCGATCCGATGAAGACCTTTATTCAAAACTCATGTAACTCGAGTGCATTTTGCCCCGTTCTCCTAGGTCACCAAAGTTTCAAAATTTAAAACGATACCACAGGTACCTGTCTTTTCAAAAAAAGTTAATGTTAAATCCCATAAGGATTTTGAGTTTTTGAAAGTCGATGAAATTTTGATTTTCGCTATTTCAATGAAATTCAGGTTTTTACGTACATAGTTTTATATCCTTCAACAAAGTTCCCCAAAAAGTAATCCCTCCATCATAGCGTATCTGTATGTATGTTGTCGATATGATATATTCACTCCATATTTAATCACTTATACATACGCATATACTGGATGCCAAGGCATTTTTAATTTCTCTGGCGTACATATATATGTACAACCTCCATAATTTGCCCCCCAATAAAATATCATCAAATTTTCTCCAAATTTATTACCATCAATAATTCATTGGGGAGTGAAACAAATATAAATTTGGAAAGATTACCTGTCGAGAAAATTTGACGATATTTGTGCGGGGGGGGGGGCTATCAAACAGGCTGTACATATGCACATCAGAGATAAGCAAACTATGCTGGAGGGATTCATTGAGGAAATCATTAGTGCACATGTTGGAGGGATTACTTTTCAATCTAAATAGTCCAGTTTATGCGTATGTATAAATGATTAAATATGGAGTGAATATATCGTATCGACAACATACATACAGATACGCTATGATGGAGGGATTACTTTTTGGGGAATTTTGTTGAAGGATATAAAACTATGTACGTAAAAACTTGAATTTCATTGAAATAGCGAAAATCAAAATTTCATCGACTTTCAAAAACTCAAAATCCTTATGGGATTTAACATTAACTTTTTTTGAAAAGACAGGTACCTGTGGTATCGTTTTAAATTTTGAAACTTTGGTGACGTGTCCTAGGAGAACGGGGCAAAATGCACTCGAGTTACATGAGTTTTGAAACATACTAGGTGAGTACTAAAACATATGCTACCATTTGTTTGAATCGGCTTGTACCATCCCAAAATGTTACCTTGTGAGTATTGCGATACGAAATAAGAAATAATTATTATTTAAAAGAGAGGAGATACTTATGTGCTGACTATAAACGAAATACAATATACAGCACATTTGTATACATACTAAAATATGTAGCTATAATGTTAATTTTTAACACTGCGTGGTTAACTAGAAGGAGTGAAAATGTGCATATGTGTAACTGCTCGTGGGAGTGTAGGGTCATCTGTACGCAAGTAATTCTTATATGCAGAAATTAATCTTATCAATAGAAATGCCACTGGTTCAAAATGACGATGGAGTTGACATTGAGGTCATCGTAGAAGGATACGATGCGAGTGCAAGAGCCAGGGGCGCCTATATTAGAGGGGTAGCTCAGACCCGGGACAGTATATTTAGAGGCATGGTCTTGTAAGCATCGAAGCCAGTACAGTAGGAGGCTGAGGAAACGATTCTTCTGCTCCACTCTCTTTAGAGCTCAGAGGAGACTCACTAGGGTCCCCTTCACCTGTTGCAGGAGGCTCCTCCGATTTTGTGGGTTGCCTTTTTTCCTCATGATCCTGAATGAAAAGCATTTGATTAATTGGGGCATCGGGAGAAATATTATGGAATTTCAATATAATTATGCATATCTTCCAAAGCATCAAATTTTATGTGCGTGGGGTATGCACATACATATACTTATATATTCCGTGATACTGGGGGCACCCCTAAAAGCCACAAAATTGGACTCTTACAATGAAATGCTAGTGTAAAGAGAAAAGTTAATATTCCATGTTAATTTGTCTGGCCATTTGACTACCCACCCCGTTGCTTGTAGTCCAGGCCCAACTCACGAAGGGTTTGGAGGGGGTACGGGTTCAGCCGGAGGGTTGAAATACTGCGTCCATTGGGAGTAGTCACCGGAGGAATTTGCGGGCACATTCATGTCTTTGGTAGAACCAAAAATTAGTAGCTTGGAACTTTGAGTCCGGGGTATACCGTGACCTTTGACCTTGCGATTTTTTTGGAATACTTACAAAAGTCTTGGTAGCCCAGTTGAATCGGGTCATAATAGGCTGGCTCGTAGTACGACCATGGCGCAGGCTGGTCTTGGGCCCATTCATGACCCACATTGTGACCCGGGCCAAATTGTTCGGGTGTTGGGTGGGAAAACTGAGGCTGATTGGCCTTTAATTTAAAATAGTTCAAGTTTTATTTCAAATAGCTTGCAAATTAAACCCTGTCAGAATCCATAGTCCATAACAGGTAAAAGGGTTAAATCCGTTTGCATTACCCGATGTTTGGTTCCTCCGGCAGAGTTGACCCTCTCATAGATCCCTTCTTTTGCATGTTAATTTGTGACCTCTGACCTGAAACAAAAATGAATCTTTCTGGCCCTTCGTTTGGTGAGCGATATAGCTCAGAAGTTGCCCCACAGACAAGGCAGATGTGTCGAATCATTATCGTTACTCTCGTGGTTGAAACTTTCCTCGGCGGATTTCGTCCCATAAGAGTGGGTTCCATTCATCCGTCCCAATTTCAACCTTGGAAGAAGTTACGAAATGAAAGTTCCATCTAAAAATATTTTTTTAAAAAAATTCTGATTACGTATATTGAACTATAACATATTAATGAATATACGCGAGGTACTAGCCTTCACAATAATAACTTGTAAATATTTTGATTTATGCCTGTCTTTGGGAAGTATACAGTGACCCAACGAAACATTGCAGTTCAAGTCTAATATTTGGAACTAGAATACAAAACTTTTAATATAATTAAATAATTACATTTTTCAATCAACCCTCGATGTTCTTTGACCTGGCAGGTCACGCCTTTGAGTTTAGTTTCCAATGTTAGCAAACTTAATTTAATTTGTTGGACAGTGATTTTCAGATTTTCGTTGCCCTTTACACGGTCATGTTTCCTCAGTTTTGATTTCGCCAGCATCTTGGCCGGTCACTTCTGATGACCCCTCGTATAACTCCTGACAACCTGGGGGGTCAAATAAAATATAATTACATACGATGATACGCACATGTGTACAGTTGAGAGTATTTATTATTCGAATATGACTAACAAATAGATAAATTGTCAATGACTATAAATCAATTATTAATAGTGAGAAGGAAGAAAGACCTGACCTGTTGTGTCTGATGTTTCAAATGTAACAAAATTGGTCGTACCAATCGTGACTTGACTCCCGAGCCGATCCGACTTCAGTGTATTTTATTATAATTTACGTCTATAAGGTTTCAAAGATATGTAAGATTTAAAATAACTATTTTCCAGGCAAAAAATAATCAGTCGTTGCTTGCAAGAGGATTTAGTTGGACAATTAATGGGGCCAATAAAAGTCTGTAAACAAGGTCGGCACAGGTAACCTAATAAAAGGTGTTCGTTTCATAGAATAACATTAAATCCTTAAAACTGAACAGATGAACACATGTGTCAGCATTTGAGTATGGCATACCCTAATTCCTAACGACACGAATCTAACGACTAACGACTAACGATCACTAACGACTAACGATCAATCTCTAACGACTAACGATCACTAACGACTAACGATCAATCTCTAACGACTAACGATCAGTCTCTAACGACTAACGATCACTCTCTAACTACTAACGATCAGTATTGTATATAGTATAATATTTCCTTCAAATTTTGCCACTCGAAGATATACGGGCATTTCTATATATTTATACTTCTGAATTTCATCGTATGCATGTACCATATAAATTCATATTCTCAGTTAGAGTAATTGTTTTCAAAATAATAACTGTTCTAGTAACCTCACGGTATTCATGGACTTGAATATGACTTTATCTGCGTGTCATGTTCGAAAAGTAATAATAATTTATTTGAACCGTAGTACTTGATCGCGTGTAGGTACATACTGGGCTATACTTGACCACGAACTTGAGATATTCATGGTCGGGTTTAAGTAAATTTGTTCGCGCAATAGTAAGTGTGATTGTTAGTAGTTGTATTATGATCGGTAGACTGATCGGTAGTTGTCATAGGGTTATCATTAATCAAATGTCATTGTTATTCCTGAGACCAGTTGTTAGTAGTGTTTCCGTCGGTGCAAGTATTGGGAATAACCGAACTTGCAATTTCAATTTAAAATTGTTAATGCAAGTACGAGTAATACTATAACTGGTACTTGCTAAAATGCGGCAATTAAATCATGCAAATAACCGAAGTTGAACTTGCAAATAGGGCGTAAGTTACTTGCAGATGGTAAGGCAACTGCAAGAACATTTGCAAGTAATTGCACCGACAAGTACAATTGCAAGTTAACTGATACACACTATAAATCGTCGGCGAAGAGACAAAATGATCTCTGCATTGATTGGTAGCAAAATGATATGCATGCTGTTTCACTAAATTAAACAAAGTGTATTAAAATAAAATAATCTAGACGCAATGCACAATGAAACAGAGATGCACAAATGAAATTGCCTTCTTTCAAAGCTTCCAATGCTAAAATATTGTAAAATTTCATCGTTCAACATGTCTTTACAATCCTTAAAATATTTTCTATCATTTTGTGCCGATGGGAACATTTTGATCAGCTAATCAAAAATTCACTTCAACAATTTGCCCCCTCACCGGCGAAAATGAACAGTCAGTACAGTAATTTCTCCCGCTGAGACAATACACGTGTTTATTATGTGCATTAGTTATTAGAGCGCAGTGACTTATTGATACATTTTGTAAAATTTTGCACTCGAATTAGAAACGGTTGCAAGTTGCAATTAACTTGAAAAATGTTTTTTAAATTGCAACTTTTTGCAGTGCAAGCACTTGTAATGTAATTGAATTTCTTGCAATTTCAGTTGTGCTTAACCGGTAATTGCGAGTATTTAATGTTTTTGTAATTGCAATGTACAACTAGTAATTGCGGTTAACTTTCAATTGACAAGAAACACTAGTTGTTAGTCGTTACTAGGGCTTCTACTTGGGACAATGTTTTTGTCACGTCGACAATTTTGTCCCGTCCCGAATTCCTCGAGACAAAAAAGTTCGACCCGATTCAGTCCCGAAATAACATGGGGACAAACATTTTGTCCCGAAACTGTCCTGATCCCGGTCCCGTCAACCTCGGGACGTCCCGTCCCGAAAAGGAGCCCTAGTCGTTACACTCATTGTTAGTCGTTAGAAATTCATTGTTACCCGTTAGAGACTCATTGCTAGTCGTCAGAGACTCCTTGTTGTCCGTTAGATACTCATTGTTACTCGTTCGAGAGTTATCTATAGTCGTTATGGGAAATCGTCAGTCCTTAAAACTAATCGTCAGTTGTTAGAGAGTGATCGTAAGTAGGCATTGGCATATCGGTCGTTTTTTAAATATCGTTAATATCGTTATCGTTCATCCTAAAAATGACGATAACGATATCGAAGGACGATATAACGATATTTGTTTCAATTTGAAACGCATCGGTTTATAATATAATATACAAAAATAATCGACCAACACTGCCGAAGTATTTATGATTAATTAAATACTCCCCTTATTACTACTGTTTATAACAACAAGTGCCACAAAAATGCATTCTTTTAACTAATTCCATTGGGAACAACGAGACTATATTTGGTATTAATTGAATAAGAACTAGTACTGACAATGAGGATTTACGTAAGGCAAACCAAGTATATTTTAACCCCACTGACAGCATAATTGGTATTAATTTTTCTGAAACTGGTGATACCAATAAGTAATCACGCAGGATCCACCAAGTGATTTGATTCCAGCAGAGACAAACTTGGTATTAATTACAGAAAAACTGGTTCTGACAATGAGCAAATTCCGTAAGTAACACCTATATTTTAACGTATGTTTTGAGGAAACCTAGAATTTACATGGTATTATTATGAGCGGACTGACATGATGCTTCGAATTAGTTAATATACATTAAAATGTTGGGGGTGAATGAATATTTGGGAATTGAACCACGTATTTACCATATGGAAACTGACCGATATATCGTTCAAAGTTTACGAGAATTATCGTTCAATTATCGTTTCGAAAAATGTACGATATGGACGATAATATCGTATGGCTATATCGGTATGCCAATGCCTAATCGTAAGTCGTTAGAGATTGGTCGTTAGATGTTAGTGATCGTTAGTCGTTAGTGATCGTTAGTCGTTAGTGATCGATAGTCGTTAGTGATCGATAGTCGTTAGTGATCGTTAGTCGTTAGTGATCGATAGTCGTTAGTGATCGTTAGTCGTTAGTGATCGATAGTCGTTAGTGATCGTTAGTCGTTAGATTCGTGTCGTTAGGAATTAGGGTATGCCTTTGAGTATGATTTGCACAAAGTAAACGTATCACTGGACCACTGATTATAATAATTATTACCGCAGGAATTTTTCTAAAATTTATTCATACACATTATCAGCATTTAATTAATGTAACAAAAATGTGTACCTCTAATAGAAGTTAATGTCAAATTACTAATGGAATTCCGGAATTATTACACTAGTAATTCCATAAGGGGGCATTCAGAAATTACATCATGTAGGCAAGGGGGAGGATAAAATATTTGACGAAAAATGACGAAGAGGAAGGGGGAGTCGACGACTGAATGACGTCAATATACTAATGTATAATGTTTGATTCCTCAACTCAGAATCGAGGATCTCTCACACGCTGGAATTGCTTCAATGTAAAATAAAGTTAATCATCTCCTAGAGTAATTCGGCTCAACAAGTAAATATACAAGAGAGCAGATATGTCCAAATGAAATAGCCTTCCTTCAAACCTTCGAAGGCAATTTTTTGAAAAAACGCATTCCTTCATCCTTCTATTAACCCTATGATTCCTAAGCTTTTTAGGGTGCTACTATTCCTAAGCCGTGGACAGGCTGGCCACATGTTAAATCAAAGGGCCCGTAACAAATTAATTAGCCTATTTAGGGGGCACAATTTTAACAGCTTTGGGGCTGCAACGGAAGGATAATCGTCATTAAAATTCATTATTTATGTATATAATACATATAAAATAAATATATTTCAATATTATTATATTATAAATATATTATATATATTATATGTTTATATTTAGTTTACACATATTTTAATTTTAGCGTTCTCCTTTGGATGCTATAAATATATATAGATACATATAATTTTAATTATATATATACTTATATATATATATAACACATACATACTAAATATAAATATATAATATATATAAAATTATATATATTTATATAGTTTTAATTTTATGTATATATAATACTTACAAACTAAATATAAATATATAATATATATAAAATTATATATATTTATATAGTTTTAATTTTATGTATATATAATACTTACAAACTAAATATAAATATATAATATATATAAAATAATATATATTTATATATTTTTAATGTTATGTATATATAATACTTACAAACTAAATATAAATATATAATATATATAAAATAATATATATTTATATATTTTTAGTTTTATATATATATAATACATACAAAATAAATATATATTATATATATATGTAAACTAAATATATATAATTATATATATATATATATAAACTAAATATATATTATTATATATATATATATAAACTAAATATATATTATTTTATATATATATATAAACTAAATATATATTATTTTATATACATATAAACTAAATATATATTATTTTATATATATATAAACTAAATATATATTATTTTATATACATATAAACTAAATATATATTATTTTATATATATATAAACTAAATATATATTATTTTATATACATATAAACTAAATATATATTATTTTATATATATATAAACTAAATATATATTATTTTATATACATATAAACTAAATATATATTATTTTATATATATATATATATAAACAAAATATATATTATTTTATATATATATATAAACTAAATATATATTATTTTATATATATATATATATAAACAAAATATATATTATTTTATATATATATATAAACTAAATATATATTATTTTATATATATATAAACTAAATATATATTATTTTATATATATATAAACTAAATATATATTATTTTATATATATATAAACTAAATATATATTATTTTATATATATATAAACTAAATATATATTATTTTATATATATATAAACTAAATATATATTATTTTATATATATATAAACTAAATATATATTATTTTATATATATATAAACTAAATATATATTATTTTATATATATATAAACTAAATATATATTATTTTATATATATATAAACTAAATATATATTATTTTATATATATATAAACTAAATATATATTATTTTATATATATATAAACTAAATATATATTATTTTATATATATATATAAACTAAATCTATATTATTTTATATATATATATAAACTAAATCTATATTATTTTATATATATATATATATATGTAACCTAAATATATATTATTATATATATATATATTATTTTTTATATATTATATATTTATATTTATTTTATATCCAAAGGAGAACGATAAAATTAAAATAATATTTCACACATACTATGCGTATGGCCCCAATGTATTGGTATAGGCCTATGATTTTGCATTGAAAATGGTGGAGAAAAGGCAAACTTGGTACAGTCAAAATTTTCTGCACTGGTAGTGGCTTGACCTAGAACCTTGAAATTTGGAACATGTATTGCCAAAATAGTAGGGAACGATTAGCAAAATTATGAAAATTCTACGTTTCATAGTTTCGTTAAAATAAAAATATTACTGTGAAAACTTTGTGTTTTGGCCACGCTGTCCACACCTTGGGAATTATAGGGTTAAAGGAAGCCTTCAAAATAGTTTGCCTTCCTTCAGCCCTACTTTACTTATTAATTTAATGCCTCCAGCCTTCAGCCTTCAAAAAATATCAGCCTTCCTTCCTATTCAGCCTTCATAACACGAAATACTATAGCAATGCATTTAAACAACCCTTTTGCAGGTAAAACACCTGAAAATCGGCGATACAATTTACTCAATTGAGTTCGTTTATTAAAATCAGAAGCAATGAAGGAAGTCTCATTGTGCATATAACTGTACATTTGTGCATTTGTAGTGTTTTAGTGCACTCTTATTGTTGTATTTGTAACTATCTATTGTCGTTCATTGTATGCGTGAAGTCTTCTAAGTAGCATAACATGGCTCATCCGCACTGAGCCGCGGCAAGTGACGCCGGCATCAATTTTCCGCCGGCAGCAACATGCAGCGCGTCCGCAATAGAGGCTGCACATGCTGTGTTTTGACGCTTGTAGACGCGTGAGACACAAGCCGCGGCGGCATGTGCTGCACCCGTGTCCGCACTTATGAGCGACACATGATGCGCTGCAGAAAAATGTGACGTGCGGCAACAAAAGTTGAAGCTTTGTCAGAACAAGCTGCAAATGAATATTGCATATGTCCGTCAATCTTCAACATAGAGCCACACACAATTGGAGCGGAGCATCACTTACTGCGACTGCAAGTTGACTCTGCTGCTTTTCTGGTGCGGACATAAAAGCTGACCATTCAAACTTGCAGTCGCAGCCGAAGTGTTGCGTCACATGACGCCGCATCAAGTTGCCGCACGTCCCCAGTGCGAATGAGGCTTAAAAGGCTACTTTACAGACTTCCTTCCTTCGCCTTCCGTTTTCTGTCAATATTAGGAAGGCTTTCTTCAGCCTTCCCGAATTAATTCAGCCATCCCGCCTTCCCTTCTCAACTCTCTGGAAAATTGATATTCTGCCTTCAATGAAGCCTTCATTGAAGGCTAGCCTTCGAAGGCTGGACATGTCTGCAAGAGAGTGTGGGCAAAAACTTTAAAGGCGCGTGTAGGCATGACGTTATGTTACGGCGGGGGGAGGGGGGATGAACTTTAAATGATGAATAATGATTTAGAGGGGGGAGGGGTCGAAAACAGTAAAAAATGGAATGACGTAATTTCTGGATGCTCCCTAAGAATTTAAGTTTACAAGCTAATTCATATTAATTAATTAATTATTCCATATTTTGCACACTATGTAAAGTACCTACAATGCAAGTTTTTATGGATAGTTTTACAAAAACAAGCGTAGGGAAATTGTATGTGAAATAAATTATTGGGTTTTAACTACTTTTTAATACAGAAGCATCATGTAACAAGCGTAGTTTACTTTGCTAATGCTGCTAATATTGTCAAACACTTGTCTCTGGTAGCTTATTGCTTAAAAAGCTGTATTAATATTTGACATCCATTTACACGACGTGAGAGGTCTTGGCCCGGGGTTACTGATGGTTGAGCTTTATCGTGTCCTTTCCCGTGCTTCCTCAGGGTATGCCGAGCTAAAGAATAAAGTCTTGAGAACCTAATTTGTCCTCGTGATTTGATTTGTTTCTGTGTTGTACTAACAATAAATGTGCCCTTAACTGGGCTTTCCTCTCAAATTCACGCTCACAACCCTCCACGGGACAAGAAAACATATTCTTCGGGTCGGACTTTCCATGGATTTTCAAAAGATGTTTTTGGAGGCTTCGCCTGTAAATAAATTTGGTCGGACAGAGCTCACACGAGTGGACTCGCTTTGTTGTGCTGTCGCTGGAATGAGAGGTTAAGTGTTTTTTCAAAGTTCTCTTGCGACAGAAGGACCTGGGGCATTTAGAACATGAGAAAGGTCGTTGGCCGGAATGGGTTGCAAGATGATTTTTCAGAAGCTCCTTGCTCCTGAAATTTTTGATGCATATGGTGCAAATGAAGTCAGTACCAGAGTGAACATTCTGAAATTTAATGTTATGACGCCTTAAAGAGTATTCGGACTTAAAGGTGAGATCACACTTAGAACAAGCGAGAGTTTCTCTGGCTGGAGCATGAACTTCGATTACATGTTTTTCGAAGTCTTCTTGGACGGAAAAGCAGGCGTCGCCGAGAACACTTTCCAAAAGCAGAAGGTGTGACTTAGTGTGGCTCTGGAGATCTGTTTCGCTACCAATAGCCATTTGACAAGTAGGGCATATAATAGGCAGAGGTGTGGAATATTTTGAAATATTGTATTTAAAATAGTATTTGAAATACATTCCGTATCTTGTATTTGGTATTTTTCTCGCCTTAAATGTTTCAAGTTATTTTGTATTTCGTATTTTGTCAGCACCAAAATTTTTACTATATTTTGTATTTCGTATTTTCAAGATCAACAAACGTTATGATATCTTGTATTTATTTATCTTGTAACGTTATCCATCCCGTATTCCAAATACAAAATACAATTTCAAAATACATAGCCCTGGCTACTGCTAAAATTGTCTGTATCACATGTTCAAACAAATATTTTAAAGATAGAAGCACTAATTTGAAACATTTTGAAACCAATTCTTTAACGGTTTTGATTTGTTTGCAATACTTACTTATTAGATAAATAAATTAAATTCATTGTATGTATGTGTGGGACCATAAAAAAATTAGTGACGCCAACATAAAATCAGTGATGTTACCTAGGAGTTACAAGATTACTCGTTTGAAGGAAAAATATTCTGCATCTAGGGACATTTACTTTGATTTAGATAGATGAAAAAAAGAATAATTTAAATATATTTTCTAAACTCTAATCACGTGCCTGTTACCTTACGTTCCCTGAATAATTTTCGGATATCTAATTATTTCTTTAAATTGCCCAAGATACTGTGCTTGAGAGGATACTGTTACATCTCAGACCTATATTTTGAGATAAATTTGAGAGTATTTTCAATACGTATTTTGCATTTCAAATACGGTATTTTCATTTCGTATTTTCGTTTCTGTATCTTGCCAAAATTTCTACGGATATTTGTATTTTATTTTGTATCTTAAATAAGTTGTCCCTAGAATCTGTATTTTATGTTTGTATTTTAATGCTTCTGGAAATGTAATTGTATTCTAATAATAAATTTCATGTATTTTCCACACCTCTGATAATAGGTTTAATATCTTCAGGTAACAATGTGTCAGTTTCTGCAGTGTTGGAGTCCCCTAGAGGTAACCTATCTGGGTCGATGTTAGAATCAGGAGATTCATTATCAGCTTCCCCAAGTGTGTTTTCTTGTTCATCAGAAGTTGTAGAATCAGGCTTCAAAATGTTGCGCTCGACGATGATTTTAACTTCCTTAATTTTTTTCGGGTCAATTTCAGGCCTCTTAGGCTTATCCGTGGTTGCAGCAGCTTCATCGAGTTGTAAATCCTCATCTGAACAACTTCCTGTTTCAGTAAAATCAGGACAACAACCTTGAATTGGTTCTACGTGAACGTCTAGAAGCCAAATGATATAAAATTAGTTATTATTTACAAAATACTATTCCTATTTGCAATCGTGAAGCAATAATTATGCATGCAGAACTAGTTGAGTGTACGACGGCTTTAGATTCACACCAACATCTTTCGTATACGAATTTTTCGGATTAAGGTTCTGCTTGTCCAGTAAAGCAGATACGGTAACGCGGTACAAAACAGGAGCTTTTTTAATTGAAATCGAATCTGATAGCCAAACATTTCGTGTTTCCGATTTTAAATCTTTAAAATTACTAAACTACTTCATTTGCAGAGCTATGCAGTATTTTAAAATACAGTATTTTAAAATACGTATTTTCAGATCATAAAGTATTTTCTATTTTGTATTTTAAAGTTAGCAAGCAGTGGGCAAGTATTTTGTATTTAGTATTTTAAGGGCCTGTAAGTACAAAAGTATTTTGTATTTGCATACTTTCAAGGGCCTGGAAAATGTATTTCAAATAAAGTATTTGGCTCAAAATACTTTTCACCAGCATGATTAAAACTTTGACATTGTTTGTAGTTTGCATGATGCTCAATATCTGTAAGAACTCCATTTTAGCCATGCAATAACATACGTTGGAATGAATCATTTTTACTAGACACATCAAACATGTTCAGGGTCTCAATATTCAGCATTACATATCGTCACTGAATAGGCAAAATAGATTACGCTCGTATGCTTTTGTACATTACATTTAGTCCAATTTGTCTCTTTAACAACAATATTTAAGATCCGCCGAAGACATTTAATTTAATTTTCAGATACTAACTCGGATACTAAAAATATAATATTAATCTACATTACTTAATAAACAATCAAAATATCTGATTATAATTAGTAAATGTGATTACAATTAATGGACTGACCAATTAACAAAAGTTGAATCATTTGTTACTACACAAGTCTTATATGCAGTCCTTGAAGTGATTAGTTATCTAATTATGTTTTAAAATGTTGCTTTTTAAACCTGCTTGATTCCCAGAAACTGAAAATAGTGAGCATTATTTGGGTATTTTAAGAAAATTATTGTATTTAAAAGACAGTATTTTGTATTTGAGTATTTTAAATTATCGACCATGTATTGTATTTTTATTTGTATTTTAGTAAAATAACTTGAGGTATTTTACTTTGTATTTTGTATTTTCTATATTTTACTTCAGGTATTTTATTTTGTATTTTGTCACCTCAGACCAAGTACATATTTTGCATTGCTCTGCAGAAAATTGTCTTCCAGATTTTAAAACATTTTTACTATCCACGTAATTCAAAGATTTTTGATATACAGAACTCAGGGAAATGGAGAAACGTCATTTTGGGGCAAGACTAAACTTTTGAATGTTTTTAAATTTTTGATCAAATTTTAAAATGATTATAGAATAAGATCTGGAGCTTGTACAAAACTTCAAGGGCATTTAACAGCCCACAATTACAGATAATATTAATTAATTTTTTTACTTCCGATTCATAAGAATTTTTGGTTTAAATTAAACCTTTTTCTCGTTAAATGTTGCTTCATCCTTTCGCGGTCTGCGTTTAAACTATTGAACGCAATGATCTCATGTTCTGCTCATCTGAAAGCCTGTGAAATATGCTTCAAACGAGTTTCAAATTTTGCCTTAATTAAAAATAAGAGGAAAGGTGGAGAGCCTTTTAAAATTCCAGTTTTTTCATAAAATTTCTAATACAGCTATTTTTCCAATTATTTAGGAATAGTCAAATCCGTCAATCTAAAAATTGAGAAATATCATGGAATGAAAAAAACATGCCCACTGCTCAGGAATTAAATTGTATTAAATAGCCACTATTTGACTACACCAGAGCTTCTATTGGGGATAAAATTCCTGCCCCGACCCCGTCCTGATATTTTTTCAAAACCTTTGTCCCCAGTCCAGTCCCGACAATCAGGACACGGTGACAAAAATCATGTCCCCGTCCCGTTCCCAAAATTTTAAAAAAATGTTGTCTCCGGTCACGAAAATCGGGGCATGTGAACAAAATTCCTGTCCCGTCCCGATAATTCCTAAAAACAGTTATTCTCATAACGAAAATCGAAACATGAAGAAAAATTCGTACACAAAATATTTGCACCAAAAGCATAAAAAAACACATTTATAGAATCGTAGTTCCAAGAATCCTCCTTAAGGCAGCCATATTTCAAAAATTATTACTATTTTATTCCTGTTCTATTTCCGTCACCAAAATTGTTCTGTGACTCAAGTTTCGAATCCGTTTTCAAATACTGTATGATTACTTACTTCAGTTATGATTATAAATATATGTTTATCTTGTCTTTATTCGGTCTAATGATAAAATCTAATAATCATAATTATAAAACCATTATGAAGTACCAGCCATTTTTTGAGCAATAAGCTCATTTTCTACAACCTAAAATCGAATGTCTTACATTCCGTGAAATAGTGCTCACAGAATAGTTCACTCATGAGTATTAAAAGCTGAAACGTTATCCTTGTTCTGCTATGCTTGCTTGTCCCGTCATACACGCTACCAAAAATCATGTCCCGTCCCGAATACGACATGGAGACAATTATTTTGGCCCCGGTCCGTCCAGTTTTCCGACGGGACGTCCCCGTCCCCTTTAGAAGCTCTAGACTACACCATTGGTCACTCATGTAGGAAGAAAAGAATCGGATCTACTCGGGAACCCCCAATTTTTCAGAAAATTTCTGAAAGTTGAATGTTTTGTCATACATAACGCTCGAATACATTCCTATTTTAAAATGCATTTATAATTGTCAAAGTTCAATGATTTTGTTGCCAGAAAATCCCGCAATGTGATTTTACAAAATTTTACTTTTTGTACACTTGTCGAAACTGAACAGCAATTTACCTACACTGGAGCCGTGAGAAAACTATTAGAGCTAAAGCAAGAATATTTACGAAGACATTTTGCTAGACGGGAAATCAGAAAATAAGCTCGAACAAATGTATTTAGTATAGTGCTCGGACTGGGTACAGAAACCGTGTACCTGTACCCATACCCGTACCCGATTATCGGGTACGACAAAATGCTGTACCTATACCCGTACCCATACCCGAGTACCCAGGTAAATTATTTCAGTACCCGTACCCATACTTGAAACTACAATGTAGTACCTGTACCCACAATTTACCCGTACCCGTAATGTACCCAAAACCTGTACCCATACCCGAGTACCCAGTGTTTGTACCCGGGTAATACTCGGGTACTGAAAGTTTGGCCGATCAAAAGTGCCCAAGAAGACATTTGCCTGTTCAGCTGAAAATTTTTCGTACTTTTCTCTATTTTTCTACTTTCATTAGAAATGTCCGGGATTTTGGAAATTTTCCTTGAGGCGTTAAGGGTATCCTATTTCAAATGGTTTAAAAAATCATTTAAGGTCATTTATGATTTATTTTAACACTGACGAAATTCAAATGCTACTACGTCAAAATATTAACTTACTGAATGAAATGAATTGTGTTCTCGCGAAATGGATATTGAACAATTCTTGTATGGGGTTAGAATAACTAACTGGGACGAATTCTTTAATACTAAACTCCATAACCAAAAACTTGCTATTAAACTTCGAGAACATGAAACAATTTTGTATAAATATTCACTGCAATAAATAATCAAAGTGTCATAAATGCCCAGGATTGAAATTACTCAAATTGCCTGAACAAAATGCCTCGGCGTTGTCAAATTGGCAACCCTAGGTACTTGTAGCATTAAGAAACGGATCTGGCTCGAAGCTAATAAATGTATATTCATTCCGAACTTATATCGTAAAACGTCTTTAAATAATTTTAATGTCACGCCCCCAATAAGGCTAATTAAATTTAATTAGCTTCATTGGCCCTACCCCCTGAAATACTTCTAAGTTGAGCTTCATTCTTTAAGCCGATAAACAGTTTATCTATTTCTTTATTAGATCTGAGAGGAATCATTAGAAGCGTTCGATTACAACGACCACGTAATCATAAATGAAGCGAAGCCACTGGCTATATCACTTACGCAAGTAGCTGTATACAAAGAAACAAGCAACTCCACGGTTGGCAGGTCTTATTGTTAGACATAGTAATCCATCCCAGCAGGAATCCTTGAAGTACCCAAAAATACTCGGGTACAGCACCCACGGGTACAGGTATTTTACATAGTGATACCCGTATCTATTGGGTACTGCCCGATTGTCATTGAGTGAATACCCATACCCGTACCTGTAACCACTTTAATGACTAAAATCCAGAGTACCCGGGTAGTACCCGCGTACTTGCGAGTACTCAAATTCTGTACCCGGATAGTACCCATACCAGTACCCATACCCATTTACCCGAGTATTACCCGTACTCAGTCCGAGCACTGATTTAGTAACTTAATATTTTTATCTTTAATAAAAAATTATTTAATTTAAAAACAACAATTTTGGCCTGCTACCTGTACGACATAACAAAATCAATTCACTAACTATTTAAAAATTGGCAAATAATCATTTTTGACCAATAACATGTGAATTAACAAAAATAGTTTTCCAAATACCTGAGAATTGAGAAACACTTTCTGTCAACTCCATTGATAGGTAGAGCCAATCCCATTACGTAGTTAATTCCCTTCTGGTAATATTCAGTAACTTGGCAAAACCTTAGCCTGAAATTATGAAATTCCAGTGTTGCTTAATAACTTGTAAAGTTTCAGTTCGATTTCAATGAAGCCAGTATCAATCGACTCAGAGGGTTCAGTTGGGGTTGATGTCAACAGTAAACTACATTAATTCGCTTCGTAATGAAAATTCAGCGACTTTACAAATTGGAAAATTCCAATATTTCTTAAAAACTTCTTAAGTACCCGTCTGATTTTAATAAAACCAATATTAAACGATTAAGAGGGACGAGTTGAGGTGGCAGCCATCGATAAACCTCATTATTCAGTGACCGTGGTTTTTATCACAACGTTGGAATCCATTGCTATTCAGCGTAATGCTAATTTTTTGATAAATGTCAATACTGCGCAATGTTCATTTTCAGCTAAACTCCTATACAGCACAATGTTAATTTCATGATAAATCCCTATATGACATAATTGTTAGTTTTGAGTTAAATTCGTAAACAGCGCAAAGTTAATTTTGTGGTCAATCATTTTTTTCGATCGTTATAAATTTTATTTTACAAGCAGTAGGGATTGATATATATACAGTACATTTCCACCACAAGAAGCACCTTATTAATTTAAGGTTTTTTCCTATGTACCATCTTATTTTAAGCAAAATCTTGGTCTTCTTGCAGAGAATGAGACAGGTAGTTGACTTTATATAAAATATTATTTTTAGATATTAATATTAATAAGTAACGATGAACAATGGGAACCCAAAAATATTTATTAACCAAACAAGCCTAAACGAATTTCGATACAGTTAACTTATAAAAAAGGGCAAAATTTAAATTGCCTCAAACACCCACTTTACCCGAAGGGTTACGGTTTTTTGATAATGCGAAATTTAATAAAAACGAATACGACTTACAATTAGCTGCAAGGTGACTTCGGGTGCAAGAGATTCAGAGGGCCCAGTTCCTGGTCTCTGCATTTCCTTGGTTGCGTCGACTAAACGTTTCCAATGTAACATTGAGACGGCCTTTAAAAGGTAGGATCGACAGGTACACTTTGGCACCACATGGAAAAGTAAACTGACTCCATGGTTACAGTACCTTTGAGTGGGAAAAGTGGAAGGGTACTTAACGTTTTGGGACACATCTAAAGCGTCCTCGCGTTCTACTCGCGCATGACAACTGAAGCCTTCATGTTCCACCCTTGAGTCTTCAGGAAGAAGCAGCAGTAATAAAAATATGTACTGCACCCTCGAGAAATAGCTGCATCAAGCTTCACTGACGGAGAATTTTTAGTTGCTTAGGGTGTGTATGGTCCTATGAGCTCAGTTTGCCCTAAATTTAACTTTACATTTAATTTCAATTTTTGAGTTCATGAGGCTGAATTTGTAATTTCTAAATCTTGTTTTTTTCGGCATTTGTTGTAACTGTGGAGAGCTCGTCTGAAAGTCCAATAAATTGTATTTCCATCTTTTATTTTTGGAAAATATTCACGTTTTGACCATGGACAGGGAGAATGCAGAAATGCTCTAAAAATATTTACGGACTGGAAAAAAAGTGATTGGCTAATTTTCTAATAATTCACCCAAAACTTGCCCAATTATTTGGGAACTGACCAAAATATTTGACAAACTTCCTTGAAATTGATTTAAATATTTTCGATTCGAGAATACCAAACTATATTTCTCAAGCTATTGTATACTTGGGCTAAAGGTTTGGCCAAAATGAAAACATGAGAAAATCTTCAGGAAATTTGTTTTAACCGTCAAAATTATCAAGCCTTATCTCCAACAATATACACAACCAACTTGACTAATTTCCTCTAAACTGATTAAAATAGTATTATATAAACATTTTTACGCTCAAGATAACACTCGCCACATGACCACTCGGGATTGGAATGAAATTTTGTGGGGGTCACACCTGTACCTGAGTCCCAGTGAGACCAATAGGTCGGGCCTTTTCGAACTGGTTTGCGCGGAATTCGCGCAGAAGTTTTAAATTCTAATTCGTGAGCACAGGGTCCCTCCTGTCCAACAAAAATTTTCCAATGTTATATAATATAAGAAAATTTTATTTTCAAAAGTCGTTTAGAAAAATGAAACATTTATGGCATGCATTCATAATAAGTGGTTTTAGTTCAAATACTTTCTACTTTTGATAATCAATGCTTTCTTAGCTTCAGGTTAAAAATTAGGTATCACAGCTGTTTCGTGACTCCAAATTGACCGATGTTGACCAATCTAAAGCCAAAAAATAATTGTGACCAATGTTGACCAATCCAACGCCAAAGAAAAATTGTGACAAATGTTGAAAATTCCAACGCCAAAGAAAATTTGTGACAAATGTTGACCAATCTAAGGCCAAAAAAATGCGACCAATGTTGACCAATCTAAGGCCAAAAAATATGGACCAATGTTGACCAATCTAAGTCCAAAAAAATAATTGTGACCAACGTTGGCCAATCAAAAGCCAAAAAATAATTGTAACCAATGTTGACCAATCTAAGGCCAAAAAAAAATTGCGAAAAATTTTGACAAATCTAAGGCAAAAAAGTAATTGTGACCAAAGTGGACCAACCTTAGGCCAAAAAACAATTGTGACTAATGTTGACCAATCTAAAGCCAAAAAAAGAATTGCGACCAATGCTGCTGAATCTAAGGCCGAAACAATTGTGTCCAATTTGACAATTCAACGTCAAAAAAGTAATTGTGACCAGGGTGGACCATTCAAAGGCCAAAAAAAATTGTGATCAATGTTGACCAATCATATGAAAAAAAATAATTGTGACCAACGTTGGCCATTCTAAAGCCAAAAAATAATTGTGACCGAAGTTGACCAATCTAAAGTCAAAAAATAATTGTGACCAATGTTGACCAATCTAACGCCAAAAAGAATAATTGTGACAAATGTTGACCAATCTAAGGCCAAAAAAACAATTGTTACCAATGTTGACCAATCTAAGGCCAAAAAATAATGTGACTAATGTTGACCAATCTAAGGTAAAAAAAAATAATGTGACTAATGTTGATCAATATAAGGTAGAAAAAATAATTGCGACCAATGTTGCACAATCTAAGGGGAAACAAATTGCGCCCAATTTTGACAAATCTAAGGCCAAAAAAGTAATTGTGACCAAAGTGGACCAACCTTAGGCCAAAAAAAAATTGTGACAAAAGTTGACCAATCTAAGGCAAAAAAATGCGACCAATGTTGAATAATCTAAGGCCACAAAATATGGACCAATGTTGACCAATCTAAGGCCGAAAAAATAATATGACCAATGTTGACCAATCTAAGGCCGAAAAAATAATATGACCAATGTTGACCAATCTAAGGACCAAAAAATAATTGAGACAAATGTTGACCAATCTAAGCCCAAACAAATTGTGACCAATGTTGACCAATCTAAGGCCAAACAAATTGTGATCAATGTTGACATATCTAAGGGCACAGAAAAATTGTGACAAATGTTGACCAATCTAAGGCCAAAAAAATATTGTGACAAATGGTGACCAATCTAAGGCCGAAAAAACAATTCCGACCGACGTTGCCCAATCTAAGGCCGAAACAATTGTGTCCAATTTGACAATTCTAACGCCAAAACAGTAATTGTGACCAAAGTGGACCAATCTAAGGGCAAAAAAATTGTGACTAATGTTGACCAATCCAACGCCAAAGAAAAACTGTGACAAATTTTGACCAATCTAAGGGCAAAAAAACAATTGTGACTAATGTTGATCAATCTAAGAGCAAAGAAAAATTGTGACAAAAGTTTACAAATCTAAGGCCAAAAAAAAAATTGTGATGAAAGTAAACCAAACTACGGCAAAACCAATTGTGACTACTGTTGACCAAATTAAGGCCAAACAAATTCGACCAATGTTGACCAATCTAAGGCCAAAAATATGGACCAATGTTGACCAATCTAAAGCCAAAAAATATGGACCAATGTTGACCAATCTGTCCAAAAAAATAATTGCGACCAACGTTGGCCAATCTAAAGCCAAAAAAATAATTGTGACCAATGTTGCAGAATCTAAAACCGAAACAATTGTGTCCAATTTGAATATTCTAACGCCAAAAACCAGAGTGACCAGAGTGGACCAATCTAAGGGCAAAAAAATTGTAAATAATGTTGACCAATCTCAGGCCAAAAAAATTGCGCTCAATGTTGATCAATCTAAGGGCAAAGAAAAATTGTGACAAAAGTTTACAAATCTAAGGCCAAAAAAGTAATTGTGATGAAAGTAAACCAATCTACGGCAAAACCAATTGTGACTACTGTTGACCAATTTAAGGCCAAAAAAATTCGACCAATGTTGACCCATCTAAGGCCAAAAAATATGGACCAATGTTGACCAATCTAAGGCCAAAAAATATGGACCAATGTTGACCAATCTGTCCAAAAAAATATGGACCAATGTTGACCAATCTGTCCAAAAAAATAATTGCGACCAACGTTGGCCAATCTAAAGCCAAAAAAATAATTGTGACCAATGTTGCAGAATCTAATACCGAAACAATTGTGTCCAATTTGAATATTCTAATGCCAAAAAAGTAATTGTGACCAGAGTGGACCAATCTAAGGGCAAAAAAATTGTAAATAATGTTGACCAATCTCAGGCCAAAAAAAATTGTGACAAATGTTGACCAATCTAAGGGCAAAATACAAATGTGACTAATGTTGACCAATCTAAGGCCCTAAAAATTGCGCTCAATGTTGATCAATCTAAGGGCAAAGAAAAATTGTGACAATAGTTCACAAATCTAAGGCCAAAAAAATAATTGTGACCAACGTTGGCCATTCTTAAGCCAAAAAATAATTGTGACCGAAGTTGACCAATCTAAGGTCAAAAAATAATTGTGACCAATGTTGACCAATCTAACGCCAAAGAATAATTGTGACAAATGTTGACCAATCTAAGGCCAAAAAATAATTGTGACCAATGTTGACCAATCCAACGTCAAAGAATAATTGTGACAAATGTTGACCAATCTAAGGCCAAAAAAACAATTGTGACAAATGTTGACGTTTCTAAGGTCGAAAAAATATTGTGACAAATGGTGACCAATCTAAGGCCGAAAAAATAATTGCGACCGACGTTGCCCAATCTAAGGCCGAAACAATTGTGTCCAATTTGACCATTCTAACGCCAAAAAAGTAATTGTAACCAAAGTGGACCAATCTAAGGGCAAAAAAATTGTGACTAATGTTGACCAATCAACGCCAAAGAAAAACTGTGACAAATTTTGACCAATCTAAGGGCAAAAAAACAATTGTGACTAATGTTGACCAATCTAAGGCCAAAAAAATTGCGCTCAATGTTGATCAATCTAAGAGCAAAGAAAAATTGTGACAAAAGTTTACAAATCTAAGGCCAAAAAAGTAATTGTGATGAAAGTAAACCAAACTACGGCAAAACCAATTGTGACTACTGTTGACCAAATTAAGGCCAAAAAAATTCGACCAATGTTGACCAATCTAAGGCCAAAAAATATGGACCAATGTTGACCAATCTAAGGCCAAAAAATATGGACCAATGTTGACCAATCTGTCCAAAAAAATATGGACCAATGTTGACCAATCTGTCCAAAAAAATAATTGCGACCAACGTTGGCCAATCTAAAGCCAAAAAAATAATTGTGACCAATGTTGCAGAATCTAATACCGAAACAATTGTGTCCAATTTGAATATTCTAACGCCAAAAAAGTAATTGTGACCAGAGTGGACCAATCTAAGGGCAAAAAAATTGTAAATAATGTTGACCAATCTCAGGCCAAAAAAAATTGTGACAAATGTTGACCAATCTAAGGGCAAAATACAAATGTGACTAATGTTGACCAATCTAAGGCCCTAAAAATTGCGCTCAATGTTGATCAATCTAAGGGCAAAGAAAAATTGTGACAATAGTTCACAAATCTAAGGCCAAAAAAGTAATTGTGATCAAAGTGAACTAATCTACGGCAAAACCAACTGTAACTACTGTTGACCAATTGAAGGCCAAAAAAATTCGACCAATGTTGACCCATCTAAGGCCAAAAAATATGGAACAATGTTGACCAATCTAAGTCCAAAAAAATAATTGTGACCAACGTTGGCCAATCTAAAGCCAAAAAAATAATTGTGACCAATGTTGACCAATCTAAGGCCAAAAAATAATTGTGACCAACGTTGGCCAATCTAAAGCCAAAACAATAATTGTGACCAATGTTGTAGAATCTAAGGCCGAAACAATTGTGTCCAATTTGAATATTCTAACGCCAAAAAAGTAATTGTGACCAGAGTGGACCAATCTAAGGGCAAAAATATTGTGAATAATGTTGACCAATCTCAGGCCAAAAAAAATTGTGATCAATGTTTACCAATCCAACGCCAAAGAAAAACTGTGACAAATGTTGACCAATCCAACGCCAAAGAAAAACTGTGACAAATGTTGACCAATCTAAGGGCAAAACAACAATTGTGACTAATGTTGACCAATCTAAGGCCCTAAAAATTGCGCTCAATGTTGATCAATCTAAGGGCAAAGAAAAAATGTGACAATAGTTCACAAATCTAAGGCCAAAAAAGTAATTGTGATCAAAGTGCACTAATCTACGGCAAAACCAACTGTGACTACTTTTGACCAATTGAAGGCCAAAAAAATTCGACCAATGTTGACCATTCTAAGGCCAAAAAATATGGAATAATGTTGACCAATCTAAGTCCAAAAAAATAATTGTGACCAACGTTGGCCAACCTAAAGCCAAAAAAATTATTGTGACCAATGTTGACCAATCTAAGGCCAAAAATTAATTGTGACCAATGTTGACCAATCCAACGCCAAAGAAAAATTGTGACCAATGTTGACCAATCTAAGTCCAAAAAAATAATTGTGACCAGCGTTGGCCATTCTAAAGCCAAAAAATAATTGTGACCGAAGTTGAACAATCTAAGGCCAAAAAACATATGTTACCAATGCTGACCAATCTAAGGCCAAAAAATAATTGTGACCAATGTTGACCAATCTAAGGCCAAAACTTAATTGTGACCAATGTTGACCAATCCAACGCCAAAGAAAAATTGTGACAAATGTTGACCAATCTAAGGCCAAAATATAATTGTGACCAATGTTGACCAATCTAAGTCCAAAAAAATAATTGTGACCAACGTTGGCCATTCTTAAGCCAAAAAATAATTGTGACCGAAGTTGACCAATCTAAGGTCAAAAAATAATTGTGACCAATGTTGACCAATCTAACGCCAAAGAATAATTGTGACAAATGTTGACCAATCCAACGCCAAAGAAAAACTGTGACAAATGTTGACCAATCCAACGCCAAAGAAAAACTGTGACAAATGTTGACCAATCTAAGGGCAAAACAACAATTGTGACTAATGTTGACCAATCTAAGGCCCTAAAAATTGCGCTCAATGTTGATCAATCTAAGGGCAAAGAAAAAATGTGACAATAGTTCACAAATCTAAGGCCAAAAAAGTAATTGTGATCAAAGTGCACTAATCTACGGCAAAACCAACTGTGACTACTTTTGACCAATTGAAGGCCAAAAAAATTCGACCAATGTTGACCATTCTAAGGCCAAAAAATATGGAATAATGTTGACCAATCTAAGTCCAAAAAAATAATTGTGACCAACGTTGGCCAACCTAAAGCCAAAAAAATTATTGTGACCAATGTTGACCAATCTAAGGCCAAGAATTAATTGTGACCAATGTTGACCAATCCAACGCCAAAGAAAAATTGTGACCAATGTTGACCAATCTAAGTCCAAAAAAATAATTGTGACCAACGTTGGCCATTCTAAAGCCAAAAAATAATTGTGACCGAAGTTGAACAATCTAAGGCCAAAAAACATATGTTACCAATGTTGACTAATCCAAGGCCAAAAAAAATCATGTGACTATAGTTGACCAATCTAAGGCCAAAAAAAATTGTGATCAATGTTGACCAATCTGATGAAAAAGAAAAATTGCGTCAAATGTTGACCAATCTAAGGCCAAAATATAATTGTGACCAATGTTGACCAATCTTAGGCCAAAAAAGTTGTGATCACTGTTGACCAATCTAAGGCCAAAAAATAATTTTGATAAATGTTGACCAATCTAAGGCCAAAAATAATTGTGATCAATGTTGTCCAATCTGATGAAAAAAAATTGTGACAAATGTTGACCAATCCAAAGCCAAAAAAATAATGTTGACCAATCTAAGGTCAAAAAATATTGATCAATGTTTATCAATCTAAGGGCAAAGAAAAATTGTATCAAAAGTTGCCAAATCTAAGGCCAAAAAAGTAATTTTGATGAAAGTGAACCAATCTACGGCCAAAAAATATTGTGACCAATGTTGACCAATCTAAGGCCAACAAAATTGTCACCAATATGGCCCAAACTAAGCGCGAAACAATTGTGTCCAATTCGACAATTCTAACGCCAAAAAAGTAATTGTGACTAAAGTGGACCAATCTAAGGGCAAAAAAAAATTGTGACTAATATTGACCAATCTAAGGCCAAAAAAAAATTGTGATCAATGCTGACCAATCCAACGCCAAAGAAAAACTGACAAATGTTGACCAATCTAACGGCAAAAAAATTGTGACAAATGTTGACCAATCCAACGCCATAAAAATAATTGCGACTAATGTTGACCAATCTAAAGCCAAAAAATGTTACCAATGTTGAATAATCTAAGGCCAAAAAATGTTACCAATGTTGAATAATCTAAGGCCAAAAAATGTTACCAATGTTGACCAATCTAAGGCCAAAAAAAATTGTGATCAATGTTGACCAATCTGATGAAAAAGAATAATTGTGACAAATGTTGACCATTCTGACTCCAAAAAAATAATTGTGACCAACGGTGGCCAATTAAAAGCCAAAAAATAATTGTGACCAATTTTGACCAATCTAAGACCAAAAAATAATTGTGACCAATGTTGACCTATCCAACGCCAAAGAATAATTGTGACAAATGTTGACCATCTCAGGCCATAAAAAATTGACTAATGTTGACAAATCCAACGCCAAAGAATAATTGTGACAAATGTTGACCAATCTAACGCCAAAAAATATGGACCAATGTTGACAAATCTAAGCCCAAAAAAACAATTGTGACAAATGTTGACCAATCTAAGGCCAAAAAAATATTGATCATTGTTGATCAATCTAAGAGCAAAGAAAAATATTGACAAAAGTTGACAAATCTAAGGCCAAAAAAGTAATTGTGATCAAATTGAACCAATCTACCGCCAAAAAACATTGTTACTAATGTTGACCAATTCAAGGCCAAAAAAATCCGACCAATGTTGACCAATCTAAGGCCAAAAAATATGGACCAATGTTGACCATTATAAGTCCAAAAAAAAAACTGTGACCAAAGTTGGCCAATCTAAAGCCAAAAAAATAATTGTGACCAATGTTGACCAATCTAAGGCCAAAAAATAATTGTGACTAATGTTGACAAATCCAACGCCAAAGAATAATTGTGACAAATGTTGACCAATCTAACGCCAAAAAAATGGACCAATGTTGACAAATCTAAGGCCGAAAAAAAAGTGTGACCAATATTGACCAATCTAAAGCAAAAAAAAATAATTGCGACCAATGTTGCCGGATCAAAGGCCGAAACAATAGTGTCCAATTTGACAATTCTAACGCATAAAAGGAATTGTGACTAGATGGGACCAATCTTAGTCCAAAACAAATTGTGACCAACGTTGGCCAATCTAAAGCCAAAAACATAATTTTGACCAATGTTGACTAATCTTAGGCCAAAAAATAATTGTGACCAATGTTGACCCGTCAAAGGACCAAAAAATAATTGTGACCAATGTTGACAAATCTAAGGCCGAAAAAATAAGTGTGACCAATATTGACCAATCTAAAGCAAAAAAAAATAATTGCGACCAATGTTGCCGAATCTAAGGCCGAAACCATAGTGTCCAGGTCGACAATTCTAACGCCAAAAAAGTAATTGTGACCAGAGTGGACCAACCTAAGGCCAAAAACAAATTGTGACTAATGTTGACCAATCTAAGGCCAAAAAAAATTGGATTAATGTTGACCAATCTAACGCCAACGAAAAATTTTGACAAATGTTGGCAAACCTAAGGCCAAAAAAATTGTGATCGATGTTGACCAATCTAAGCCCAAAGAAAAATAATGACAAATGTTGACCAATCTAAGACTAAAAAAATATTGTGGCTAATGTTGATCAATCTTAGGTCAAAAAAAAAATTGTGACCAATGCTGACCATTCTAAATCCAAAAAAATTATGTTGACCAACGTTGGCTAATCTTAAGACAAAAAAATAATTGTGACCAATGTTGACCAATCTAAGGCCAAAAAATAATTGTGACCAATGTTGACCAATCCAATGCCAAAGAATAATTGTGACAAATGTAGACCAATCTAAGGGCAAAAACACAATTGTGACAATCTAAGGCCAAAGAAAATACGCTCAATTTTGATCAATCTAAGGGCAAAGAAAAATTGTGTCAAAAGTTTACAAATCTAAGGCCAAAAAAATAATTGTAATCAAAGTGAACCAATCTACGGGAAAAACAATTGTGACTACTGTTGACCAATTTAACGCCAAAAAACATGCGACCAATGTTGACCAATCTAAGGCCTAAAAATATGGACCAATGTTGACCAATCTAAGGCCAAACAATATGGACCAATGTTGACCAATCTAATTCCAAAAAAATAATTGTGACCAACGTTGGCCAATTAAAAGCCAAAATAATAATTGTGACCAATGTTGACCAATCAAACGCCAAAGAATAATTGTGACAAATGTTGAAAAAACCAAAGGCCAAAAAAAATTTTGTGACCAATGTTGACCAAACTAACGCCAAAAAATATGGACCAATGTTGACCAATAGAAGTCCAAAAAAAAACTGTGACCAAAGTTGGCCAATCTAAAGCCAAAAAAATAATTGTGACTAATGTTGACAAATCCAACGCCAAAGAATAATTGTGACAAATGTTGACTAATCTAACGCCAAAAAATATGGACCAATGTTGACAAATAAAAGGCCGAAAAAAAAGTGTGACCAATATTGACCAATCTAAAGCAAAAAAAATAATTGCGACCAATGTTGTCGGATCAAAGGCCGAAACAATTGTGTCCAATTTGACAATTCTAACGCCAAAAAAGTAATTGTGACTAGATGGGACCAATCTTTGTCCAAAAAAAGTTGTGACCAACGTTGGCCAATCTAAAGCCAAAAACATAATTTTGACCAATGTTGACTAATCTTCGGCCAAAAAATAATTGTGACCAATGTTGCCGAATCTAAGGCCGAAACTATTGTGTCCAGTTTGACAATTCTAACGCCAAAAAAGTAATTGTGACCAGAGTGGACCAACCTAAGGCCAAAAAAAAATTGTGACTAATGTTGACCAATCTAAGGCCAAAAAATTATGGTAAATGTTGACCAATATGATGAAAAAGAAAAATTGTGACAAATGTTGACCATTCTAAATCCAAAAAAATAATGTTGACCAACGTTGGCCAATCTTAAGCCAAAAAAATAATTGTGACCAATGTTGACCAATCTAAGGCCAAAAATTAATTGTGACCAATGTTGACCAATCCAACGCCAAAGAATAATTGTGACAAATGTAGACCAATCTAAGGGCAAAAACACAATTGTGACAATCTAAGGCCAAAGAAAATACGCTCAATTTTGATCAATCTAAGGGCAAAGAAAAATTGTGACAAAAGTTTACAAATCTAAGGCCAAAAAAATAATTGTAATCAAAGTGAACCAATCTACGGGAAAAACAATTGTGACTACTGTTGACCAATTTAACGCCAAAAAACATGCGACCAATAATGACCAATCTTAGGCCAAAAAATATGGACCAATGTTGAATAATCTGTCCAAAAAAATAATTGTGACCAACGCTGGCCAAATTAAAGCCAAAAAAATAATTGTGACCAATGTTGACCAATCCAACGCCAAAAAAAATATTGACCAATGTTGACCAATCCAACGCCAAAGAATAATTGTGACAAATGTAGACCAATCAAACTGCAAAAAAACAATTGTGACAATCTTAGGCCAAAAAATATGGACCAATGTTGACCAATCTAAGGCCAAAAAAATGCGACCAATGTTGACCAATCTAAGGCCAAACAATATGGACCAATGTTGACCAATCTAATTCCAAAAAAATAATTGTGACCAACGTTGACCAATAGAAGTCCAAAAAAAAACTGTGACCAAAGTTGGCCAATCTAAAGCCAAAAAAATAATTGTGACTAATGTTGACAAATCCAACGCCAAAGAATAATTGTGACAAATGTTGACTAATCTAACGCCAAAAAATATGGACCAATGTTGACAAATCTAAGGCCGAAAAAAAAGTGTGACCAATATTGACCAATCTAAAGCAAAAAAAATAATTGCGACCAATGTTGTCGGATCAAAGGCCGAAACAATTGTGTCCAATTTGACAATTCTAACGCCAAAAAAGTAATTGTGACTAGATGGGACCAATCTTTGTCCAAAAAAAGTTGTGACCAACGTTGGCCAATCTAAAGCCAAAAACATAATTTTGACCAATGTTGACTAATCTTCGGCCAAAAAATAATTGTGACCAATGTTGCCGAATCTAAGGCCGAAACTATTGTGTCCAGTTTGACAATTCTAACGCCAAAAAAGTAATTGTGACCAGAGTGGACCAACCTAAGGCCAAAAAAAAATTGTGACTAATGTTGACCAATCTAAGGCCAAAAAATTATGGTAAATGTTGACCAATATGATGAAAAAGAAAAATTGTGACAAATGTTGACCATTCTAAATCCAAAAAAATAATGTTGACCAACGTTGGCCAATCTTAAGCCAAAAAAATAATTGTGACCAATGTTGACCAATCTAAGGCCAAAAATTAATTGTGACCAATGTTGACCAATCCAACGCCAAAGAATAATTGTGACAAATGTAGACCAATCTAAGGGCAAAAACACAATTGTGACAATCTAAGGCCAAAGAAAATACGCTCAATTTTGATCAATCTAAGGGCAAAGAAAAATTGTGACAAAAGTTTACAAATCTAAGGCCAAAAAAATAATTGTAATCAAAGTGAACCAATCTACGGGAAAAACAATTGTGACTACTGTTGACCAATTTAACGCCAAAAAACATGCGACCAATAATGACCAATCTTAGGCCAAAAAATATGGACCAATGTTGAATAATCTGTCCAAAAAAATAATTGTGACCAACGCTGGCCAAATTAAAGCCAAAAAAATAATTGTGACCAATGTTGACCAATCTAAGGCCAAACAATATGGACCAATGTTGACCAATCTAATTCCAAAAAAATAATTGTGACCAACGTTGGCCAATTAAAAGCCAAAATAATAATTGTGACCAATTTTGACCAATCTAAGGAAAAAACAATTTTAACCAATGTTGACCAATCAAACGCCAAAGAATAATTGTGACAAATGTTGAAAAAACAAAGGGCCAAAAAAAATTTTGTGACCAATGTTGACCAAACTTACGCCAAAAAATATGGACCAATGTTGACCAATAGAAGTCCAAAAAAAAAAACTGTGACCAAAGTTGGCCAATCTAAAGCCAAAAAAATAATTGTGACTAATGTTGACAAATCCAACGCCAAAGAATAATTGTGACAAATGTTGACTAATCTAACGCCAAAAAATATGGACCAATGTTGACAAATCTAAGGCCGAAAAAAAAGTGTGACCAATATTGACCAATCTAAAGCAAAAAAAAATAATTGCGACCAATGTTGTCGGATCAAAGGCCGAAACAATTGTGTCCAATTTGACAATTCTAACGCCAAAAAAGTAATTGTGACTAGATGGGACCAATCTTTGTCCAAAAAAAATTGTGACCAACGTTGGCCAATCTAAAGCCAAAAACATAATTTTGACCAATGTTGACTAATCTTCGGCCAAAAAATAATTGTGACCAATGTTGCCGAATCTAAGGCCGAAACTATTGTGTCCAGTTTGACAATTCTAACGCCAAAAAAGTAATTGTGACCAGAGTGGACCAACCTAAGGCCAAAAAAAAATTGTGACTAATGTTGACCAATCTAAGGCCAAAAAATTATGGTAAATGTTGACCAATATGATGAAAAAGAAAAATTGTGACAAATGTTGACCATTCTAAATCCAAAAAAATAATGTTGACCAACGTTGGCCAATCTTAAGCCAAAAAAATAATTGTGACCAATGTTGACCAATCTAAGGCCAAAAATTAATTGTGACCAATGTTGACCAATCCAACGCCAAAGAATAATTGTGACAAATGTAGACCAATCTAAGGGCAAAAACACAATTGTGACAATCTAAGGCCAAAGAAAATACGCTCAATTTTGATCAATCTAAGGGCAAAGAAAAATTGTGACAAAAGTTTACAAATCTAAGGCCAAAAAAATAATTGTAATCAAAGTGAACCAATCTACGGGAAAAACAATTGTGACTACTGTTGACCAATTTAACGCCAAAAAACATGCGACCAATAATGACCAATCTTAGGCCAAAAAATATGGACCAATGTTGAACAATCTAAGACCAAAAAAATAATTGTGACCAACGCTGGCCAAATTAAAGCCAAAAAAATAATTGTGACCAATGTTGACCAATCCAACGCCAAAAAAATATTGACCAATGTTGACCAATCAAACGCCAAAGAATAATTGTGACAAATGTTGACTAATCTAACGCCAAAAAATATGGACCAATGTTGACAAATCTAAGGCCGAAAAAAAAGTGTGACCAATATTGACCAATCTAAAGCAAAAAAAAATAATTGCGACCAATGTTGTCGGATCAAAGGCCGAAACAATTGTGTCCAATTTGACAATTCTAACGCCAAAAAAGTAATTGTGACTAGATGGGACCAATCTTTGTCCAAAAAAAATTGTGACCAACGTTGGCCAATCTAAAGCCAAAAACATAATTTTGACCAATGTTGACTAATCTTCGGCCAAAAAATAATTGTGACCAATGTTGCCGAATCTAAGGCCGAAACTATTGTGTCCAGTTTGACAATTCTAACGCCAAAAAAGTAATTGTGACCAGAGTGGACCAACCTAAGGCCAAAAAAAAATTGTGACTAATGTTGACCAATCTAAGGCCAAAAAATTATGGTAAATGTTGACCAATATGATGAAAAAGAAAAATTGTGACAAATGTTGACCATTCTAAATCCAAAAAAATAATGTTGACCAACGTTGGCCAATCTTAAGCCAAAAAAATAATTGTGACCAATGTTGACCAATCTAAGGCCAAAAATTAATTGTGACCAATGTTGACCAATCCAACGCCAAAGAATAATTGTGACAAATGTAGACCAATCTAAGGGCAAAAACACAATTGTGACAATCTAAGGCCAAAGAAAATACGCTCAATTTTGATCAATCTAAGGGCAAAGAAAAATTGTGACAAAAGTTTACAAATCTAAGGCCAAAAAAATAATTGTAATCAAAGTGAACCAATCTACGGGAAAAACAATTGTGACTACTGTTGACCAATTTAACGCCAAAAAACATGCGACCAATAATGACCAATCTTAGGCCAAAAAATATGGACCAATGTTGAACAATCTAAGACCAAAAAAATAATTGTGACCAACGCTGGCCAAATTAAAGCCAAAAAAATAATTGTGACCAATGTTGACCAATCCAACGCCAAAAAAATATTGACCAATGTTGACCAATCAAACGCCAAAGAATAATTGTGACAAATGTTGACTAATCTAACGCCAAAAAATATGGACCAATGTTGACAAATCTAAGGCCGAAAAAAAAGTGTGACCAATATTGACCAATCTAAAGCAAAAAAAAAATAATTGTGACCAATGTTGTCGGATCAAAGGCCGAAACAATTGTGTCCAATTTGACAATTCTAACGCCAAAAAAGTAATTGTGACTAGATGGGACCAATCTTAGTCCAAAAAAATTGTGACCAACGTTGGCCAATCTAAAGCCAAAAACATAATGTTGACCAACGTTGGCTAATCTTAAGCCAAAAAAATAATTGTGACCAATGTTGACCAATATAAGGCCAAAAAATAATTGTGACCAATGTTGACCAATCCAACGCCAAAGAATAATTGTGACAAATGTAGACCAATCAAACGGCAAAAAAACAATTGTGACAATCTTAGGCCAAAAAATATGGACCAATGTTGACCAATCTAAGTCCAAAAAAATAATTGTGACCAACGTTGGCCAATCTCAAGGCAAAAAAATAATTGTGACCAATGTTGAACAATCTATGGCCAAAAAATAATTGTGACCAATGTTGACCGATCCAACGCCAAAGAATAATTGTGACAAATGTAGACCAATCTAAGGGCAAAAACAAAATTGTGACAATCTAAGGCCAAAGAAAATGCGCTCAATTTTGATCAATCTAAGGGCAAAGAAAAATTGTGACAAAAGTTTACAAATCTAAGGCCAAAAAAATAATTGTAATCAAAGTGAACCAATCTACGGGAAAAACAATTGTGACTACTGTTGACCAATTTAAGGCCAAAAAACATGCGACCAATAATGACCAATCTTAGGCCAAAAAATATGGACCAATGTTGAATAATCTGTCCAAAAAAATAATTGTGACCAACGCTGGCCAAATTAAAGCCAAAAAAATAAATGTGACCAATGTTGACCAATCCAACGCCAAAAAAAATATTGACCAATGTTGACCAATCCAACGCCAAAGAATAATTGTGACAAATGTAGACTAATCAAACGGCAAAAAAACAATTGTGACAATGTTAGGCCAAAAAATATGGACCAATGTTGACCAATCTAAGTCCAAAAAAATAATTGTGACCAACGTTGGCCAATCTAAAGCCAAAAAAATAATTGTGACCAATGTTGACAAATCTAAGGCCAAAAAATAATTGTGACCAATGTTGACCAATCCAACGCCAAAGAATAATTGTGACAAATGTAGAGCAATCAAAGGGCAAAAAACAATTGTGACAATCTAAGGCCAAAAAAAATGCGTTTAATGTTGATCAATCTAAGGGCAAAGAAAAATTGTGACAAAAGTTTACAAGTCTAAGGCCAAAAAAACAGTTGTGATTAAAGTGAACCAATCTACGGGAAAACCAATTGTAACTACTGTTGACCAATTTAGGCCAAAAAAATGCGACCAATGTTGACCAATCTAAGGCCAAAAAATATGGACCAATGTTGACCAATCTAATTCCAAAAAAATAATTGTGACCAACGTTGGCCAATTAAAAGCCAAAATAATAATTGTGACCAATGTTGACCAATCTAAGGCCAAAAAATAATTGTGACAAATGTTGAAAAAACCAAAGGCCAAAAAAACAATTGTGACCAATGTTGACCAATCTAAGGCCAAAAAAATAATGTGACTAATGTTGACCAATCCAACGCCAAAGAATAATTGTGACAAATGTTGACCAATCTAAGGGCAAAAAAATATTTGTGACTAATGTTGACTAATCTAAGGCCAAAAAAATTGCGCTCAATTTTGATCAATCTAAGGGCAAAGAAAAATTGTGACAAAAGTTTACAAATTTAAGGCCAAAAAAGTAATTGTGATCAAAGTGAACCAATCTAAGGCCAAAAAATAATTGTGACCAATGTTGACCGATCCAACGCCAAAGAATAATTGTGAGAAATGTAGACCAATCTAAGGGCAAAAACAAAATTGTGACAATCTAAGGCCAAAGAAAATGCGCTCAATTTTGATCAATCTAAGGGCAAAGAAAAATTGTGACAAAAGTTTACAAATCTAAGGCCAAAAAAATAATTGTAATCAAAGTGAACCAATCTACGGGAAAAACAATTGTGACTACTGTTGACCAATTTAAGGCCAAAAAACATGCGACCAATAATGACCAATCTTAGGCCAAAAAATATGGACCAATGTTGAATAATCTGTCCAAAAAAATAATTGTGACCAACGCTGGCCAAATAAAAGCCAAAAAAATAAATGTGACCAATGTTGACCAATCCAACGCCAAAAAAAATATTGACCAATGTTGACCAATCCAACGCCAAAGAATAATTGTGACAAATGTAGACTAATCAAACGGCAAAAAAACAATTGTGACAATGTTAGGCCAAAAAATATGGACCAATGTTGACCAATCTAAGTCCAAAAAAATAATTGTGACCAACGTTGGCCAATCTAAAGCCAAAAAAATAATTGTGACCAATGTTGACAAATCTAAGGCCAAAAAATAATTGTGACCAATGTTGACCAATCCAACGCCAAAGAATAATTGTGACAAATGTAGAGCAATCAAAGGGCAAAAAACAATTGTGACAATCTAAGGCCAAAAAAAATGCGTTTAATGTTGATCAATCTAAGGGCAAAGAAAAATTGTGACAAAAGTTTACAAGTCTAAGGCCAAAAAAACAGTTGTGATTAAAGTGAACCAATCTACGGGAAAACCAATTGTGACTACTGTTGACCAATTTAGGCCAAAAAAATGCGACCAATGTTGACCAATCTAAGGCCAAAAAATATGGACCAATGTTGACCAATCTAATTCCAAAAAAATAATTGTGACCAACGTTGGCCAATTAAAAGCCAAAATAATAATTGTGACCAATGTTGACCAATCTAAGGCCAAAAAATAATTGTGACAAATGTTGAAAAAACCAAAGGCCAAAAAAACAATTGTGACCAATGTTGACCAATCTAAGGCCAAAAAAATAATGTGACTAATGTTGACCAATCCAACGCCAAAGAATAATTGTGACAAATGTTGACCAATCTAAGGGCAAAAAAATATTTGTGACTAATGTTGACTAATCTAAGGCCAAAAAAATTGCGCTCAATTTTGATCAATCTAAGGGCAAAGAAAAATTGTGACAAAAGTTTACAAATTTAAGGCCAAAAAAGTAATTGTGATCAAAGTGAACCAATCTAAGGCCAAAAAATAATTGTGACCAATGTTGACCGATCCAACGCCAAAGAATAATTGTGAGAAATGTAGACCAATCTAAGGGCAAAAACAAAATTGTGACAATCTAAGGCCAAAGAAAATGCGCTCAATTTTGATCAATCTAAGGGCAAAGAAAAATTGTGACAAAAGTTTACAAATCTAAGGCCAAAAAAATAATTGTAATCAAAGTGAACCAATCTACGGGAAAAACAATTGTGACTACTGTTGACCAATTTAAGGCCAAAAAACATGCGACCAATAATGACCAATCTTAGGCCAAAAAATATGGACCAATGTTGAATAATCTGTCCAAAAAAATAATTGTGACCAACGCTGGCCAAATAAAAGCCAAAAAAATAAATGTGACCAATGTTGACCAATCCAACGCCAAAAAAAATATTGACCAATGTTGACCAATCCAACGCCAAAGAATAATTGTGACAAATGTAGACTAATCAAACGGCAAAAAAACAATTGTGACAATGTTAGGCCAAAAAATATGGACCAATGTTGACCAATCTAAGTCCAAAAAAATAATTGTGACCAACGTTGGCCAATCTAAAGCCAAAAAAATAATTGTGACCAATGTTGACAAATCTAAGGCCAAAAAATAATTGTGACCAATGTTGACCAATCCAACGCCAAAGAATAATTGTGACAAATGTAGAGCAATCAAAGGGCAAAAAACAATTGTGACAATCTAAGGCCAAAAAAAATGCGTTTAATGTTGATCAATCTAAGGGCAAAGAAAAATTGTGACAAAAGTTTACAAGTCTAAGGCCAAAAAAACAGTTGTGATTAAAGTGAACCAATCTACGGGAAAACCAATTGTGACTACTGTTGACCAATTTAGGCCAAAAAAATGCGACCAATGTTGACCAATCTAAGGCCAAAAAATATGGACCAATGTTGACCAATCTAATTCCAAAAAAATAATTGTGACCAACGTTGGCCAATTAAAAGCCAAAATAATAATTGTGACCAATGTTGACCAATCTAAGGCCAAAAAATAATTGTGACAAATGTTGAAAAAACCAAAGGCCAAAAAAACAATTGTGACCAATGTTGACCAATCTAAGGCCAAAAAAATAATGTGACTAATGTTGACCAATCCAACGCCAAAGAATAATTGTGACAAATGTTGACCAATCTAAGGGCAAAAAAATATTTGTGACTAATGTTGACTAATCTAAGGCCAAAAAAATTGCGCTCAATTTTGATCAATCTAAGGGCAAAGAAAAATTGTGACAAAAGTTTACAAATTTAAGGCCAAAAAAGTAATTGTGATCAAAGTGAACCAATCTACGGCCAAAAAAAATTGTTACTAATGTTGACCAATTCAAGGCCAAAAAATGCGACCAATGTTGACCAATATAAGGCCAAAAAATATGGACCAATGTTGACCAATATAGGTCCAAAAGAATAATTGTGACCAACGTTGGCCAATCTAAAGCCAAAAAAGTAGTTGCGACCATGGTTGACCAATCTAAGGCAAAAAAACATGTGACCAATGTTGACCAATCCAACGCCAAAGGATAAGTGTGAAAAATGTTGACCAATCTAAGGCCAAAAAATAGTGACAAATGTTGACCAATCCAACGCCATAAAAATAATTGCGACTAATGTTGACCAATCTAAGGCCAAAAAAGTGCGACCAATGTTGAATGATCTAAGGTCAAAAAATATGGACCAATGTTGGTCTAACTTGGAGTCTAACTTGGAGTCTAACTTGGAGTCTAACATGGAGTCTAACTTGGAGTCTAACTTGGAGTCTAACTTGGAGTCTAACTTGGAGTCTAACTTGGAGTCTAACTTGGAGTCTAACTTGGAGTCTAACTTGGAGTCTAACTTGGAGTCTAACTTGGAGTCTAACTTGGAGTCTAACTTGGAGTCTAACTTGGAGTCTAACTTGGAGTCTAACTTGGAGTCTAACTTGGAGTCTAACTTGGAGTCTAACTTGGAGTCTAACTTGGAGTCTAACTTGGAGTCTAACTTGGAGTCTAACTTGGAGTCTAACTTGGAGTCTAACTTGGAGTCTAACTTGGAGTCTAACTTGGAGTCTAACTTGGAGTCTAACTTGGAGTCTAACTTGGAGTCTAACTTGGAGTCTAACTTGGAGTCTAACTTGGAGTCTAACTTGGAAATACAAAATATTTGCGACCAATGTTGCCCAATCTTAGGCCAAAAAAAATTGCGAACAATGTTGCCCAATCTAAGTCCGAAACAATTGTCCAATTTGACATATTTAACGCCAAAAAAGTTATTGAAACCAAAGTGGACCAATCTAACGCCAACGAAAAATTTTGACAAATGTTGACCAATCTAAGCCCAAAGAAAAATTGTGACAAATGTTGACCAATCTAAGACTAAAAAAATATTGTGACTAATGTTGACCAATCTAAGGCCAAAAAAATATTTGCGTTTAATGTTGCCCAATGTAAGGCAAAAACAATTGTGTCCAATTTGACAACTCTAACGCCAACAAAGTAATTGTGACCAAAGTGGACCAATCTAAGGCCAAAAATATTTGTGACTAAATGTTGACCAATCTAAGGCTAAAAAAATTGTGATCAATGTTGATCAATCTAAGGGCAAAACAATTGTGACTAGTGTTGACATATCTAAGGCCAAAAACTTTGTGATCAATGTTGACCAATCTAAACCCAAAGAAAAATTGTGACAAATGTTGACCAATCTAAGTCTAACAAAATAATTGTGACCAATGTTGACCAATCCAACGCCAAAGGAAAATTGTGACAAATGTTGACCAACCTAAGGCCAAAAAAACAACTGTGACCAATATTGACCAATCTAAGACCAAAATAATACTGAGACTAATGTTGATCAATCTAAGCTAGAAAAAAAATTGCGACCACTGTTGCCCAATGTAGGGCCAAAAATATTTGTGACCAATGTTTACCAATCTAAGGACGAAAAAATATTGTGACAATTATTGACCAATCTAAGGCCAAAAAAATATTTGCTCCCAATGTTGCCCAATCTTAGGCCGAAAATATTGTGTCCAATTTGACAACTCTAACGCCAAAAAAGTACTTGTGACCAAAGTGGACCAATCTAAGGCCAAAAAATTGTAATTAATGTTGACCAATCCAACGCCAAAAAAAAATTGTGAAAAATGTTGACCAATCTAAGGCCAAAAAAATTGTGATCAATGTTGACAAATCTAAGGGTATCTAAGGACCAAAAAATAATTGAGACTTATGTTGACCAATCTAAGTCAAAAAAATTAATTGTTGTTTAATTTGATCAATCTAAAGCCAATAAATCATTGTGACCAATGTGGACCAATCTAAGGCCGAAAAAATATTGTGACAAATGTTGACCAATATAAGGGCAAAAAAAATTGTGACCAATGTTGACCAATCCAACACCAAAGAAAAATTGTAACAAATGTTGATCAATCTAAGGCCAAAAAAAATGTGACTAATGTTGACCAATCGAAGGCCAATAAAATTGTGATCAATGGTAACCAATCTAAAACCAATTTATAATTGTGACCAATGTTGTCCAATCTAAGGACCAAAAAATAATTGACACTTATGTTGACCAATCTAAGGCAAAAAAATTCTGATCAATGTTAACCAATCCAACGCCAAAAAAAAATTGTGAAAAATGTTGACCAATCTAAGGCCAAAAAAATTGTGATCAATGTTGACAAATCTAAGGGTATCTAAGGACCAAAAAATAATTGAGACTTATGTTGACCAATCTAAGTCAAAAAAATTAATTGTTGTTTAATTTGATCAATCTAAAGCCAATAAATCATTGTGACCAATGTGGACCAATCTAAGGCCGAAAAAATATTGTGACAAATGTTGACCAATATAAGGGCAAAAAAAATTGTGACCAATGTTGACCAATCCAACACCAAAGAAAAATTGTAACAAATGTTGATCAATCTAAGGCCAAAAAAAATGTGACTAATGTTGACCAATCGAAGGCCAATAAAATTGTGATCAATGGTAACCAATCTAAAACCAATTTATAATTGTGACCAATGTTGTCCAATCTAAGGACCAAAAAATAATTGACACTTATGTTGACCAATCTAAGGCAAAAAAATTCTGATCAATGTTAACCAATCCAACGCCAAAAAAAAATTGTGAAAAATGTTGACCAATCTAAGGCCAAAAAAATTGTGATCAATGTTGACAAATCTAAGGGTATCTAAGGACCAAAAAATAATTGAGACTTATGTTGACCAATCTAAGTCAAAAAAATTAATTGTTGTTTAATTTGATCAATCTAAAGCCAATAAATCATTGTGACCAATGTGGACCAATCTAAGGCCGAAAAAATATTGTGACAAATGTTGACCAATATAAGGGCAAAAAAAATTGTGACCAATGTTGACCAATCCAACACCAAAGAAAAATTGTAACAAATGTTGATCAATCTAAGGCCAAAAAAAATGTGACTAATGTTGACCAATCGAAGGCCAATAAAATTGTGATCAATGGTAACCAATCTAAAACCAATTTATAATTGTGACCAATGTTGTCCAATCTAAGGACCAAAAAATAATTGACACTTATGTTGACCAATCTAAGGCAAAAAAATTGTAATTATAGTTGACCAATCCAACGCCAAAGAAAAATTGTGAAAAATGTTGACCAATCTAAGGCCAAAAAAATTGTGATCAATGTTGACAAATCTAAGGGTATCTAAGGACCAAAAAATAATTGAGACTTATGTTGACCAATCTAAGTCAAAAAAATTAATTGTTGTTTAATTTGATCAATCTAAAGCCAATAAATCATTGTGACCAATGTGGACCAATCTAAGGCCGAAAAAATATTGTGACAAATGTTGACCAATATAAGGGCAAAAAAAATTGTGACCAATGTTGACCAATCCAACACCAAAGAAAAATTGTAACAAATGTTGATCAATCTAAGGCCAAAAAAAATGTGACTAATGTTGACCAATCGAAGGCCAATAAAATTGTGATCAATGGTAACCAATCTAAAACCAATTTATAATTGTGACCAATGTTGTCCACTCTAAGGACCAAAAAATAATTGACACTTATGTTGACCAATCTAAGGCAAAAAAATTGTAATTATAGTTGACCAATCCAACGCCAAAGAATAATTGTGAAAAATGTTGACCAATCTAAGGCCAAAAAAATTGTGATCAATGTTGACAAATCTAAGGGTATCTAAGGACCAAAAAATAATTGAGACTTATGTTGACCAATCTAAGTCAAAAAAATTAATTGTTGTTTAATTTGATCAATCTAAAGCCAATAAATCATTGTGACCAATGTGGACCAATCTAAGGCCGAAAAAATATTGTGACAAATGTTGACCAATATAAGGGCAAAAAAAATTGTGACCAATGTTGACCAATCCAACACCAAAGAAAAATTGTAACAAATGTTGATCAATCTAAGGCCAAAAAAAATGTGACTAATGTTGACCAATCGAAGGCCAATAAAATTGTGATCAATGGTAACCAATCTAAAACCAATTTATAATTGTGACCAATGTTGTCCAATCTAAGGACCAAAAAATAATTGACACTTATGTTGACCAATCTAAGGCAAAAAAATTGTAATTATAGTTGACCAATCCAACGCCAAAGAAAAATTGTGAAAAATGTTGACCAATCTAAGGCCAAAAAAATTGTGATCAATGTTGACAAATCTAAGGGTATCTAAGGACCAAAAAATAATTGAGACTTATGTTGACCAATCTAAGTCAAAAAAATTAATTGTTGTTTAATTTGATCAATCTAAAGCCAATAAATCATTGTGACCAATGTGGACCAATCTAAGGCCGAAAAAATATTGTGACAAATGTTGACCAATCTAAGTCAAAAAAATTAATTGTGACCAAATTTGATCAATCTAAAGCCCATAAATTATTGTGACCAATGTTGACCAATCTAAGGACCAAAAAATAATTGCGACCAATGTGGACCAATCTAAGCCCGAAAAAATATTGTGACAATTGTTGATCAATTTAAGACCAAAATAATATTTGCGCCTAATGTTGCCCAATCTAAGGCCGAAAGAATTGTGTCCAATTTGACAACTCGAACGCCAAAAAAGTAACTATGACCAAAGTGGACCAATCTAAGGCCAAAAAAATTGTGACTAATTTTGACCAATCTAAGGGCAAAAAAAATTGTGACCAATGTTGACCAATCCAACACCAAAGAAAAATTGTAACAAATGTTGATCAATCTAAGGCCAAAAAAAATGTGACTAATGTTGACCAATCGAAGGCCAATAAAATTGTGATCAATGGTAACCAATCTAAAACCAATTTATAATTGTGACCAATGTTGTCCAATCTAAGGACCAAAAAATAATTGACACTTATGTTGACCAATCTAAGGCAAAAAAATTGTAATTATAGTTGACCAATCCAACGCCAAAGAAAAATTGTGAAAAATGTTGACCAATCTAAGGCCAAAAAAATTGTGATCAATGTTGACAAATCTAAGGGTATCTAAGGACCAAAAAATAATTGAGACTTATGTTGACCAATCTAAGTCAAAAAAATTAATTGTTGTTTAATTTGATCAATCTAAAGCCAATAAATCATTGTGACCAATGTGGACCAATCTAAGGCCGAAAAAATATTGTGACAAATGTTGACCAATATAAGGGCAAAAAAAATTGTGACCAATGTTGACCAATCCAACACCAAAGAAAAATTGTAACAAATGTTGATCAATCTAAGGCCAAAAAAAATGTGACTAATGTTGACCAATCGAAGGCCAATAAAATTGTGATCAATGGTAACCAATCTAAAACCAATTTATAATTGTGACCAATGTTGTCCAATCTAAGGACCAAAAAATAATTGACACTTATGTTGACCAATCTAAGGCAAAAAAATTGTAATTATAGTTGACCAATCCAACGCCAAAGAAAAATTGTGAAAAATGTTGACCAATCTAAGGCCAAAAAAATTGTGATCAATGTTGACAAATCTAAGGGTATCTAAGGACCAAAAAATAATTGAGACTTATGTTGACCAATCTAAGTCAAAAAAATTAATTGTTGTTTAATTTGATCAATCTAAAGCCAATAAATCATTGTGACCAATGTGGACCAATCTAAGGCCGAAAAAATATTGTGACAAATGTTGACCAATATAAGGGCAAAAAAAATTGTGACCAATGTTGACCAATCCAACACCAAAGAAAAATTGTAACAAATGTTGATCAATCTAAGGCCAAAAAAAATGTGACTAATGTTGACCAATCGAAGGCCAATAAAATTGTGATCAATGGTAACCAATCTAAAACCAATTTATAATTGTGACCAATGTTGTCCACTCTAAGGACCAAAAAATAATTGACACTTATGTTGACCAATCTAAGGCAAAAAAATTGTAATTATAGTTGACCAATCCAACGCCAAAGAATAATTGTGAAAAATGTTGACCAATCTAAGGCCAAAAAAATTGTGATCAATGTTGACAAATCTAAGGGTATCTAAGGACCAAAAAATAATTGAGACTTATGTTGACCAATCTAAGTCAAAAAAATTAATTGTTGTTTAATTTGATCAATCTAAAGCCAATAAATCATTGTGACCAATGTGGACCAATCTAAGGCCGAAAAAATATTGTGACAAATGTTGACCAATATAAGGGCAAAAAAAATTGTGACCAATGTTGACCAATCCAACACCAAAGAAAAATTGTAACAAATGTTGATCAATCTAAGGCCAAAAAAAATGTGACTAATGTTGACCAATCGAAGGCCAATAAAATTGTGATCAATGGTAACCAATCTAAAACCAATTTATAATTGTGACCAATGTTGTCCAATCTAAGGACCAAAAAATAATTGACACTTATGTTGACCAATCTAAGGCAAAAAAATTGTAATTATAGTTGACCAATCCAACGCCAAAGAAAAATTGTGAAAAATGTTGACCAATCTAAGGCCAAAAAAATTGTGATCAATGTTGACAAATCTAAGGGTATCTAAGGACCAAAAAATAATTGAGACTTATGTTGACCAATCTAAGTCAAAAAAATTAATTGTTGTTTAATTTGATCAATCTAAAGCCAATAAATCATTGTGACCAATGTGGACCAATCTAAGGCCGAAAAAATATTGTGACAAATGTTGACCAATCTAAGTCAAAAAAATTAATTGTGACCAAATTTGATCAATCTAAAGCCCATAAATTATTGTGACCAATGTTGACCAATCTAAGGACCAAAAAATAATTGCGACCAATGTGGACCAATCTAAGCCCGAAAAAATATTGTGACAATTGTTGATCAATTTAAGACCAAAATAATATTTGCGCCTAATGTTGCCCAATCTAAGGCCGAAAGAATTGTGTCCAATTTGACAACTCGAACGCCAAAAAAGTAACTATGACCAAAGTGGACCAATCTAAGGCCAAAAAAATTGTGACTAATTTTGACCAATCTAAGGTCAAAAACAATTGTCATCAATGTTGACCAATCCAACACCAAATAAAAATTGTAACAAATGTTGACCAATCTAAGGCCAAAAAAATTGTGATCAATGTTGACCAATCCAACGCCAAAGAAAATCTGTGACGAATGTTGACCAATCTAAACCCAAAGAAAAATTGTGACAAATGTTGACCAATCTAAGTGTAACAAAATAATTGTGACTAATGTTGACCAATCCAACGCCAAAGGAAAATTGTGACAAATGTTGACCAACCTAAGGCCAAAAAAACAACTGTGACCAATATTGACCAATCTAAGACCAAAATAATACTGAGACTAATGTTGATCAATCTAAGCTAGAAAAAAAAATGCGACCAATGTTGCCCAATGTAGGGCCAAAAATAATTTGTGACCAATGTTTACCAATCTAAGGACGAAAAAATATTGTGACAATTATTGACCAATCTAAGGCCAAAAAAATATTTGCGCCCAATGTTGCCCAATCTTAGGCCGAAAATATTGTGTCCAATTTGACAACTCTAACGCCAAAAAAGTACTTGTGACCAAAGTGGACCAATTTAAGGCCAAAAAATTGTAATTAATGTTGACCAATCGCGCCAAAGAAAAATTGTGAAAAATGTTGACCAATCGAAGGCCAATAAAATTGTGATCAATGGTAACCAATCTAAAACCAATTTATAATTGTGACCAATGTTGACCAATCTAAGGACCAAAAAATAATTGACACTTATGTTGACCAATCTAAGGCAAAAAAATTCTGATCAATGTTAACCAATCCAACGCCAAAAAATAATTCTGACCAATGTTGACCAATTTAAGAACCAAAAAATTGTGACTTATACCAACCTAAGGCCAAAAAATATTTGTGACCAATGTTAACCAATCTAAGGCCGAAAAAATATTGTGACAATTATTGACCAATCTAAGGCCAAAAAAATATTTGCGACCAATGTTGCCCAATCTAAGGCCGAAACAATTGTGTCCAATTTGACAACTCTTACGCCAAAAAAGCACTTGTGACGAAAGTGGACCATTCTAAGGCCAAAAAAATATTGTAATTAATGTTGACCAATCCAACGCCAAAGAAAAATTGTGACAAATGTTGACCAATCTAAGGCCAAAAGAATTGTGATCAATATTGACCAATCTAAGGGCAAAGAAAAATTGTGACAAATGTTGACCAATCTAAGTCAAAAAAATTAATTGTGACCAAATTTGATCAATCTAAAGCCCATAAATTATTGTGACCAATGTTGACCAATCTAAGGACCAAAAAATAATTGCGACCAATGTGGACCAATCTAAGCCCGAAAAAATATTGTGACAATTGTTGATCAATTTAAGACCAAAATAATATTTGCGCCTAATGTTGCCCAATCTAAGGCCGAAAGAATTGTGTCCAATTTGACAACTCGAACGCCAAAAAAGTAACTATGACCAAAGTGGACCAATCTAAGGCCAAAAAAATTGTGACTAATTTTGACCAATCTAAGGTCAAAAACAATTGTCATCAATGTTGACCAATCCAACACCAAATAAAAATTGTAACAAATGTTGACCAATCTAAGGCCAAAAAAATTGTGATAAATGTTGTTCAATCCAACGCCAAAGAAAATCTGTGACGAATGTTGACCAATCTAAACCCAAAGAAAAATTGTGACAAATGTTGACCAATCTAAGTGTAACAAAATAATTGTGACCAATGTTGACCAATCCAACGCCAAAGGAAAATTGTGACAAATGTTGACCAACCTAAGGCCAAAAAAACAACTGTGACCAATATTGACCAATCTAAGACCAAAATAATACTGAGACTAATGTTGATCAATCTAAGCTAGAAAAAAAAATGCGACCAATGTTGCCCAATGTAGGGCCAAAAATAATTTGTGACCAATGTTTAACAATCTAAGGACGAAAAAATATTGTGACAATTATTGACCAATCTAAGGCCAAAAAAATATTTGCGCCCAATGTTGCCCAATCTTAGGCCGAAAATATTGTGTCCAATTTGACAAATTTAACGCCAAAAAAGTACTTGTGACCAAAGTGGACCAATCTAAGGCCAAAAAATTGTAATTAATGTTGACCAATCCAACGCCAAAGAAAAATTGTTAAAAATGTTGACCAATCTAAGGCCAAAAAAATTGTGATCAATGTTGACAAATCTAAGGGTATCTAAGGACCAAAAAATAATTGAGACTTATGTTGACCAATCTAAGTCAAAAAAATTAATTGTTGTTTAATTTGATCAATCTAAAGCCAATAAATCATTGTGACCAATGTGGACCAATCTAAGGCCGAAAAAATATTGTGACAAATGTTGACCAATATAAGGGCAAAAAAAATTGTGACCAATGTTGACCAATCCAACACCAAAGAAAAATTGTAACAAATGTTGATCAATCTAAGGCCAAAAAAAATGTGACTAATGTTGACCAATCGAAGGCCAATAAAATTGTGATCAATGGTAACCAATCTAAAACCAATTTATAATTGTGACCAATGTTGACCAATCTAAGGACCAAAAAATAATTGACACTTATGTTGACCAATCTAAGGCAAAAAAATTCTGATCAATGTTAACCAATCCAACGCCAAAAAATAATTCTGACCAATGTTGACCAATTTAAGAACCAAAAAATTGTGACTTATACCAACCTAAGGCCAAAAAATATTTGTGACCAATGTTAACCAATCTAAGGCCGAAAAAATATTGTGACAATTATTGACCAATCTAAGGCCAAAAAAATATTTGCGACCAATGTTGCCCAATCTAAGGCCGAAACAATTGTGTCCAATTTGACAACTCTTACGCCAAAAAAGCACTTGTGACGAAAGTGGACCATTCTAAGGCCAAAAAAATATTGTAATTAATGTTGACCAATCCAACGCCAAAGAAAAATTGTGACAAATGTTGACCAATCTAAGGCCAAAAGAATTGTGATCAATATTGACCAATCTAAGGGCAAAGAAAAATTGTGACAAATGTTGACCAATCTAAGTCAAAAAAATTAATTGTGACCAAATTTGATCAATCTAAAGCCCATAAATTATTGTGACCAATGTTGACCAATCTAAGGACCAAAAAATAATTGCGACCAATGTGGACCAATCTAAGCCCGAAAAAATATTGTGACAATTGTTGATCAATTTAAGACCAAAATAATATTTGCGCCTAATGTTGCCCAATCTAAGGCCGAAAGAATTGTGTCCAATTTGACAACTCGAACGCCAAAAAAGTAACTATGACCAAAGTGGACCAATCTAAGGCCAAAAAAATTGTGACTAATTTTGACCAATCTAAGGTCAAAAACAATTGTCATCAATGTTGACCAATCCAACACCAAATAAAAATTGTAACAAATGTTGACCAATCTAAGGCCAAAAAAATTGTGATAAATGTTGTTCAATCCAACGCCAAAGAAAATCTGTGACGAATGTTGACCAATCTAAACCCAAAGAAAAATTGTGACAAATGTTGACCAATCTAAGTCTAACAAAATAATTGTGACCAATGTTGACCAATCCAACGCCAAAGGAAAATTGTGACAAATGTTGACCAACCTAAGGCCAAAAAAACAACTGTGACCAATATTATTCCGCGAGGATGGTCGTAGGAAGAAATGGAATCGGGCGAAGGATGGAGACGGTTTTTCCTCGAGTCAATGCTGACTCTTTTTATTGAGAAAATTAGTAAGATCGGGAGAAATAGTGGGAAGTGGGCAATTGCTCTGGAACTTGCTCCAGGAAGTTTATATAAAAAAAAAGTAAGATTAAAATCCCAAAGGGAAAACCCGTAGGTAATAAAATGATGAGGAATACCTCTAAAATAATAAAAAAAAGAATCAACGGCCTCAGAGAAGCCAACAACAAAATACAGCGTGGTAGTCTGATAGAGCTCCAAAAACCCAATGAGTTGCCTCCTAAAAACGCACACTCACGGTCGTTCTCCTACGTGGATCATGGGAAGGAGGTGTGAGTGGTTTCTCGCGCCTCCGCAGAGTGAGCCCGAGGTTCGGGGGGAGATCCATTGAGCCTCACATGCCCCCCTCTGGGGTTTCGTTCGTCCCGGACGAAATTCCGAGTACGTGGAACTCGGATTGTTGGACGCTCCGGAGTAGATCGTCGGACTTGACGAGTTGTAGATGGAGGATAGTATGGGTGGAAGTGATGGTGTTGACGGAGAGAACCTTGACGAGGAAAGTAGCGGGGATAGTCCTGCGAGAAGTTAGCCAAATCGTCACCTTCCAGCGACATCAAGGGCTCTAGTTTCGGGCGGCGACGGGATATTGGAGGAGTTGGTGGACGATCGAACACAATGGACATGAGAGGGATTATTTTAGGTGGTGGGTTTGGCTCCTGGCCAATAACAACCGGGACAACTAATTCTTCAGGATTGGAAATGGGTAGGTCTGGACTGGAGGTCGTTTCGGAAATAGAATTGGTGCTATCTGGGGTAGCCGTAGTTTGAGGGGTATTTGAGTTTTCGGTGTCCATCTGTGAAATAATTGGTGGAGAGTCGAGGCGCAGGTCGATGATATTGGACAGGATGGCAGGGACTTGAGTCTTCACCTGAGTGGGTAGTGAGTTCGGGGGGTGTTCAGGAGGTCCATAATCTCTCTCTATAGTGGAATTGTAGGTCTCCTCCATGGGAGTCTCCATCAAAGGCGTAGGGGTGTCGACCGGGGTAATCGTTGCAATTTCCATTTCCTCTGGTGACAAGTCTTCTGAGACGTAGGTCGGGGCTTCGTAATGCGATGGTGACGTTTCCACGTTTTTGGGGGAGACTGGAGGACTGTAGTCCAAAAGCATTTCCTCCTGCTCTTGGGTCAAAAAAAATTGGATGGGAAGGTCAGTGCCTAAAGAGGAGTCCAGGATCTCCATGAGCATGGCGGATTCGGTGTCCATTTCTAAATTGTTGAAATAAAACGAATTAATTATTCTTCTGGGTATTCGAACACTACGGCGTGGAGTTTGGAATGTATTTTTAATTGAGGGGTTGATAGGGGAAGAGAAAATGCGAGCGAAAGACTCTGATAGATCTGGGGTTGTGTTATTCCGTGAAGGCGACAGTTTGGGTATGGGGGTAGCGGGTTGGCATGATATGCGGTTAGAGGACGTGATGGAATCGTCTTCGTCGTCTATAGTGGGGTAATAAGGTTTCATGTGCTGGACATGAGCCTTGCGAAATTTTTGTAATCGGGAAATTGGACGGAGGTCGTATAGCAAATAAGTGACAGGATTTAATCTTTCCATAACTTTAAAGGGACCTTTAAATGCTGGTAGAAATTTATCAACAAAACCGGGCTTCCTAGTAAATTCAGCGACTAACACCAAATCTTCTGGCGTGTATTCTACGGAGGGGTGTTTAGAATCATAAAGGGCTTTAATTAATTTACGGGACGAGTTTGTGTTTGATCGAGCCTGGTCCCAAGCAAAGGTGACTCGTTTTGGAATTTTATCTCCTAATTTATCATCTAGTTGCCAGTCTAGGCTTGGGAAAACTTTATCGCAAGGAAGTACCGGGTCTCGACCATAGATCAAATAATACGGGGTAAATTTAGAGACTGAATGTAAAGTTGAGTTATGTGCGAAGACGGCAGATAACAACCAGGTTTCCCACTGCGAATGTTTTTCTGATAGAAATTTAGAAATTACACGTTTTACCGTAGCGATGTGGCGTTCAACCAAACCATTGACATGATGAGCTTGAGGAGGGGTTATATGGTGATTCATACGAAAATCTCCGCAAAACTTTTGAAATGCATTGGAAGTAAAAGGGCTTCCTGGATCGGTAATAATAAGATTAGGAATTCCATGTCTATAAATTATGGTGCTGAGAATACCTTTGATGGCTTCGCATGAATTTTGGGCCGAAATAGGGAAGACTTCCACATATCTGGTGAGGTGATCAACCGAAATCAGGAAAGACGTGTTACCATTAGGAGATTGGGGGAAAGGGCCAGCAAAGTCTATTGCTACGGTTTCGAAGGGGTTTTGCGGGGATGGGAAAGGAATCATTGGACCAGACGTAGGGACATTCCTGCGATTGTATCTTTGACAAATGGTGCAAGAAGCAACAAAGTTTTGAATATCCTTTTTCATATGTGGCCAAAAATATCTGGACTGAATAGTGTGTAAAGTTTTACTTACTCCAAAGTGACCACCGGTCGGGTGATTATGTACCAATTTTATTAACTTTTTCCGAGAAGTTTCTGGAATACACAGTTTCCAGAGTCTACCTCCGTTATTCTTATCTGCTCGGTATAGTAATCGATTTTGTAGTATGAATTCGGGATATCGGTCCACTTGAGAATCCGTGCTGCGGAGTTTGTTAATAATTATCGGGGCAATGAAAGTATCACTCCTTTGGTCAGCAATAAGATCCCCCAAAAGATCTGAATATTCTGTATTGACAAGATTTAGGTAATTCAGGTTTGTGGACACCTCGGGGAAATCGGTTTCAGTACAGGGGGCTGGATTGACAGGATTTCTGGATAAGGCATCCACATTAGAGTTTAGAATGCCCCGTTTGTATTTAATGGAAAATTGATATTCCATCAAAGTCATACTCCATCGGGACAGCCTTCCTTTCAAATTTTTACAAGTCATTAAATAGGTGAGAGAATTATGGTCAGTTTGAATTTCAAAGTACCTACCATAAAGAAACGGTCGGAAATGCTTAACGGACTCAACCACGGCTAATCCTTCTAATTCTGACACATGATACTTTTGTTCATGTTCATTTAAAGATCTTGAATAATAACCTATCACTCTTTCCTTACCATCTTGGATCTGGCTCAGGATTCCTGCAATACCCTCCTGGCAGGCATCAGTTGCGAGAATTGTAGGACAGTCGTCATTAAAATGAGTTAAAATAGGGGCTTCCACTAGTTTACGTTTAAGTTCTTCAAAGGACTTCTGACATTCTTCGCTCCACTCGAATTTAGAATTTTTCTTAAATAATGCTCTAATAGGGGCGGAGATTTTACTGAAGTTAAGAACGAATTGACGGTAGTAAGAGCATATGCAATGGAAGGATTTAGCTGCTTTTAAGCTCTTGGGGACTGGAAAATTTACAATTGCTTCAATTTTTTCGGGATTTACTTCTATTCCCTTACGAGAGATGAAATGGCCTAAATATTTTACTCTTGTCATAGCAAACTCACACTTAGTTGGTTTGAGAGTAAGTCCTCCATCTATAACTTTTTCCAAAACTTTTCCTAAGTCCAGGAGGTGTTGATCAAAGGATTTAGAATAAATAGCCACATCATCAATAAAACATACAGCAATTTGCCATTTCAGGGAACCCAATAACTTATCCATAAGCCTTTGAAAAGTTTGAGGGGCTGAAGTTTGTCCAAAGGGCATTCTATTAAAAGTGAATTGACCATTCGGAGTGACAAAACTAGAATACTCTTTGACCCTTTTTGAGTTTTTTACCTGATGAAAAGCAGACACGAAGTCTAATTTGGTTATGTAATGAAATCCTGATAGAGCTTCGAAGATGGAATCACTTCTGTCTAAAATAAATACTGACTTCTTAGTTTTGTCATTTACTTTACGAAAATCAACGCACATCCTATATGTACCATCAGACTTTTTTACCAACAGAGCTGGACTACTCCATGGGGAATTACTTTCCTCAACAACACCCTGATTAATTAATTTCTTTACTTGTCTGTCAAATTCAGCACGTTCACATGGTGAAACTCTATAGGGTCGGGATTTTACGGGAGTATCATCAACTAGTTCAAAGTCATGCTCTAACAACGTGGTACAACCAAACTCGTCATCGTTAAAGGCGAAGGCCTGTCTATAATAGGAAAGGAGCTGCTTGAGTTTTAGGATTTGTTCCTGATACAAATGATCAGCAAACTCTAAGGAATTAATTTGTGGATCAATGGGGCAATTATGTGAAACTTGTTGGTCTTTTTCTGGGATGTTACCGGTCTGCAGACAGGAAATTGGAATTCCCAAGTTATCAGAGGCTAACTCACCACAAATCTCTGCATGTGGGTCTAGCTGTCCAAGCAAAGTCTTAGCTGGTAGAAATTCATACCACGTAGAAGGGTTAGAGATGGTAATGTAGCTTGCGCCGTATTCAAACGATAAAATGCATCTTGGGATAAGAATATTATTACTATACTGCACTCGTTTGAACGGGTAAAATACTGCTGTAGTAGAAGTTACCTTTGGGGAATACACCGGGACTACTAAGGTGGTGCCTGGAGGGATCTCCGTGGGGTATTTTGTCCTTACGTAATTAATTGGAGTAATTTTTAAGGTCTCGTTATTATAAGGGCTCTTGGGATTTTCCAGCTCAGAATTTATTAGAGCTGGTAGGGGCGGAGCAGAGTGTAGTTGTAATGTTTCGACATGACTAGGGATTCCGGCGGATAAATTTGGGATCTTGGACATTACATCAGGGAAAGTTAAACTATTAGTAGCAAATGATAGGTTAGCCTTAGTATAAGACAGGAAATCATATCCTATGATGACCTCATATGACGAATTAGGAACTATCAGAAACGTCCAAAAGGTACTGTAATCATTTATACTGACTGGTAATCCAATTTCGTGAGTAATTACAATATTTGAGGACGACTTGACAGCTAACTTTAAGTTAATGGGGTGTTCTAGGAGCTTAGCAGTGTTATGCAAATACAGAGGTAGAGATTTAAAAAAATCCTGGCTAATAACCGATACCGCTGCCCCGCTGTCGATTAAAGCCGTGGTCTGTAAGAAACTAATATAAAAAGGTAGGAATAGTAATCTATTGTGAGCAATAATGGAATTCTCTTGATTGAGTTCTCCCAAAATACACAGAGAAGAATAAATGGATCCTAATTCTAATTCTACATTATTTTTGCTTTCTAAATTGTTGTTGAAGCCTGGGACTTCTGAATTCTCACATTGAGCTGAATCGGGGGAATTGTCAGCCTGGTCTGCCCAGAACACCAGGCTTACCGGTTTAACGGGGCCTGTTGGGAATTAAGCTGATGGTTTCGGTTGTTATTCTGGGGTGGAGGGAATTGCTGACTCATTAAACTGGGGATTCTGGGGTAACTATGGGAATTATTACTTGGTTGCTGGGACCTCGCTTCGTTATAACGTAAGTTCGGAGGTGGGGGTCGCACATTTAGTACCAGTTGATCTAGCTCATTGCGCTGGACGAAATTGTCTGTTTGATTTCGAGGCATAAAGTCTCGCTGTAATAATCTACAATTTCTGAGGAAGTGACCATCCTTGGAACAATAACCACACTGTGGTTTCGGAGCTTCTGGGAGTTTTAAAGGAGTTGGTTGTGGTTGGGGTGAGTGGAAAGGGTTATACAATTCGGAGTGAGACACTGATTCTGGGATCGGTATTGGGTTAGGGGGAACTGAAAAGAGAGCAAAGCTGGGGTCTCGACATTGGTACTTGAGTTCTCGTATAAAGTCAGAAATTGTACCTAAGGACGTAATCGTGGATCGAATTGTGTGTGAGAGGTTAGTGGGGAGACCTTTAAGGAGGTATCTGAGTTTGTCGTCATCAGACATATTGCGGTCTATTTTGCTAAATAAACTCAGCTTGTCGGTGACGTAATCAATTGGTTCCTCGCATCCGAACCTGAAGACTCTATTCTTATTCTGGTCTTTAGCTTTGCGAGCCAAATCATTTTCCGGAAAATACGCCTTCAAGTCCGCCTTAAATCTGCCATAGATTGCCTTTGAAGACTGAGAGTTGAGTGCTGCTGTGAGCTCAGTGGAATTGAATGTCCACCAACTCAGAGCCGTACCTACTAGCACTCTATGCATATTACGCATCCTCCAAAACTCATCTAATCGGTAGTGTAAGGTGGTTTCTTCAAAGGCCTTCAACCATTCAGTAGCTGAGGACTTCCCGTCAAAAACGGGCAAATCATTAAATATTTGAGAAAGAGGGATGTGGGACATTTTAGGGTTTATTGGGTACTTACTCTTACCTGGGGAATCTAACACGTGAGAATAAATGCTACTTCGTAACTATCTATGGGGCTTGCTTGGGAGGTTCTTGGGATCTTGCTTGGCTATATGAGAGGGCCGTTCACTGGTGACTACCACTTTATTATTAGGGATTTGGTTTTTAATTGTAATCAGAGAGGAGACGATTGGAAGTAAAAACGGAGTTATTGTGAGGGTTAGCACACAGCATATACTCGGGTAGGCTATGGTGTGCAATGAGAGGGTTGAGAAATCTTGGTTACGTCTAGCGATGGATCAGTATTCGGGCTTGGAATAGACACTGTAACAATTGTGTCGGGAGATTGTTTTTGGGATTGGATGACCGTTGGGTAAATTTTCGGAGAGCGTCAGGGGCAAAGTGAAATCCTGGGAGATGGGACAGAGATACACTCGGTGGGGAAAATGGCGGCCTGCGTGGGGTGTGGGATAATGTTGGAATTCTTGGCAAAGACTACTTATAATTTCACTCAGTCATACAACATAATCATGGTAATGCGTGAGTTGGACAAGTTCGGGTTGGTTAAGGTAATGTTACGATGAATGGGTAGAATGTTAGTGGTAACTGTTAAATGTTGGAGAACGGGCGTATCATGGATTGCTAATATTTCTTAAATACAAAAAGCATAAAGACCAGAGATTACGATCCTGGCTTTATGTACAGGGATGTTATTGGAGGAATCGAGGATACTGGCCTCGCTGTTAATTTTATTTATAAGTGGAGGAGATAATTTCACCTATGATCTGGAATTGTATGAGTAGATTAATTTATTTTTGGGGTAAGGATTCTTACTTGGGTAAAAAAAACGGTTTTTGGGTCGGTGGGCTTGGTTTCCTGAACACAGATATTATTTAGGGGGTAATTTTATTTATTTAGGTATGGGACTACTAAAGTGGACACAGGGTATGATTTTTATTTTAATTGTCGTAATGTTTCATTGAATTACGGGAATTATGTGGCAACGGATATTTTAGAAGAGGGAAGAGTTAGTACAAAGGGCGTTGGTGACAATGTGGATGGAGTCTGGGGCTAAGTGAAATCCTGGGAGATAGGACCGAAATGTACACAGTGAAGGGAAATGGCGGTCTGCGTGGGATGGGGGGAAAAGATTAGAAGTTGGGCAAATAACAATTTCAATTTTTCATTCAATCATACAAAGGCATAAACCTAACATTACACAAATACAAACGCATAAAAACTAATTTACCAGAAATTACCCGGCGCCTTATTCCGCGAGGATGGTCGTAGGAAGAAATGGAATCGGGCGAAGGATGGAGACGGTTTTTCCTCGAGTCAATGCTGACTCTTTTTATTGAGAAAATTAGTAAGATCGGGAGAAATAGTGGGAAGTGGGCAATTGCTCTGGAACTTGCTCCAGGAAGTTTATATAAAAAAAAAGTAAGATTAAAATCCCAAAGGGAAAACCCGTAGGTAATAAAATGATGAGGAATACCTCTAAAATAATAAAAAAAAGAATCAACGGCCTCAGAGAAGCCAACAACAAAATACAGCGTGGTAGTCTGATAGAGCTCCAAAAACCCAATGAGTTGCCTCCTAAAAACGCACACTCACGGTCGTTCTCCTACGTGGATCATGGGAAGGAGGTGTGAGTGGTTTCTCGCGCCTCCGCAGAGTGAGCCCGAGGTTCGGGGGGAGATCCATTGAGCCTCACAATATTGACCAATCTAAGACCAAAATAATACTGAGACTAATGTTGATCAATCTAAGCTAGAAAAAAAAATGCGACCAATGTTGCCCAATGTAGGGCCAAAAATAATTTGTGACCAATGTTTAACAATCTAAGGACGAAAAAATATTGTGACAATTATTGACCAATCTAAGGCCAAAAAAATATTTGCGCCCAATGTTGCCCAATCTTAGGCCGAAAATATTGTGTCCAATTTGACAAATTTAACGCCAAAAAAGTACTTGTGACCAAAGTGGACCAATCTAAGGCCAAAAAATTGTAATTAATGTTGACCAATCCAACGCCAAAGAAAAATTGTTAAAAATGTTGACCAATCTAAGGCCAAAAAAATTGTGATCAATGTTGACAAATCTAAGGGTATCTAAGGACCAAAAAATAATTGAGACTTATGTTGACCAATCTAAGTCAAAAAAATTAATTGTTGTTTAATTTGATCAATCTAAAGCCAATAAATCATTGTGACCAATGTGGACCAATCTAAGGCCGAAAAAATATTGTGACAAATGTTGACCAATATAAGGGCAAAAAAAATTGTGACCAATGTTGACCAATCCAACACCAAAGAAAAATTGTAACAAATGTTGATCAATCTAAGGCCAAAAAAAATGTGACTAATGTTGACCAATCGAAGGCCAATAAAATTGTGATCAATGGTAACCAATCTAAAACCAATTTATAATTGTGACCAATGTTGACCAATCTAAGGACCAAAAAATAATTGACACTTATGTTGACCAATCTAAGGCAAAAAAATTCTGATCAATGTTAACCAATCCAACGCCAAAAAATAATTCTGACCAATGTTGACCAATTTAAGAACCAAAAAATTGTGACTTATACCAACCTAAGGCCAAAAAATATTTGTGACCAATGTTAACCAATCTAAGGCCGAAAAAATATTGTGACAATTATTGACCAATCTAAGGCCAAAAAAATATTTGCGACCAATGTTGCCCAATCTAAGGCCGAAACAATTGTGTCCAATTTGACAACTCTTACGCCAAAAAAGCACTTGTGACGAAAGTGGACCATTCTAAGGCCAAAAAAATATTGTAATTAATGTTGACCAATCCAACGCCAAAGAAAAATTGTGACAAATGTTGACCAATCTAAGGCCAAAAGAATTGTGATCAATATTGACCAATCTAAGGGCAAAGAAAAATTGTGACAAATGTTGACCAATCTAAGTCAAAAAAATTAATTGTGACCAAATTTGATCAATCTAAAGCCCATAAATTATTGTGACCAATGTTGACCAATCTAAGGACCAAAAAATAATTGCGACCAATGTGGACCAATCTAAGCCCGAAAAAATATTGTGACAATTGTTGATCAATTTAAGACCAAAATAATATTTGCGCCTAATGTTGCCCAATCTAAGGCCGAAAGAATTGTGTCCAATTTGACAACTCGAACGCCAAAAAAGTAACTATGACCAAAGTGGACCAATCTAAGGCCAAAAAAATTGTGACTAATTTTGACCAATCTAAGGTCAAAAACAATTGTCATCAATGTTGACCAATCCAACACCAAATAAAAATTGTAACAAATGTTGACCAATCTAAGGCCAAAAAAATTGTGATCAATGTTGACCAATCCAACGCCAAAGAAAATCTGTGACAAACGTTGACCAATCTAAGGCCGAAAAAATATTGTGATAAACGTTGACCAATCAAACGCCAAAACAAATTATGGTTAATTTTAACCAATCCAACGCCAAAGAAAAATTGTGACAAAATGTTGACCAATCGAAGGGCAAAAAAAATTGTGACTGATGTTGACCAATCTAAGGCCAAAAAATTTTGACTAATGTTGACCTACCTAAGGCCAAAAACAATTGTGATCAATGTTGACCAATCCAACGCCAAAGAAAAATTACGACAAATGTTGACAAATCTAAGGGTAAAAATTGTGACTAATGTTGACCAATCTAAGGACAAAAAAAATTGTCATCCATGTTAACCAATCCACAGCCAAAGAAAAATTGTGACAAATGTTGACCAATCTAAGGGCAAAAAAATTGTGACCAATGTTGACCAATCACACGCCAAAGAAAATCTGTGACAAATGTTGACCAATATAAGGGCAAAAAAAATTGTGAATAATGTTGACTAATCTAAGGCCCAAAAAATAATTGCGACCAATGTTGCCTAATCTAAGGCCGAAACAATTGTGTCCAATTAGACAACTCCAACGCCAAAAAAGTAATTGTGACTATAGTGGACCAATATAAGGCCAAAACAATTGTGTCCAATTTGACCAATCCAACGCCAAAGAAACGTTTTGACAAATGTAGACCAATCTAAGGCCAAAAGAATAATTGTGACCAATGTTGACCAATCTAAGGCCGAGAAAATAATTTGGCTAATGTTGATCAATCTAAGGTAGAAAAAAATTGCGACCGATGTGGTCCAATCTAAGGCCAGAAAGAAATTGCGGCCAGTTTTGACAAATCTAAGACCTAAAAAGTAGTTGTGATCAAAGTGGACCCATCTAAAACCAAACAAATTGTGAACAACGTTGATCAATCTAAAGCGAATTTATAATTGTGACCAATGTTGACCAATCTAAGGACCAAAAAATAATTGTGACCAATGTTGACCAATCTAAGGACCAAAAAATAATTGTGACCAATGTTGACCAATCTAAGGCCGAAAAAATATTGTGACAAATGTTGACCAATCTAGGGCCAAAAAAATTGTTGCGACCAATGATGCCCAATCTAAGGCCGAAAGAATTGTGTCCAAACTGGACCAATCTAAGGCCAAAAAAATTGCGACAAATGTTGACCAATCTAAGGCCAAAAACAATTGTGATCAATATTGACCAATCCAACGCCAACAAAAATGGTGACAAATGTTGACCAACATAAGGGCAAAAAAAATTGTGACAAATGTTGACTAATCTTAGGCCAAAAAAATAATTGTGACCAACGCTGATCAATCTGAAGCCAATAAATCATTGTGACCAATGTTGACCAATCTGAGGACCAAAATTAGTGTGAACAATGTAGACCGATCCAAGGCCAAAAAAATATTTGCGACCAATGTTTCCCAATCTAAGGCGGAAACAATTGTGTCGAATTTGACAACTCTAACGTAAAAAAGTAATTGTGACTATAGTGGACCAATCTAATGCCAAAAAAATTGTGACTAATGTAGACCAATCCAACGCCAAAGAAAAATTGTGACAAATGTAGGCCAATCTAAGGCCAAAAAAATAATTGTGACCAATGTTGCCTAATCTAAGGCCGAAAAAATTGAGTCCAATATAAGAATTCTAACGCCAAAAAAGTAATTGTGACCAAAGTGGACCAATCTTAGGCCAAAAAAATTGCGACTAATGTTGACCAATCTACGGCAAAAAACAATTGTGATCAATGTTGACCAATCTAAGGGTAAAGAAAAATTGTGACAAATGTTGACCAATCTTAGGCCAAAAAAATTGCGACTAATGTTGACCAATCTACGGCCAAAAACAATTGTGATCAATGTTGACCAATCTAAGGACCAAAAATTAATTGCGACTAATGTTGACCAATCTACGGCCAAAAACAATTGTGATCAATGTTAACCAATCTAAGGCCGAAAAAATAATTACGACCAATGTTGCCCAATCTAAGGCCGAAACAATTGTATCTAATTTGACAATTCTAACGCCAAAAATGTATATTTGACCAAAGTGGACCAATCCAAGGCCAAAAAAAATTGTGACTAATGTTGACTAATCTAAGGCCAAATAATGGTGATATATGTTGACCAATCTTAGAACCAAAGAAAAATTGTGACAAATGTTGACCAATCTAAGTCAAAAAAAATTATTGTGACCATGGTTGACCAATCGAAAGCCAAAAAAATAATTGTGATCAATGTTGACCAATCTAAGGCCAAAAAATATTGACTGATGTTGACCAATCTAAGGCCAAAAAAATAATGGCGACCAATGTTGACCAATCTTAGGCCAAAAAAATAATGGCGACCAATGTTGACCAATCTAAGGCCAAAAAAATAATGGCGACCAATGTTGACCAATCTAAGGCCAAAAAAAGTGCGATCAATTTTGACAAATCTAAGGCCAAAAAAATATTGTGACTAATGTTGATCAATCTAAGGTAGACAAAATAAAAGCGACCAATGTTGCCCAATCTAAGGCCAAAAAAATAATTGCGATAAATGTTGACTAATCTAAGGCCAAAAGAAAATGTGACTAAGGTTGACCAATCTGAAGCCAAAAAAATTATTGTGAACAACGTTGACCAATCTTAAATCAAAAAAATAATTGAGACCAATGTTGACCAATCTAAGGCCAAAAATAATTGTGACCAACGTTGACCAATCTAAGACCAAAAAATAATTGTGACAAATATTGACCACTCTAAGGCCGAAAAAATATTGTGACAAATGTTGACCAATCTAAGGCCGAAAAAATTGTGACCAATGTTGACCAATCACACGCCAAAGAAAATCTGTGACAAATGTTGACCAATATAAGGGCAAAAAAAATTGTGAATAATGTTGACTAATCTAAGGCCCAAAAAATAATTGCGACCAATGTTGCCTAATCTAAGGCCGAAACAATTGTGTCCAATTAGACAACTCCAACGCCAAAAAAGTAATTGTGACTATAGTGGACCAATATAAGGCCAAAACAATTGTGTCCAATTTGACCAATCCAACGCCAAAGAAACGTTTTGACAAATGTAGACCAATCTAAGGCCAAAAGAATAATTGTGACCAATGTTGACCAATCTAAGGCCGAGAAAATAATTTGGCTAATGTTGATCAATCTAAGGTAGAAAAAAATTGCGACCGATGTGGTCCAATCTAAGGCCAGAAAGAAATTGCGGCCAGTTTTGACAAATCTAAGACCTAAAAAGTAGTTGTGATCAAAGTGGACCCATCTAAAACCAAACAAATTGTGAACAACGTTGATCAATCTAAAGCGAATTTATAATTGTGACCAATGTTGACCAATCTAAGGACCAAAAAACAATTGTGACCAATGTTGACCAATCTAAGGACCAAAAAATAATTGTGACCAATGTTGACCAATCTAAGGCCGAAAAAATATTGTGACAAATGTTGACCAATCTAGGGCCAAAAAAATTGTTGCGACCAATGATGCCCAATCTAAGGCCGAAAGAATTGTGTCCAAACTGGACCAATCTAAGGCCAAAAAAATTGCGACAAATGTTGACCAATCTAAGGCCAAAAACAATTGTGATCAATATTGACCAATCCAACGCCAACAAAAATGGTGACAAATGTTGACCAACATAAGGGCAAAAAAAATTGTGACAAATGTTGACTAATCTTAGGCCAAAAAAATAATTGTGACCAACGCTGATCAATCTGAAGCCAATAAATCATTGTGACCAATGTTGACCAATCTGAGGACCAAAATTAGTGTGAACAATGTAGACCGATCCAAGGCCAAAAAAATATTTGCGACCAATGTTTCCCAATCTAAGGCGGAAACAATTGTGTCGAATTTGACAACTCTAACGTAAAAAAGTAATTGTGACTATAGTGGACCAATCTAATGCCAAAAAAATTGTGACTAATGTAGACCAATCCAACGCCAAAGAAAAATTGTGACAAATGTAGGCCAATCTAAGGCCAAAAAAATAATTGTGACCAATGTTGCCTAATCTAAGGCCGAAAAAATTGAGTCCAATATAAGAATTCTAACGCCAAAAAAGTAATTGTGACCAAAGTGGACCAATCTTAGGCCAAAAAAATTGCGACTAATGTTGACCAATCTACGGCAAAAAACAATTGTGATCAATGTTGACCAATCTAAGGGTAAAGAAAAATTGTGACAAATGTTGACCAATCTTAGGCCAAAAAAATTGCGACTAATGTTGACCAATCTACGGCCAAAAACAATTGTGATCAATGTTGACCAATCTAAGGACCAAAAATTAATTGCGACTAATGTTGACCAATCTACGTCCAAAAACAATTGTGATCAATGTTAACCAATCTAAGGCCGAAAAAATAATTACGACCAATGTTGCCCAATCTAAGGCCGAAACAATTGTATCTAATTTGACAATTCTAACGCCAAAAATGTATATTTGACCAAAGTGGACCAATCCAAGGCCAAAAAAAATTGTGACTAATGTTGACTAATCTAAGGCCAAATAATGGTGATATATGTTGACCAATCTTAGGCCAAAGAAAAATTGTGACAAATGTTGACCAATCTAAGTCAAAAAAAATTATTGTGACCAACGTTGACCAATCGAAAGCCAAAAAAATAATTGTGATCAATGTTGACCAATCTAAGGCCAAAAAATATTGACTGATGTTGACCAATCTAAGGCCAAAAAAATAATGGCGACCAATGTTGACCAATCTTAGGCCAAAAAAATAATGGCGACCAATGTTGACCAATCTAAGGCCAAAAAAATAATGGCGACCAATGTTGACCAATCTAAGGCCAAAAAAAGTGCGATCAATTTTGACAAATCTAAGGCCAAAAAAATATTGTGACTAATGTTGATCAATCTAAGGTAGACAAAATAAAAGCGACCAATGTTGCCCAATCTAAGGCCAAAAAAATAATTGCGACAAATGTTGACTAATCTAAGGCCAAAAGAAAATGTGACTAAGGTTGACCAATCTGAAGCCAAAAAAATTATTGTGAACAACGTTGACCAATCTTAAATCAAAAAAATAATTGAGACCAATGTTGACCAATCTAAGGCCAAAAATAATTGTGACCAACGTTGACCAATCTAAGACCAAAAAATAATTGTGACAAATATTGACCACTCTAAGGCCGAAAAAATATTGTGACAAATGTTGACCAATCTAAGGCCGAAAAAATAATGGCGACCAATGTTGCCCAATCTAAGTACGAAACAATTGTGTCCAATTTGACAACTTTAACGCCAAAAAAATTCTTGTGACCAAACAGGACCAATCTAAGGGAAAAAAATTGTAACTAATGTTGGCGAATCTAAGGCCGAAAAAATAAGTGCGACCAATGTTGCCCAATCTAAGGCCGAAACAATTGTGTCCAATTTGACAATTCTAACGCCAAACAAGTTATTGTAACCAAAGTGGACCAATCTAAGTCCAAAAAAATAATTGTGACCTACGTTGATCAATCTAACGCCAAAAATATTGTGACTAATGTTGATCAATCTAAGGTAGACAAAATAATAGCGACCAATGTTGACCAATCTAAGGACCAAAAAATAAATAGCCAATGTTTACCAATCTAAGGCCGAAAAAATATTGTCACAAAAGTTAACCAATCTAAGGCCGAAAAAATAAGTGCGACCAATGTTGCCCAATCTAAGGCCGAAACAATTGTGTCCAATTTGACAATTCTAACGCCAAACAAGTTATTGTAACCAAAGTGGACCAATCTAACGCCAACGAAAAATTTTGACAAATGTTGACCAATCTAAGCCCAAAATAATAATTGTGACCTATGTTGATCAATCTAACGCAAAAAATATTGCGACTAATGTTGATCAATCTAAGATAGACAAAATAATAGCGACCAATGTTGCCCAATCTAAGGCCGAAACAATTGTGTCCAATTTGACAATTCTAACGCCAAAAATGTAATTTTGACCAAAGTGGACCAATCCAAGGCCAAAAAAATTTTGACTAATGTTGACTAATCTAAGGCCAAAAATGGTGATATATGTTGACCAATCTTAGGCCAAAGAAAAATTGTGACAAATGTTGACCAATGTAAGTCCAAAAAAATTATTGTGACCAACGTTGACCAATCTAAAGCCAAAAAAATAATTGTGACCAAAGTTGACCAATCTAAGGCCGAAACAATTGTGTCCAATTTGACAATTCTAACGCCAAAAATGTACTTTTGACTAAAGTGGACCAATCCAAGGCCAAAACAATTGTGACTAATGTTGACTAATCTAAGGCAAAAAACTGGTGATATATGTTGACCAATCTTAGGCCAAAGAAAAATTAAGACAAATGTTGACCAATCTAAGTCCAAAAAAATTATTAAGACCAACGTTGACCAATCTAAAGCCAAAAAAATAATTGTGATCAATGTTGACCAATCTAAGGCCAAAAAATATTGACTGATGTTGACCAATCTAAGGCCAAAAAAATAATGGCGACCAATGTTGACCAATCTAAGGCCAAAAAAATTTCGACCAGTTTTGACAAATCTAAGGCCAAAAAAATAATTGCGACAAATGTTGACTAATCTAAGGCCAAAAAAATTGTGACTAAGGTTGACCAATCTAAAGCCAAAAAAATAATTGTGGCCAACGTTGACCAATCTAAAATCAAAAAAATAATTGAGACCAATATTGACCAATCTAAGGCCAAAAAATAAATGTGACCAACGTTGACCAATCTAAGTCCAAAAAAATTATTATGACCAACGTTGACCAATTTAAAGCCAAAAAAATTATTATGACCAACGTTGACCAATCTAAAGCCAAAAAAATATTTGTGATCAATGTTGACCAATCTAAAGCCAAAAAAATATTTTAGATCAATGTTGACCAATCTAAGGCCAAAAAATATTGACTGATGTTGACCAATCTAAGGCCAAAAAAATACTTGTGACCTACGTTGATCAATATAACGCCAAAAATATTGTGACTAATGTTGATCAATCTAAGGTAGACAAAATAATAGCGACCAATGTTGACCAATCTAAGGACCAAAAAATAATTGACGAATGTTTACCAATCTAAGGCCGAAACAATTGTGTCCAATTTGACAATTCTAACGCCAAAAATGTAATTTTGACCAAAGTGGACCAATCCAAGGCCAAAAAATTTGTGACTAATGTTGACTAATCTAAGGCCAAAAAATGGTGATATGTGTTGACCAATCTTAGGCCAAAGAAAAATTGTGAGAAAAGTAGACCAATCTAAGTCAAAAAAAATTATTGTGTCCAACGTTGACCAATCTAAAGCTAAAAAAATAGTTGTGACCAATGTTGCCCAATCTAAGGCCAAAACAATTGTGTCCAATTTGACAATTCTAACGCCAAAAATGTAATTTTGACCAAAGTGGACCAATCCAAGGCCAAAAAAATTGTGACTAATGTTGACTAATCTAAGGCCAAAAAATGGTGATTTATGTTGACCAATCTTATGCCAAAGAAAAATTGTGACAAATGTTGACCAATCTAAGTCCAAAAAAATTATTATGACCAACGTTGACCAATCTAAAGCCAAAAAAATAATTGTGATCAATGTTGACCAATCTAAGGCCAAAAAATATTGACTGATGTTGACCAATTTAAGGCCAAAAAAATAATGGCGACCAATGTTGACCCATCTAAGGCCAAAAAAATTTTGACCAATTTTGACAAATCTAAGGCCAAAAAAATATTGTGACTAATGTTGATCAATCTAAGGTAGACAAAATAATAGCGACCAATGTTGCCCAATCTAAGGCCAAAAAATATTGACAAATGTTGACCAATCTAAGTCCAAAAAAATTATTATGACCAACGTTGACCAATCTAAAGCCAAAAAAATATTTGTGATCAATGTTGACCAATCTAAGGCCAAAAAATATTGACTGATGTTGACCAATCTAAGGCCAAAAAAATAATTGTGACCTACGTTGATCAATCTAACGGCAAAAATATTGTGACTAATGTTGATCAATCTAAGGTAGACAAAATAATAGCGACCAATGTTGACCAATCTAAGGACCAAAAAATAATTGACGAATGTTTACCAATCTAAGGCCGAAACAATTGTGTCCAATTTGACAATTCCAACGCCAAAAATGTAATTTTGACCAAAGTGGACCAATCCAAGGCCAAAAAAATTGTGACTAATGTTGACTAATCTAAGGCCAAAAAATGGTGATATATGTTGACCAATCTTAGGCCAAAGAAAAATTGTGATAAATGTTGACCAATCTAAGTCAAAAAAAATTATTGTGACCAACGTTGACCAATCTAAAGCTAAAAAAATAATTGTGACCAATGTTGCCCAATCTAAGGCCAAAAATATTGTGTCCAATTTGACAATTTAAACGCCAAAAATGTAATTTTGACCAAAGTGGACCAATCCAAGGCCAAAAAAATTGTGACTGATGTTGACTAATCTAAGGCCAAAAAATGGTGATTTATGTTGACCAATCTTATGCCAAAGAAAAATTGTAACAAATGTTGACCAATCTAAGTCCAAAAAAATTATTATGACCAACGTTGACCAATCTAAAGCCAAAAAAATATTTGTGATCAATGTTGACCAATCTAAGGCCAAAAAATATTGACTGATGTTGACCAATCTAAGGCCAAAAAAATAATTGTGACCTACGTTGATCAATCTAACGGCAAAAATATTGTGACTAATGTTGATCAATCTAAGGTAGACAAAATAATAGCGACCAATGTTGACCAATCTAAGGACCAAAAAATAATTGACGAATGTTTACCAATCTAAGGCCGAAACAATTGTGTCCAATTTGACAATTCCAACGCCAAAAATGTAATTTTGACCAAAGTGGACCAATCCAAGGCCAAAAAAATTGTGACTAATGTTGACTAATCTAAGGCCAAAAAATGGTGATATATGTTGACCAATCTTAGGCCAAAGAAAAATTGTGACAAATGTTGACCAATCTAAGTCAAAAAAAATTATTGTGACCAACGTTGACCAATCTAAAGCTAAAAAAATAATTGTGACCAATGTTGCCCAATCTAAGGCCAAAAATATTGTGTCCAATTTCACAATTTTAACGCCAAAAATGTAATTTTGACCAAAGTGGACCAATCCAAGGCCAAAAAAATTGTGACTAATGTTGACTAATCTAAGGCCAAAAAATGGTGATTTATGTTGACCAATCTTATGCCAAAGAAAAATTGTAACAACTGTTGACCAATCTAAGTCCAAAAAAATTATTATGACCAACGTTGACCAATCTAAAGCAAAAAATAATTGTGATCAATGTTGACCAATCTAAGGCCAAAAAATATTGACTGATGTTGACCAATCCAAGGCCAAAAAAATAATGGCGACCAATATTGACCAATCTAAGACCAAAAAAATTTCGACCAATTTTGACAAATATAAGGCCAAAAAAATATTGTGACTAATGTTGATCAATCTAAGGTAGACAAAATAATAGCGACCAATGTTGCCCAATCTAAGGGCAAAAGAATAATTGCGACAAATGTTGACTAATCTAAGGCCAAAAAAATTGTGACTAAGGTTGACCAATCTAAAGCCAAAAAAATAATTGTGACCAACGTTGACCAATCTAAAATCAAAAAAATAATTCAGACCAATGTTGACCAATCTAAGGCCAAAAAATAATTGTGACCAACGTTGACCAATCTAAAGCCAAAAAAATATTTGTGATCAATGTTGACCAATCTAAGGCCAAAAAATATTGACAAATGTTGACCAATCTAAGTCCAAAAAATTGTTATGACCAACGTTGACCAATCTAAAGCCAAAAAAATATGTGATCAATGTTGACCAATCTAAGGCCAAAAAATATTGACTGATGTTGACCAATCTAAGGACCAAAAAATAATTGACGAATGTTTACCAATCTAAGGCCGAAACAATTGTGTCCAATTTGACAATTCTAACGCCAAAAATGTAATTTTGACCAAAGTGGACCAATCCAAGGCCAAAAAAATTGTGACTAATGTTGACTAATCTAAGGCCAAAAAATGGTGATATATGTTGACCAATCTTAGGCCAAAGAAAAATTGTGACTAATGTTGACTAATCTAAGGCCAAAAAATGGTGATATATGTTGACCAATCTTAGGCCAAAGAAAAATTGTGACCAACGTTGACCAATCTTAAATCAAAAAAATAATTGAGACCAATGTTGACCAATCTAAGGCCAAAAAACAATTGTGACCAACGTTGACCAATCTAAGGCCAAAATAAATTGTGACAAATATTGACCAATCTAAGGCCGAAAAAATATTGTGACAAATGTTGACCAATCTAAGGCCGAAAAAATAATGGCGACCAATGTTGCCCAATCTAATGCAGAAACATTTGTGTCCAATTTGACAACTTTAAGGCCAAAAATGTACTTGTGACCAAACAGGACCAATCTAAGGTAAAAAAAAATGTGACTAATGCTGGCGAATCTAAGGCCGAAAAAATAAGTGCGACCAATGTTGCCCAATCTAAGGCCGAAACATTTGTTTCCAATTTGACAATTCTAACGCCAAACAAGTTATTGTAACCAAAGTGGACCAATCTAACGCCAACGAAAAATTTTGACAAATGTTGACCAACCTCAGGCCAAAAAAATTGTGACTAATATTGACCAATCTAAGGCCAAAAAAAGTGTGACTTATGTTGACCAACGTAAGGCCAAAAAAATTGTGACTAAAGTTGACAAATGTAAGGCCAACTAAATTGTGATCGATGTAGACCAATCTAATCCCAAAAAAAATTGTGACAAATGTTGACTAATCTTAGATTAAAAAAATATTGGGACTAATGTTTATCAATCTTAGGTCAAAAAAACAATTGCGACCAATGTTGACCATTCACAGGCCTAAAAAGTAATTGTGGCCAAAGTGTTCCAATCTAAGGCCATAAAAATTGTGACTAATGTTGACCAATCTAAGGCCAAAAAAATTGTGACTTATGTTGACAAATCTGAGGCCAAAAAAATTGTGACTATTGTTGACCAACGTAAGACCAAAAAAATTGTGACTAATGTTGACAAATGTAAGGCCAACAAAATTGTGATCGATGTTGACCAATCTAAGACAAGAAATATTGTGAGTAATGTTGATCAATCTTAGGTCAAAAAAATAATTGTGACCAATGTTGATCAATCTAAGGGCAAAGAAATATTGTGACAAATGTTGACCAATCTTAGACTAAAAAAATATTGTGACTAATGTTGATCAATCTTAGGTCAAAAAAATAATTGCGACCAATGTTGCCAAATCTCAGGCCTAAAAATAATTGTGACCAACGTTGACCAATCTAAGGCCAAAATAAATTGTGACCAATATTGACCAATCTAAGGCCGAAAAAATATTGTGACAAATGTTGACCAATCTAAGGCCGAAAAAATAATGGCGACCAATGTTGCCCAATCTAAGGCAGAAACAATTGTGTCCAATTTGACAACTTTAACGCCAAAAATGTACTTGTGACCAAACAGGACCAATCTAAGGTAAAAAAAATGTGACTAATGTTGGCGAATCTAAGGCCGAAAAAATAAGTGCGACCAATGTTGCCCAATCTAAGGCCGAAACATTTGTTTCCAATTTGACAATTATAACGCCAAACAAGTTATTGTAACCAAAGTGGACCAATCTAACGCCAACGAAAAGTTTTGACAAATGTTGACCAACCTCAGGCCAAAAAAATTGTGACTAATATTGACCAATCTAAGGCCAAAAAAAGTGTGACTTATGTTGACCAACGTAAGGCCAAAAAAATTGTGACTAATGTTGACAAATGTAAGGCCAACAAAATTGTGATCGATGTAGACCAATCTAATCCCAAAAAAAATTGTGACAAATGTTGACCAATCTTAGATTTAAAAAATATTGTGACTAATGTTGATCAATCTTAGGTCAAAAAAATAATTGCGACCAATGTTGACCAATCACAGGCCTAAAAAGTAATTGTGGCCAAAGTGTTCCAATCTAAGGCCATAAAATTGTGACTAATGTTGACCAATCTAAGGCCAAAAAAATTGTGACTTATGTTGACAAATCTGAGGCCAAAAAAATTGTGACTATTGGTGACCAACGTAAGACCAAAAAAATTGTGACTAATGTTGACAAATGTAAGGCCAACAAAATTGTGATCGATGTTGACCAATCTAAGCCGAAAGAAAAATTGTGACAAATGTTGACCAATCTTAGACTAAAAAAATATTGTGACTAATAATGATCAATCTTAGGTCAAAAAAATAATTGCGACCAATGTTGTCCTATCTAAGGCTAAAAATGTAATTCTGACCAAAGTGGACCAATCCAAGGTAAAAAAAAAGTGTGACTAATGTTGACTAATCTATGGCCAAAAAATGGTGATCAATGTTGACCAATCCAACGCCAAAGAAAAATTGTGACCAATGTTGACCAAACTAAGGGTAAAAAAAATTGTGACTAATGTTGGCGAATCTAAGGCCGAAAAATTTATTGCGACCAATGTTGCCCAATCAAATTTATTGCGTCCAATTTGACAATTCTAACGCCAAACAAGTTATTGTAACCAAAGTGGACCAATCTAACGCCAACACAAAATTTGGACAAATGTTGACCAACCTAAGGCCAAAAAGATTGTGACTAATGTTGACCAATCTAAGGCCAAAAAAATTGTGACTAATGTTGACCAATCTAACGTCAACGAAACATTTTGACAAATGTTGACCAACCTAAGGCCAAAAAAATTGTGACTAATGTTGACCAATCTAAGCCCAAAAAAATTGTGACTACTGTTGACCAACGTAAGGCCAACAAAATTGTGATCGATGTTGACCAATCTAAGCCCAAAGAAAAATTGTGACAAATGTTGACCAATCTAAGACAAAAAATATTGTGAGTAATGTTGATCAATCTTAGGTCAAAAAAATAATTGTGACCAATGTTGATCAATCTAAGGGCAAAGAAATATATTGACAAATGTTGACCAATCTTAGACTAAAAAAATATTGTGACTAATGTTGATCAATCTTAGGTCAAAAAAATAATTGCGACCAATGTTGCCCAATCTCAGGCCTAAAAAGTAATTGTGGCCAATATTTACCAATCTAAGGGCAAAAAAAATTGTGACTACTGTTGACCAATCTAAGGCCAAAAAAATTGTGACTAATGTTGACCAACGTAAGGCCAAAAAAATTGTGACTAATGTTGACAAATCTTAGGCCAAAAAAAAAATTGTTACCAATGTTGACCAATCTAAGGGCAAGAAATAAATTTGACTAATGTTGATCAATCTTAGGTCAAAAAAATAATCGCGACAATTGTTGACCAATCACAGGCCTAAAAAGTAATTGTGGCCAAAGTGTTCCAATCTAAGGCCATAAAAATTGTGACTAATGTTGACCAATCTAAGGCCAAAAAAATTGTGACTAATGTTGACAAATCTAAGGCCAAAAAAATTGTGACTATTGTTGACCAACGTAAGACCAAAAAAATTGTGACTAATGTTGACAAATGTATGGCCAACAAAATTGTGATCGATGTTGACCAATCAAAGCCCAAAGAATAATTGTGACAAATGTTGACCAATCTTAGACTAAAAAAATATTGTGACTAATAATGATCAATCTTAGGTCAAAAAAATAATTGCGACCAATGTTGTCCTATCTAAGGCCAAAAATGTAATTCTGACCAAAGTGGACCAATCCAAGGTCAAAAAAAGTGTGACTAATGTTGACTAATCTATGGCCAAAAAATTGTGACCAATGTTGACCAAACTAAGGGTAAAAATATTGTGACTAATGTTGGCGAATCTAAGGCCGAAAAATTAATTGCGACCAATGTTGCCCAATCTAAGGCCGAAACAATTGCGTCCAATTTGACAATTCTAACGCCAAACAAGTTATTGTAACCAAAGTGGACCAATCTAACGCCAACACAAAATTTTGACAAATGTTGACCAACCTAAGGCCAAAAAGATTGTGACTAATGTTGACCAATCTAAGGCCAAAAAAATTGTGACTAATGTTGGGGATTCTAAGGCCCAAAAAATAATGGCGATCAATGTTGCCCAATCTAAGGCCGAAACAATTATGTCCAATTTGACAACTCTAACGCCAAAAAAGTACTTGTGACCAAAGTGGACCAATTTAAGTTCAAAAAAAAATGTGACTAATGTTGACCAATCTAAGGACAAAAAAATTGTGATCAATGTTGACCAATCCAACGCCAAAGAAAAATTGTGACCAATGTTGACCAATGTAAGACAAAAAATATTGTGATTAATTTTGATATATCTTAGGTGAAAAAAAAAAGTGCGACCAATGTTGCCCAATCTCAGGCCTAAAAAGTAATTGTGGCCAATATTGACCAATCTAAGGCCAAAAAAATTGTAACTAATGTTGACCAACGTAAGGCCAAAAAAATTGTGACTAATGTTGACAAATCTTAGGCCAAAAAAATAATTGTTACCAATGTTGACCAATCTAAGGGCAATAAATAAATTTGACTAATGTTGATCAATCTAAGGTAGAAAAAATAAGTGCGACCAATGTTGTCCTATCTAAGGCCAAAAATGTAATTGTGACCAAAGTGGAGCAATCCAAGATCAAAAAAAAAGTGTGACTAATGTTGACTAATCTAAGGCCAAAAAATGGTGATCAATGTTGACCAATCCAACGCCAAAGAAAAATTGTGACCAATGTTGACCAACCTAAGGGTAAGAAAATTGTGACTAATGTTGGGGAATCTAAGGCCGAAAAAATAATTGCGACCAATGTTGCCCAATCTAAGGCCGAAACAACTGTGTTCAATTTGACAATTCTAACGCCACACAAGTTATTGTAACCAAAGTGGACCAATCTAACGCCAACGAAAAATTTTGACAGATGTTGACCAATCTAAGGCCAACAAATTTGTGACTAATGTTGACCAACCTAAGGCCAAAAAATTGTGACTAATGTTGACCAACCTAAGGCCAAAAAAGTTGTGACTAATGTTGACCAATCTAAGGCCAAAAAAATTGTGACTAATGTTGACCAACGTAAGGCCAAAAAAATTGTGACTAATGTTGGGGAATCTAAGGCCGAAAAAATAATGGCGATCAATGTTGCCCAATCTAAGGCCGAAACAATTGTGTCCAATTGGACAACTCTAACGCAAAAAAGTACTTGTGACCAAAGTGGACCAATCTAAGTTAAAAAAAATGTGACTAATGTTGACCAATCTAAGGCCAAAAAAATTGTGATCAATGTTGACCAATCCAACGCCAAAGAAAAATTGTGACCAATGTTGACCAATCTAAGGCCGAAAAATTAATTGCGACCAATGTTGCCCAATCTAAGGCCGAAACAATTGTGTTCAATTTGACAATTCTAACGCCAAACAAGTTATTGTAACCAAAGTGGACCAATCTAACGCTAACGAAAATTTTTGACAGATGTTGACCAATCTAAGGCCAAAAAAATTGTGACTATTGTTGACCAACATAAAGCCAAAAAAATTGTGACTAATGTTGGGAAATCTAAGGCCGAAAAAATAATGGCGATCAATGTTGCCCAATCTAAGGCCGAAACAATTGTGTCCAATTTGACAACTCTAACGCCAAAAAGGACTTGTGACCAAAGTAGACCAATCTAAGTTCAAAAAAAAAGTGTGACTAATGTTGACCAATCTAAGGCCAAAAAAATTGTGATCAATGTTGACCAATCCAACGCCAAAGACAAATTGTGACCAATGTTGACAAATGTAAGGCCAACAAAATTGTGATCGATGTTGACCAATCTAAGCCCAATGAAAAATTGTGACAAATGTTGACCAATCTTGGACTCAAAAAATATTGTGACTAATGTTGATCAATCTTAGGTCAAAAAAATAATTGCGACCAATGTTGCCCAATCTCAGGCCTAAAAAGTAATTGTGGCCAAAGTGTTCCAATCTAAGGCCATAAAAATTGTGACTAATGTTGACCAATCTAAGGCCAAAAAAATTGTGATCAATGTTGACCAATCCAACGCCAAAGACAAATTGTGACCAATGTTGACCAATCCAACGCCAAAGACAAATTGTGACCAATGTTGACCAATCTAAGAGTAAAAAAAGTGTGACTTATGTTGACCAACGTAAGGAAAAAAAATTGTGACCAATGTTGACAAATGTAAGGCCAACAAAATTGTGATCGATGTTGACCAATCTAAGCCCAATGAAAAATTGTGACAAATGTTGACCAATCTTGGACTCAAAAAATATTGTGACTAATGTTGATCAATCTTAGGTCAAAAAAATAATTGCGACCAATGTTGCCCAATCTCAGGCCTAAAAAGTAATTGTGGCCAAAGTGTTTCAATCTAAGGCCATAAAAATTGTGACTAATGTTGACCAATCTAAGGGCAAAGAAAAATTGTGACTAATGTTGACCAATCTAAGGCCAAAAAAGTTGTGATCAATGTTGACCAGTCTAAGGCCGAAAAATATATTGTGACAAATGTTGACCAATCTAAGGCCGAAAAAATAAGTGCGACCAATGTTGCCCAATTTAAGGCCGAAAAAATTGTGTCCAATTTGAAAACTCTAACGCCAAAAAAGTACTTGTGACCACAGTGGACCAATCTAAGGTCAAAAAAAAAGTGTGACTAATGTTGACCAACGTAAGACCAAAAAAATTGTGACTAATGTTGACAAATGTAAGGCTAACAAAATTGTGATCGATGTTGACCAATCTAAGCCCAAAGAAAAATTGTGACAAATGTTGACCAATCATAGACTAAAAAAATATTGTGACTAATGTTGATCAATCTTAGGTCAAAAAAATAATTGCCACCAATGTTGCCCAATCTCAGGCCTAAAAAGTAATTGTGGCCAAAGTGTTCCAATCTAAGGCCATAAAAATTGTGACTAATGTTGACTAATCTAAGGCCAAAAAAATTGTGACTAATGTTGACCAATCTAAGGCCAAAAAAATTGTGACTAATGTTGACCAACGTAAGACCAAAAAAATTGTGACTAATGTTGACAAATGTAAGGCCAACAAAATTGTGATCGATGTTGAATAATCTAAGCCCAAAGAAAATTTGTGACAAATGTTGACCAATCTTAGACTAAAAAATATTGTGACTAATGTTGATCAATCTTAGGTCAAAAAAATAATTGCGACCAATGTTGCCCAATCTCAGGCCTAAAAAGTAATTGTGGCCAAAGTGTTCCAATCTAAGGCCATAAAAATTGTGACTAATGTTGACCAATCTAAGGCCAAAAAAATTGTGATCAGTGATGACCAATCTAAGGGCAAAGAAATATTGTGACTAATGTTGACCAATCTAAGGCCAAAAAAGTTGTGATCAATGTTGACCAGTCTAAGGCCGAAAACATATTGTGACAAATGTTGACCAATCTAAGGCCGAAAAAATAATGGCGACCAATGTTGCCCAATCTAAGGCCGAAACGATTGTGTCCAATTTGACTACTCTAACGCCAAAAAAGTACTTGTGACCAAAGTGGACCAATCTAAGGTCAAAAAAAAGTGTGACTAATGTTGACCAATCCAACGCCAAAGAAAAATTGTGACCAATGTTGACCAATCTAAGGGTAAAAAAATTGTGACTAATGTTGGCGAATCTAAGGCCGAAAAATTAATTGCGACCAATGTTTCCCAATCTAAGGCCGAAACAATTGCGTCCAATTTGACAATTCTAACGCCAAACAAGTTATTGTAACCAAAGTGGACCAATCTAACGCCAACGAAATATTTTCACAAATGTTGAACATTCTAAGGCCAAAAAGATTGTGACTATTGTTGACCAATCTAAGGCCAAAAAAGTTGTGATCAATGTTGACCAGTCTAAGGCCGAAAAATATATTGTGACAAATGTTGACCAATCTAAGGCCGAAAAAATAAGTGCGACCAATGTTGCCCAATTTAAGGCCGAAACAATTGTGTCCAATTTGAAAACTCTAACGCCAAAAAAGTACTTGTGACCACAGTGGACCAATCTAAGGTCAAAAAAAGTAATTGTGGCCAAAGTATTCCAATCTAAGGCCATAAAAATTGTGACTAATGTTGACTAATCTAAGGCCAAAAAAATTGTGACTAATGTTGACCAATCTAAGGCCAAAAAAATTGTGACTAATGTTGACCAACGTAAGACCAAAAAAATTGTGACTAATGTTGACAAATGTAAGGCCAACAAAATTGTGATCGATGTTGAATAATCTAAGCCCAAAGAAAATTTGTGGCAAATGTTGACCAATCTTAGACTAAAAAATATTGTGACTAATGTTGATCAATCTTAGGTCAAAAAAATAATTGCGACCAATGTTGCCCAATCTCAGGCCTAAAAAGTAATTGTGGCCAAAGTGTTCCAATCTAAGGCCATAAAAATTGTGACTAATGTTGACCAATCTAAGGCCAAAAAAATTGTGATCAGTGATGACCAATCTAAGGGCACAGAAAAATTGTGACTAATGTTGACCAATCTAAGGCAAAAAAGTTGTGATCAATGTTGACCAGTCTAAGGCCGAAAACATATTGTGACAAATGTTGACCAATCTAAGGCCGAAAAAATAATGGCGACCAATGTTGCCCAATCTAAGGCCGAAACGATTGTGTCCAATTTGACTACTCTAACGCCAAAAAAGTACTTGTGACCACAGTTGACCAATCTAAGGTCAAAAAAAAAGTGTGACTAATGTTGACCAACGTAAGACCAAAAAAATTGTGACTAATGTTGACAAATGTAAGGCCAACAAAATTGTGATCGATTTTGACCAATCTAAGCCCAAAGAAAAATTGTGACAAATGTTGGCCAATCTTAGACTTAAAAAATATTGTGACTAATGTTGATCAATCTTAGGTCAAAAAAATAATTGCCACCAATGTTGCCCAATCTCAGGCCTAAAAAGTAATTGTGGCCAAAGTGTTCCAATCTAAGGCCATAAAAATTGTGACTAATGTTGACTAATCTAAGGCCAAAAAAATTGTGACTAATGTTGACCAATCTAAGGCCAAAAAAATTGTGACTAATGTTGACAAATGTAAGGCCAACAAAATTGTGATCGATGTTGAATAATCTAAGCCCAAAGAAAATTTGTGACAAATGTTGACCAATCTTAGACTAAAAAATATTGTGACTAATGTTGATCAATCTTAGGTCAAAAAAATAATTGCGAACAATGTTGCCCAATCTCAGGCCTAAAAAGTAATTGTGGCCAAAGTGTTCCAATCTAAGGCCATAAAAATTGTGACTAATGTTGACTAATCTAAGGCCAAAAAAATTGTGACTAATGTTGACCAATCTAAGGCCAAAAAAATTGTGACTTATGTTGACCAACGTAAGACCAAAAAAATTGTGACTAATGTTGACAAATGTAAGGCCGACAAAATTGTGTTCGATGTTGAAAAATCTAAGCCCAAAGAAAAATTGTGACAAATGTTGACCAATCTTAGACTAAAAAAATATTGTGACTAATGTTGACCAATCTAAGGCCAAAAAAATTGTGATCAGTGATGACCAATCTAAGGGCAAAGAAAAATTGTGACTAATGTTGACCAATCTAAGGCCAAAAAAGTTGTGATCAATGTTGACCAGTCTAAGGCCGAAAACATATTGTGACAAATGTTGACCAATCTAAGGCCGAAAAAATAATGGCGACCAATGTTGCCCAATCTAAGGCCGAAACGATTGTGTCCAATTTGACTACCCTAACGCCAAAAAAGTACTTGTGACCACAGTGGACCAATCTAAGGTCAAAAAAAAAGTGTGACTAATGTTGACCAACGTAAGACCAAAAAATTGTGACTAATGTTGACAAATGTAAGGCCAACAAAATTGTGATCGATTTTGACCAATCTAAGCCCAAAGAAAAATTGTGACAAATGTTGACCAATCTTAGACTAAAAAAATATTGTGACTAATGTTGATCTATCTTAGGTCACAAAAATCATTGCCACCAATGTTGCCCAATCTCAGGCCTAAAAAGTAATTGTGGCCAAAGTGTTCCAATCTAAGGCCATAAAAATTGTGACTAATGTTGACTAATCTAAGGCCAAAAAAATTGTGACTAATGTTGACAAATGTAAGGCCAACAAAATTGTGATCAATGTTGAATAATCTAAGCCCAAATATAATTTGTGACAAATGTTGACCAATCTTAGACTAAAAAATATTGTGACTAATGTTGATCAATCTTAGGTCAAAAAAATAATTGCGACCAATGTTGCCCAATCTCAGGCCTAAAAAGTAATTGTGGCCAAAGTGTTCCAATCTAAGGCCATAAAAATTGTGACTAATGTTGACCAATCTAAGGCCAAAAAAATTGTGATCAGTGATGACCAATCTAAGGGCAAAGAAAAATTGTGACTAATGTTGACCAATCTAAGGCCAAAAAAATTGTGATCAGTGATGACCAATCTAAGGCCGAAACAATTGTGTCCAATTTGAAAACTCTAACGCCAAAAAAGTACTTGTGACCACAGTGGACCAATCTAAGGTCAAAAAAAAAGTGTGACTAATGTTGACCAACGTAAGACCAAAAAAATTGTGACTAATGTTGACAAATGTAAGGCCAACAAAATTGTGATCGATGTTGACCAATCTAAGCCCAAAGAAAAATTGTGACAAATGTTGACCAATCTTAGACTAAAAAAATATTGTGACTAATGTTGATCAATCTTAGGTCAAAAAAATAATTGCCACCAATGTTGCCCAATCTCAGGCCTAAAAAGTAATTGTGGCCAAAGTGTTCCAATCTAAGGCCATAAAAATTGTGACTAATGTTGACTAATCTAAGGCCAAAAAAATTGTGACTAATGTTGACCAATCTAAGGCCAAAAAAATTGTGACTTATGTTGACCAACGTAAGACCAAAAAAATTGTGACTAATGTTGACAAATGTAAGGCCAACAAAATTGTGATCGATGTTGAAAAATCTAAGCCCAAAGAAAAATTGTGACAAATGTTGACCTATCTTAGACTAAAAAAATATTGTGACTAATGTTGATCAATCTTAGGTCAAAAAAATAATTGCCACCAATGTTGCCCAATCTCAGGCCTAAAAAGTAATTGTGGCCAAAGTGTTCCAATCTAAGGCCATAAAAATTGTGACTAATGTTGACTAATCTAAGGCCAAAAAAATTGTGACTAATGTTGACCAATCTAAGGCCATAAAAATTGTGACTAATGTTGACTAATCTAAGGTCATAAAAATTGTGACTAATGTTGACCAATCTAAGGCCAAAAAAATTGTGATCAGTGATGACCAATCTAAGGGCAAAGAAAAATTGTGACTAATGTTGACCAATCTAAGGCCAAAAAAGTTGTGATCAATGTTGACCAGTCTAAGGCCGAAAACATATTGTGACGAATGTTGACCAATCTAAGGCCGAAAAAATAATGGCGACCAATGTTGCCCAATCTAAGGCCGAAACGATTGTGTCCAATTTGACTACTCTAACGCCAAAAAAGTACTTGTGACCACAGTGGACCAATCTAAGGTCAAAAAAAAAGTGTGACTAATGTTGACCAACGTAAGACCAAAAAAATTGTGACTAATGTTGACAAATGTAAGGCCAACAAAATTGTGATCGATGTTGACCAATCTAAGCCCAAAGAAAAATTGTGACAAATGTTGACCAATCTTAGACTAAAAAAATATTGTGACTAATGTTGATCAATCTTAGGTCAAAAAAATAATTGCCACCAATGTTGCCCAATCTCAGGCCTAAAAAGTAATTGTGGCCAAAGTGTTCCAATCTAAGGCCATAAAAATTGTGACTAATGTTGACTAATCTAAGGCCAAAAAAATTGTGACTAATGTTGACCAATCTAAGGCCAAAAAAATTGTGACTAATGTTGACCAACGTAAGACCAAAAAAATTGTGACTAATGTTGACAAATGTAAGGCCAACAAAATTGTGATCGATGTTGAATAATCTAAGCCCAAAGAAAATTTGTGACAAATGTTGACCAATCTTAGACTAAAAAAATATTGTGACTAATGTTGATCAATCTTAGACTAAAAAAATATTGTGACTAATGTTGATCAATCTTAGGTCAAAAAAATAATTGCGTAGAATGTTGCCCAATCTCAGGCCTAAAAAGTAATTGTGGCCAACATTGGCCAATCTAAGGGCAAAAAAAATTGTGACTACCGTTGACCAATCTAAGGCCAAAAAAATTGTAACTAATGTTGACCAACGTAAGGCCAAAAAAATTGTGACTAATGTTGACAAATCTTAGGCCAAAAAGATAATTGTTACCAATGTTGACCAATCTAAGGGCAAGAAATAAAATTGACTAATGTTGATCAATCTAAGGTAGAAAAAATAATTGCGACCAATGTTGTCCTATCTAAGGCCAAAAAAGTAATTGTGACCAAAGTGGACCAATCCAAGGTCAAAAAAAAGTGTGACTAATGTTGACTAATCTATGGCCAAAAAATGGTGATCAATGTTGACCAATCCAACGCCAAAGAAAAATATTGACCAATGTTGACCAATCTAAGGGTAAAAAAAATTGTGACTAATGTTGGGGAATCTAAGGCCGAAAAAATAATTTCGACCAATGTTGCCCAATCCAAGGCCGAAACAATTGTGTCCAATTTGACAATTCTAACGCCAAACAAGTTATTGTAACCAACGTGGACCAATCTAACGCCAACGAAAAATTTTGACAGATGTTGACCAATCTAAGGCCAAAAAAACTGTGACTAATGTTGGGGAATCTAAGGCCGAAAAAATAATGGCGATCAATGTTGCCCAATCTAAGGCCGAAACAATTGTGTCCAATTTGACAACTCTATCGCTAAAAAAGTACTTGTGACCAAAGTGGACCAATCTAAGTTCAAAAAAAAATGTGACTAATGTTGACCAATCTAACGCCAACGAAAAATTTTGACAAATGTTGGCCAACCTAAGGCCAAAAAAATTGTGATCGATGTTGACCAATCTAAGCCCAAAGAAAATTGTGACAAATGTTGACCAATCTAAGAATAAAAAAATATTGTGACTAACGTTGATCAATCTTAGGTCAAAAAAATAATTGTGACCAATGTTGACCAATCTAAGGGCAAAGAAAAATTGTGACAAATGTTGACCAATCTTAGACTAAAAAAATATTGTGACTAATGTTGATCAATCTTAGGTCAAAAAAATAATTGCGACGAATGTTGCCCAATCTCAGGCCTAAAAAGTAATTGTGGCCAACATTGACCAATCTAAGGGCAAAAAAAATTGTGACTACCGTTGACCAATCTAAGGCCAAAAAAATTGTAACTAATGTTGACCAACGTAAGGCCAAAAAAATTGTGACTAATGTTGACAAATCTTAGGCCAAAAAAATAATTGTTACCAATGTTGACCAATCTAAGGGCAAGAAATAAATTTGACTAATGTTGATCAATCTAAGGTAGAAAAAATAATTGCGACCAATGTTGTCCTATCTAAGGCCAAAAAAGTAATTGTGACCAAAGTGGACCAATCCAAGGTAAAAAAAAAGTGTGACTAATGTTGACTAATCTATGGCCAAAAAATGGTGATCAATGTTGACCAATCCAACGCCAAAGAAAAATTGTGACCAATGTTGACCAATCTAAGGGTAAAAAAAATTGTGACTATTGTTGGGGAATCTACGGCCGAAAAAATAATTGCGACCAATGTTGCCCAATCCAAGGCCGAAACAATTGTGTCCAATTTGACAATTCTAACGCCAAACAAGTTATTGTAACCAACGTGGACCAATCTAACGCCAACGAAAAATTTTGACAGATTTTGACCAATCTAAGGCCAAAAAAACTGTGACTAATGTTGGGGAATCTAAGGCCGAAAAAATAATGGCGATCAATGTTGCCCAATCTAAGGCCGAAACGATTGTGTCCAATTTGACTACTCTAACGCCAAAAAAGTACTTGTGACCACAGTGGACCAATCTAAGGTCAAAAAAAAATGTGACTAATGTTGACCAACGTAAGACCAAAAAAATTGTGACTAATGTTGACAAATGTAAGGCCAACAAAATTGTGATCGATGTTGACCAATCTAAGCCCAAAGAAAAATTGTGACAAATGTTGACCAATCTTAGACTAAAAAAATATTGTGACTAATGTTGATCAATCTTAGGTCAAAAAAATAATTGCCACCAATGTTGCCCAATCTCAGGCCTAAAAAGTAATTGTGGCCAAAGTGTTCCAATCTAAGGCCATAAAAATTGTGACTAATGTTGACTAATCTAAGGCCAAAAAAATTGTGACTAATGTTGACCAATCTAAGGCCAAAAAAATTGTGACTAATGTTGACCAACGTAAGACCAAAAAAATTGTGACTAATGTTGACAAATGTAAGGCCAACAAAATTGTGATCGATGTTGAATAATCTAAGCCCAAAGAAAATTTGTGACAAATGTTGACCAATCTTAGACTAAAAAAATATTGTGACTAATGTTGATCAATCTTAGACTAAAAAAATATTGTGACTAATGTTGATCAATCTTAGGTCAAAAAAATAATTGCGTAGAATGTTGCCCAATCTCAGGCCTAAAAAGTAATTGTGGCCAACATTGGCCAATCTAAGGGCAAAAAAAATTGTGACTACCGTTGACCAATCTAAGGCCAAAAAAATTGTAACTAATGTTGACCAACGTAAGGCCAAAAAAATTGTGACTAATGTTGACAAATCTTAGGCCAAAAAGATAATTGTTACCAATGTTGACCAATCTAAGGGCAAGAAATAAAATTGACTAATGTTGATCAATCTAAGGTAGAAAAAATAATTGCGACCAATGTTGTCCTATCTAAGGCCAAAAAAGTAATTGTGACCAAAGTGGACCAATCCAAGGTCAAAAAAAAGTGTGACTAATGTTGACTAATCTATGGCCAAAAAATGGTGATCAATGTTGACCAATCCAACGCCAAAGAAAAATATTGACCAATGTTGACCAATCTAAGGGTAAAAAAAATTGTGACTAATGTTGGGGAATCTAAGGCCGAAAAAATAATTTCGACCAATGTTGCCCAATCCAAGGCCGAAACAATTGTGTCCAATTTGACAATTCTAACGCCAAACAAGTTATTGTAACCAACGTGGACCAATCTAACGCCAACGAAAAATTTTGACAGATGTTGACCAATCTAAGGCCAAAAAAACTGTGACTAATGTTGGGGAATCTAAGGCCGAAAAAATAATGGCGATCAATGTTGCCCAATCTAAGGCCGAAACAATTGTGTCCAATTTGACAACTCTATCGCTAAAAAAGTACTTGTGACCAAAGTGGACCAATCTAAGTTCAAAAAAAAATGTGACTAATGTTGACCAATCTAACGCCAACGAAAAATTTTGACAAATGTTGGCCAACCTAAGGCCAAAAAAATTGTGATCGATGTTGACCAATCTAAGCCCAAAGAAAATTGTGACAAATGTTGACCAATCTAAGAATAAAAAAATATTGTGACTAACGTTGATCAATCTTAGGTCAAAAAAATAATTGTCACCAATGTTGACCAATCTAAGGGCAAAGAAAAATTGTGACAAATGTTGACCAATCTTAGACTAAAAAAATATTGTGACTAATGTTGATCAATCTTAGGTCAAAAAAATAATTGCGACGAATGTTGCCCAATCTCAGGCCTAAAAAGTAATTGTGGCCAACATTGACCAATCTAAGGGCAAAAAAAATTGTGACTACCGTTGACCAATCTAAGGCCAAAAAAATTGTAACTAATGTTGACCAACGTAAGGCCAAAAAAATTGTGACTAATGTTGACAAATCTTAGGCCAAAAAAATAATTGTTACCAATGTTGACCAATCTAAGGGCAAGAAATAAATTTGACTAATGTTGATCAATCTAAGGTAGAAAAAATAATTGCGACCAATGTTGTCCTATCTAAGGCCAAAAAAGTAATTGTGACCAAAGTGGACCAATCCAAGGTAAAAAAAAAGTGTGACTAATGTTGACTAATCTATGGCCAAAAAATGGTGATCAATGTTGACCAATCCAACGCCAAAGAAAAATTGTGACCAATGTTGACCAATCTAAGGGTAAAAAAAATTGTGACTATTGTTGGGGAATCTACGGCCGAAAAAATAATTGCGACCAATGTTGCCCAATCCAAGGCCGAAACAATTGTGTCCAATTTGACAATTCTAACGCCAAACAAGTTATTGTAACCAACGTGGACCAATCTAACGCCAACGAAAAATTTTGACAGATTTTGACCAATCTAAGGCCAAAAAAACTGTGACTAATGTTGGGGAATCTAAGGCCGAAAAAATAATGGCGATCAATGTTGCCCAATCTAAGGCCGAAACAATTGTGTCCAATTTGACAACTCTAACGCCAAAAAAGTACTTGTGACTAAAGTGGACCAATCTAAGTTCAAAAAAAAATGTGACTAATGTTGACCAATCCAAGGCCAAAAAAATTGTGATCAATGTTGACCAATCCAACGCCAAAGAAAAATTGTGACCAATGTTGACCAATCTAAGAGTTAAAAAAATTGTGACTAATGTTGGCGAATCTAAGGCCGAAAAAGTAATTGCGACCAATGTTGCCCAATCTAAGGCCGAAACTATTGTGTTCAATTTGACAATTCTAACGCCAAACAAGTTATTGTAACCAAAGTGGACCAATCTAACGCCAACGAAAAAGTTTGACAGATGTTGACCAATCTAAGGCCAAAAAAATTGTGACTAATGTTGACCAACATAAGGCCAAAAAAATTGTGACTAATGTTGGGAAATCTAAGGCCGAAAAAATAATGGCGATCAATGTTGCCCAATCTAAGGCCGAAACAATCGTGTCCAATTTGACAACTCTAACGCCAAAAAGGACTCGTGACCAAAGTGGACCAAACTAAGTTCAAAAAAAAGTGTGACTAATGTTGACCAATCTAAGGCCAAAAAAATTGTGATCAATGTTGACCAACGTAAGGCCAAAAAAATTGTGACTAATGTTGACAAATCTTAGGCCAAAAAGATAATTGTTACCAATGTTGACCAATCTAAGGGCAAGAAATAAAATTGACTAATGTTGATCAATCTAAGGTAGAAAAAATAATTGCGACCAATGTTGTCCTATCTAAGGCCAAAAAAGTAATTGTGACCAAAGTGGACCAATCCAAGGTCAAAAAAAAGTGTGACTAATGTTGACTAATCTACGGCCAAAAAATGGTGATCAATGTTGACCAATCCAACGCCAAAGAAAAATTTGACCAATGTTGACCAATCTAAGGGTAAAAAAATTGTGACTAATGTTGGGGAATCTACGGCCGAAAAAATAATTTCGACCAATGTTGCCCAATCCAAGGCCGAAACAATTGTGTCCAATTTGACAATTCTAACGCCAAACAAGTTATTGTAACCAACGTGGACCAATCTAACGCCAACGAAAAATTTTGACAGATGTTGACCAATCTAAGGCCAAAAAAACTGTAACTAATGTTGGGGAATCTAAGGCCGAAAAAATAATGGCGATCAATGTTGCCCAATCTAAGGCCGAAACAATTGTGTCCAATTTGACAACTCTAACGCTAAAAAAGTACTTGTGACCAAAGTGGACCAATCTAAGTTCAAAAAAAAATGTGACTAATGTTGACCAATCTAACGCCAACGAAAAATTTTGACAAATGTTGGCCAACCTAAGGCCAAAAAAATTGTGATCGATGTTGACCAATCTAAGCCCAAAGAAAATTGTGACAAATGTTGACCAATCTAAGAATAAAAAAATATTGTGACTAACGTTGATCAATCTTAGGTCAAAAAAATAATTGTGACCAATGTTGACCAATCTAAGGGCAAAGAAAAATTGTGACCAATGTTGACCAATCTAAGGGCAAAGAAAAATTGTGACAAATGTTGACCAATCTTAGACTAAAAAAATATTGTGACTAATGTTGATCAATCTTAGGTCAAAAAAATAATTGCGACGAATGTTGCCCAATCTCAGGCCTAAAAAGTAATTGTGGCCAACATTGACCAATCTAAGGGCAAAAAAAATTGTGACTACCGTTGACCAATCTAAGGCCAAAAAAATTGTAACTAATGTTGACCAACGTAAGGCCATAAAAATTGTGACTAATGTTGACCAATCTAAGGCCAAAAAAATTAAGATCAGTGATGACCAATCTAAGGGCAAAGAGAAATTGTGACAAATGTTGACCAATCTTGGACTAAAAAAATATTGTGACTAATGTTGATCAATCTAAGTTCAAAAAAATAATTGCGACCAATGTTGCCCAATCTCAGGCCTAAAAAGTAATTGTGGCCAAAGTGTTCCAATCTAAGGCCATAAAAATTGTGACTAATGTTGACCAATCTAAGGCCAAAAAAGTTGTGATCAATGTTGACCAATCTAAGGCCGAAAAAATAATGGCGACCACTGTTGCCCAATCTAAGGCCGAAAAAATAATGGCGACCAATGTTGCCCAATCTAAGGCCGAAACAATTGTGTCCAATTTGACAACTCTAACGCCAAAAAAGTACTTGTGACCAAAGTGAACCAATCTAAGGTCAAAAAAAAAGTGTGACTAATGTTGCCCAATCTAAGGCCGAAAAAATAATGGCGACCAATGTTGCCAAATCTAAGGCCCAAACAATTGTGTCCATACGACAACGCTAACGCCAAAAAAGTACTTGTGACCAAAGTGGACCAATCTAAGGTCAAAAAAAAAGTGTGACCAATGTTGCCCAATCTAACCCGAAACAATTGTGTCCAATTTGACAATTCTAACGCCAAACAAGTTATTGTAACCAACGTGGACCAATCTAACGCCAACGAAAAATTTTGGCAGATGTTGACCAATCTAAGGCCAAAAAAATTGTGACTAATGTTGACCAACGTAAGGCCAAAAAAATTGTGACTAAATATGGGGAATCTAAGCCCGAAAAAATAATGGCGACCAATGTTGCCCAATCTAAGGCCGAAACAATTGTGTCCAATTTGACAACTCTAACGCCAAACAAGTTATTGTAACCAAAGTGGACCAATCTAACGCCAACGAAAATTTTTGACAAATGTTGACCAACCTAAGGCCAAAAAGATTGTGACTAATGTTGACCAATCTAAGGCCCAAAAAATTTGATTAATGTTGACCAATCTAACGCCAACGAAAAATTTTGACAAATGTTGGCAAACCTAAGGCCAAAAAAATTGTGATCGATGTTGACCAATCTAAGCCCAAAGAAAAATTGTGACTAATATTGACCAATCTAAGGCCAAAAAAATTGTGACTAATGTTGACCAATCTTAGACTAAAAAAATATTGTGACTAATGTTGATCAATCTTAGGTCAAAAAAATAATTGCGACCAATGTTGCCCAATCTCAGGCCTAAAAAGCAATTGTGGCCAAAGTGTTCCAATCTAAGGCCATAAAAATTGTAACTAATGTTGACCAACGTAAGGCCATAAAAATTGTGACTAATGTTGACCAATCCAAGGCCAAAAAAATTGTGATCAGTGATGACCAATCTAAGGGCAAAGAAAAATTGTGACAAATGTTGACCAATCTTGGACTCAAAAAATATTGTGACTAATGTTGATCAATCTTAGGTCAAAAAAATAATTGCGACCAATGTTGCCCAATCTCAGGCCTAAAAAGTAATTGTGGCCAAAGTGTTCCAATCTAAGGCCATAAAAATTGTGACTAATGTTGACCAATCTAAAGCCAAAAAAATTGTGACTAATGTTGACCAATCTAAGGGCAAAGAGAAATTGTGACTAATGTTGATCAATCTAAGGTAGAAAAAATAATTGCGACCAATGTTGTCCTATCTAAGGCCAAAAATGTAATTGTGACCAAAGTGGACCAATCCAAGGTCAAAAAAAAAGTGTGACTAATGTTGACTAATCTATGGCCAAAAAATGGTGATCAATGTTGACCAATCCAACGCCAAAAAATAATTGCGACCAATGTTGCCCAATCCAAGGCCGAAACAATTGTGTCCAATTTGACAATTCTAACGCCAAACAAGTCATTGTAACCAACGTGGACCAATCTAACGCCAACGAAAAATTTTGACAGATGTTGACCAATCTAAGGCCAAAAAAATTGTGACTAATGTTGACCAACGTAAGGCCAAAAAAATTGTGACTAATGTTGGGGAATCTAAGCCCGAAAAAATAAAGCGACCAATGTTGCCCAATCTAAGGCCGAAACAATTGTGTCCAATTTGACAACTCTAACGCCAAAAAAGTACTTATGACCAAAGTGGACCAATCTAAGTTAAAAAAAAAAGTGTGACTAATGTTTACCAATTTAAGGCCAAAAAAATTGTGATCAACATTGACCAATCCAACGCCAAAGAAAAATGCTGACCAATGTTGACCAATCTAAGAGTAAAAAAAATTGTGACTAATGTGGGCGAATCTAAGGCCGAAAAATTAATTGCGACCAATGTTTCCCAATCTTAGGTTGAAACAATTGTGTCCAATTTGAAAATTCTAACGCCAAAAAAGTTATTGTAACCAAAGTGGACCAATCTAACGCCAACGAAAAATTTTGACAAATGTTGACCAACCTAAGGCCAAAAATATTGTGACTAATATTGACCAATCTAAGGCCAAAAAAATTGTGACTAATATTGACCACTCTAAGGCCAAAAAAATTGTGACTAATGTTGACCAACGTAAGGCCAAAAAAATTGTGACTAATGTTGATCAATCTTAGGTCAAAAAAAAAATTGCGACCAATGTTGCCCAATCTCAGGCCTTAAAAGTAATTGTGGCCAAAGTGTTCCAATCTAAGGCCATAAAAATTGTGACTAATGTTAACCAATCTAAGGCCAAAAAAATTGTGATCAGTGATGACCAATCTAAGGGGAAAGAAAAATTGTGACTAATGTTGACTAATCTATGGCCAAAAAATGGTGATCAATGTTGACCAATCCAACGCCAAAGAAAAATTGTGACCAATGTTGACCAATCTAAAGGTAAAAAAATTTGTGACTAATGTTGGGGAATCTACGGCCGAAAAAATAATTGCGACCAATGTTGCCCAATCCAAGGCCGAAACAATTGTGTCCAATTTGACAATTCTAACGCCAAACAAGTTATTGTAACCAACGTGGACCAATCTAACGCCAACGAAAATTTTGACAGATGTTGACCAATCTAAGGCCAAAAAAATTGTGACTAATGTTGACCAACGTAAGGCCAAAAAAATTGTGACTAATGTTGACCAATCTTAGACTAAAAAAATATTGTGACTAATGTTGATCAATCTAAGTTCAAAAAAATAATTGCGACCAATGTTGCCCAATCTCAGGCCTAAAAAGTAATTGTGGCCAAAGTGTTCCAATCTAAGGCCATAAAAATTGTGACTAATGTTGACCAATCTAAGGCCAAAAAAGTTGTGATCAATGTTGACCAATCTAAGGCCGAAAAAATAATGGCGACCACTGTTGCCCAATCTAAGGCCGAAAAAATAATGGCGACCAATGTTGCCCAATCTAAGGCCGAAACAATTGTGTCCAATTTGACAACTCTAACGCCAAAAAAGTACTTGTGACCAAAGTGAACCAATCTAAGGTCAAAAAAAAAGTGTGACTAATGTTGCCCAATCTAAGGCCGAAAAAATAATGGCGACCAATGTTGCCAAATCTAAGGCCCAAACAATTGTGTCCATACGACAACGCTAACGCCAAAAAAGTACTTGTGACCAAAGTGGACCAATCTAAGGTCAAAATAAAAGTGTGACCAATGTTGCCCAATCTAACCCGAAACAATTGTGTCCAATTTGACAATTCTAACGCCAAACAAGTTATTGTAACCAACGTGGACCAATCTAACGCCAACGAAAAATTTTGGCAGATGTTGACCAATCTAAGGCCAAAAAAATTGTGACTAATGTTGACCAACGTAAGGCCAAAAAAATTGTGACTAAATATGGGGAATCTAAGCCCGAAAAAATAATGGCGACCAATGTTGCCCAATCTAAGGCCGAAACAATTGTGTCCAATTTGACAACTCTAACGCCAAACAAGTTATTGTAACCAAAGTGGACCAATCTAACGCCAACGAAAATTTTTGACAAATGTTGACCAACCTAAGGCCAAAAAGATTGTGACTAATGTTGACCAATCTAAGGCCCAAAAAATTTGATTAATGTTGACCAATCTAACGCCAACGAAAAATTTTGACAAATGTTGGCAAACCTAAGGCCAAAAAAATTGTGATCGATGTTGACCAATCTAAGCCCAAAGAAAAATTGTGACTAATATTGACCAATCTAAGGCCAAAAAAATTGTGACTAATGTTGACCAATCTTAGACTAAAAAAATATTGTGACTAATGTTGATCAATCTTAGGTCAAAAAAATAATTGCGACCAATGTTGCCCAATCTCAGGCCTAAAAAGCAATTGTGGCCAAAGTGTTCCAATCTAAGGCCATAAAAATTGTGACTAATGTTGACCAATCTAAGGCCAAAAAAATTGTGATCAGTGATGACCAATCTAAGGGCAAAGAAAAATTGTGACTAATGTTGACCAATCTAAGGCCAAAAAAGTTGTGATCAATGTTGACCAGTCTAAGGCCGAAAAAATATTGTGACAAATGTTGACCAATCTAAGGCCGAAAAAATAATGGCGACCACTGTTGCCCAATCTAAGGCCGAAAAAATAATGGCGACCACTGTTGCCCAATCTAAGGCCGAAAAAATAATGGCGACCAATGTTGCCCAATCTAAGGCCGAAACAATTGTGTCCAATTTGACAACTCTAACGCCAAAAAAGTACTTGTGACCAAAGTGGACCAATCTAAAGTCAAAAAAAAAGTGTGACTAATGTTGCCCAATCTAAGGCCGAAAAAATAATGGCGACCAATGTTGCCAAATCTAAGGCCGAAACAATTGTGTCCAATTTGACAACTCTAACGCCAAAAAAGTACTTGTGACCAAAGTGGACCAATCTAAGGTCAAAAAAAAGTGTGACCAATGTTGCCCAATCTAACCCGAAACAATTGTGTCCAATTTGACAATTCTAACGCCCAACAAGTTATTGTAACCAACGTGGACCAATCTAACGCCAACGAAAAATTTTGACAGATGTTGACCAATCTAAGGCCAAAAAAATTGTGACTAATGTTGACCAACGTAAGGCCAAAAAAATTGTGACTAATAATGGGGAATCTAAGCCCGAAAAAATAATGGCGACCAATGTTGCCCAATCTAAGGCCGAAACAATTGTGTCCAATTTGACAACTCTAACGCCAAACAAGTTATTGTAACCAAAGTGGACCAATCTAACGCCAACGAAAAATTTTGACAAATGTTGACCAACCTAAGGCCAAAAAGATTGTGACTAATGTTGACCAATCTAAGGCCAAAAAAATTGGATTAATGTTGACCAATCTAACGCCAACGAAAAATTTTGACAAATGTTGGCAAACCTAAGGCCAAAAAAATTGTGATCGATGTTGACCAATCTAAGCCCAAAGAAAAATTGTGACAAATGTTGACCAATCTAAGACTAAAAAAATATTGTGGCTAATGTTGATCAATCTTAGGTCAAAAAAAAATTGTGACCAATGTTGACCAATATAAGGCCAAAAAAATTGTGACTAATGTTGACCAACGTAAGGCCAAAAAAATTGTGACTAATGTTGGGGAATCTAAGCCCGAAAAAATAATGGCGACCAATGTTGCCCAATCTATGGCCGAAACAATTGTGTCCAATTTGACAACTGTAACGCCAAAAAAGTACTTGTGACCAAACAGGACCAATCTAGGTTCAAAAAAAAAGTGTGACTAATGTTGACCAATTTAAGGCCAAAAATATTGTGATCAATGTTGACCAATCCAACGCCAAAGAAAAATGCTGACCAATGTTGACCAATCTAAGAGTAAAAAAAATTGTGACTAATGTTGGCGAATCTAAGGCCGAAAAATTAATTGCAACCAATGTTGCCCAATCTAAGGCCGAAACAATTGTGTCCAATTTGACAATTCTAACGCCAAACAAGTTATTGTAACCAAAGTGGACCAATCTAACGCCAACGAAACATTTTGACAAATGTTGACCAACCTTAGGCCAAAAAAATTGTGACTAATATTGACCAATCTAAGGCCAAAAAAATTGTGACTAATGTTGACCAACGTAAGGCCAAAAAATTGTGACTAATGTTGACAAATGTAAGGCCAACAAAATTGTGATCGATGTTGACCAATCTAAGCCCAAAGAAAAATTGTGACAAATGTTGACCAACCTAAGGCCAAAAAGATTGTGACTAATGTTGACCAATCTAAGGCCCAAAAAATTTGATTAATGTTGACCAATCTAACGCCAACGAAAAATTTTGACAAATGTTGGCAAACCTAAGGCCAAAAAAATTGTGATCGATGTTGACCAATCTAAGCCCAAAGAAAAATTGTGACAAATGTTGACCAATCTAAGACTAAAAAAATATTGTGGCTAATGTTGATCAATCTTAGGTCAAAAAAAATATTGTGACTAATGTTGATCAATCTTAGGTCAAAAAAATAATTGCGACCAATGTTGCCCAATCTCAGGCCTAAAAAGCAATTGTGGCCAAAGTGTTCCAATCTAAGGCCATAAAAATTGTGACTAATGTTGACCAATCTAAGGCCAAAAAAATTGTGATCAGTGATGACCAATCTAAGGGCAAAGAAAAATTGTGACTAATGTTGACCAATCTAAGGCCAAATAAGTTGTGATCAATGTTGACCAGTCTAAGGCCGAAAAAATATTGTGACAAATGTTGACCAATCTAAGGCCGAAAAAATAATGGCGACCACTGTTGCCCAATCTAAGGCCGAAAAAATAATGGCGACCACTGTTGCCCAATCTAAGGCCGAAAAAATAATGGCGACCAATGTTGCCCAATCTAAGGCCGAAACAATTGTGTCCAATTTGACAACTCTAACGCCAAAAAAGTACTTGTGACCAAAGTGGACCAATCTAAAGTCAAAAAAAAAGTGTGACTAATGTTGCCCAATCTAAGGCCGAAAAAATAATGGCGACCAATGTTGCCAAATCTAAGGCCGAAACAATTGTGTCCAATTTGACAACTCTAACGCCAAAAAAGTACTTGTGACCAAAGTGGACCAATCTAAGGTCAAAAAAAAGTGTGACCAATGTTGCCCAATCTAACCCGAAACAATTGTGTCCAATTTGACAATTCTAACGCCCAACAAGTTATTGTAACCAACGTGGACCAATCTAACGCCAACGAAAAATTTTGACAGATGTTGACCAATCTAAGGCCAAAAAAATTGTGACTAATGTTGACCAACGTAAGGCCAAAAAAATTGTGACTAATTATGGGGAATCTAAGCCCGAAAAAATAATGGCGACCAATGTTGCCCAATCTAAGGCCGAAACAATTGTGTCCAATTTGACAACTCTAACGCCAAACAAGTTATTGTAACCAAAGTGGACCAATCTAACGCCAACGAAAAATTTTGACAAATGTTGACCAACCTAAGGCCAAAAAGATTGTGACTAATGTTGACCAATCTAAGGCCAAAAAAATTGGATTAATGTTGACCAATCTAACGCCAACGAAAAATTTTGACAAATGTTGGCAAACCTAAGGCCAAAAAAATTGTGATCGATGTTGACCAATCTAAGCCCAAAGAAAAATTGTGACAAATGTTGACCAATCTAAGACTAAAAAAATATTGTGGCTAATGTTGATCAATCTTAGGTCAAAAAAAAATTGTGACCAATGTTGACCAATATAAGGCCAAAAAAATTGTGACTAATGTTGACCAACGTAAGGCCAAAAAAATTGTGACTAATGTTGGGGAATCTAAGCCCGAAAAAATAATGGCGACCAATGTTGCCCAATCTATGGCCGAAACAATTGTGTCCAATTTGACAACTGTAACGCCAAAAAAGTACTTGTGACCAAACAGGACCAATCTAGGTTCAAAAAAAAAGTGTGACTAATGTTGACCAATTTAAGGCCAAAAATATTGTGATCAATGTTGACCAATCCAACGCCAAAGAAAAATGCTGACCAATGTTGACCAATCTAAGAGTAAAAAAAATTGTGACTAATGTTGGCGAATCTAAGGCCGAAAAATTAATTGCAACCAATGTTGCCCAATCTAAGGCCGAAACAATTGTGTCCAATTTGACAATTCTAACGCCAAACAAGTTATTGTAACCAAAGTGGACCAATCTAACGCCAACGAAACATTTTGACAAATGTTGACCAACCTTAGGCCAAAAAAATTGTGACTAATATTGACCAATCTAAGGCCAAAAAAATTGTGACTAATGTTGACCAACGTAAGGCCAAAAAATTGTGACTAATGTTGACAAATGTAAGGCCAACAAAATTGTGATCGATGTTGACCAATCTAAGCCCAAAGAAAAATTGTGACAAATGTTGACCAACCTAAGGCCAAAAAGATTGTGACTAATGTTGACCAATCTAAGGCCAAAAAAATTGGATTAATGTTGACCAATCTAACGCCAACGAAAAATTTTGACAAATGTTGGCAAACCTAAGGCCAAAAAACTTGTGATCGATGTTGACCAATCTAAGCCCAAAGAAAAATTGTGACAAATGTTGACCAATCTAAGACTAAAAAAATATTGTGGCTAATGTTGATCAATCTTAGGTCAAAAAAAAAATTGTGACCAATGTTGACCAATATAAGGGCAAAGAAAAATTGTGACAAATGTTGACCAATCTTAGACTAAAAAAATATTGTGACTAATGTTGATCAATCTAAGGCCAAAAAAATAATTGCGACCAATGTTGCTCAATCTCAGGCCTAAAAAGTAATTGTGGCCAACATTGACCAATCTAAGGGCAAAAAAATAGTGACTACCGTTGACCAATCTAAGGCCAAAAAAATTGTGACTAATGTTGACCAGCGTAAGGCCAAAAAAATTGTGACTAATGTTGACAAATCTTAGGCCAAAAATATAAATGGTACCTATGTTGACCAATCTAAGGGCAAGAAATAAATTTGACTTATGTTGATCAATCTAAGGTAGAAAAAATAATTGCGACCAATGTTGTCCTATCTAAGGCCAAAAATGTAATTGTCACCAAAGTGGACCAATCTATGGTCAAAAAACAACTATGACAAATATTGACGATTATGAGGCCAAAAAACAACAGCGGCCAAAGAAATTGTTGTGCCAATATTGATCATTCCGAGGCCAATCAAATTGTTGTGGCCAATATTGACCATTCTGGGGCCAAAGAAATCGTTGTGGCCAATATTAACTATTCTGAGGCCACAGAAATTGTTGTGGCCAACATTGACCTTTCTGAGATCAAAAAAATTGTCGTGACCAATATTGACCATTCTGGGGTCAAAACAATTGTTGTAGCCAATATTGATCATTGTGAGTCCAAAGTAATTGTTGTTGCCAATATTGATCATTCTGATTCCAAAGTAATTGTTGTGGCCAATATTGACCATTGTGTGGCCAAAAAAATTGTTGTGGTCAATATTGAGCATTCTGAGGTCAAAAAAATTATTGTGACCAATATTGATGGAAGACAGAAATCAGAAACACTGGGATTTACGAAAATTTCAGTGGGATTCATTTTCATCAAATGTCAACCTTCGGACTCAGAGAAGTGCCCGTTACGTTACTTTGACCTAACAGTAACGCCCTAACTCCGTTTTTAGAAAGTGAAACTTTCTTATAGACGAGTCATTTCCGTCCGTCCGTCCGTCCGTCCGTCCGTCCGTCCGTCTACAAAATCTTGTAAATCGCACAACTCAACAACGGAATGACATACGGACATGGGACTTGTCCCAAAAAATCGAACATACATTCTAGATGTGCCTTTTGATATTTTCCCTGACCCAGGGTCAACCGTTTGACCTCTGAAAATTATTTCTGGATACAATTATCAAAATTTTGCATTTGCTATACCTTTCCAACGGATTGACGTATGGTCATGCGTCCTTTACAGTTAACAATTAAACTCTATTTCCCTACCCTACTAAAAATCTTTAAATATAAGTTTCACTTTCCTGCACATGCAAACAAAGTTTGCCCAAATCAGTGCAGTGCACGGATTTTTTAACATAACGATGTATACTTGGAGCAGGTAATAACGTAACGGTAACGGCACAAGAATTACAAATCGATTATCAGAATAACGGTTTCAACGTTTGTGAACAAAAAACGATATTGTAACGTAACTCAACGCTACCAAATGAAAATACGTGTGTACGTACGTATTTTTTTGCATTGCGCATTGGCAGCTATTATTGTATGTATATAAACCCGGGATGCATTAAAAACTTGAATGTGGTCAGCCTGACGCAGCCTGAGTATAATTTATGTGCATAAGTGAAAAGATGACAATTTTTTATACGAAGTTGTAGTAAACAACTGAAGCCTTAATTCATCTTCAACCCTTGAGCATTCCAGAAGCAGCAGTGACTATTTCTCGAGACATATCCTGCTTTAGGCTTCAATGAAGTCGGGGTTTGAGCTGCTTGGAGGGTGTGTATTTACCAGAATAATATTTATTCATTTTTTTAAAATTCCAAATACATAGACCTCAATTGAACAAATTTCGAAATTATTCAGGTAGAAAATAAGTAATTAATTTGCATGACAGATTAAAAACTAAAATGTTATATTTGTTCTCATGACTTAAATTTATAACTTAAGTCTGGCCTTAATTCCAATTTATATAATTACGTTCATTTTTTGGATTTATGAGTTTTATATTGAATTTTCTGAATACATTTTACTTTTTCCGGACTTTATCGAAACTACTCAATGTCTCGTCTGAAAGTCCATTAATTTTATTTCCATTTCGTATTTTTTGACAATATTCAACTGTTGACCATGTGTAGGGAGAAAGGGAATATGCTTTAAAAAATATTTACGAACTGGCAAATAAATAATTGGCCAACTTTTTAATAATTCATACAAAATTTGGCCAATAATTTGGGAACTTCCTCGAAACTGATTAAAATATTTGGTCAAGAACGCACAGTCAAAACTTTTGTTCAGGAAGTTACGGATTAATATTTATCAGAATACGTTTATACGCTCGAAACAAATATTATTATTTGGGGAGATGTTTGATTACTCTTTACGTTGAGAATGCCCGGCGGTTACCAGGAGCGAAATTCAAGAATGAGGAGCGCAATGGAAGAAAATGTGGAGGAGACAAAGATTTCTGATGATTTTATGGTGGAAGACTGTGATAAAGATATTCGATAGCACTGGGATTTCCGAAAATTTCCGTGGGATTCGTTTTTAACAAATTTTAACTCCGTGTCAAATATTCTGACTATAACATTCAAAAATGTGAGAAAAGTTATGAATTATTTTCATTGGCTGTACCTTAGCAAGTATTTACGCACAGTACAGTGAAATTCTCGTCAGGTAATTCCGGATTAATGCTTTCTTACACTCGTTACAAATTTCGTTTTTGGGGAGATTTTTACGTTAAGAATACCTGGAGGGGACAAAGACCCTTCGATAATGAGGAGCACAAAACCCCTCAACTTCGCTGATTTGGCCTACTATCTCAGAGTGGAAACAATTTAGGCCGTGTATTTAGGAATGGACAACATGTTTTATGAAACACCCAGCCATTGACAAAAATATTGAAACATTTTAGGAATTGAGGAAGCATTTTTGCCAACTAGCTTAACATTTGGAATAAAATATTTTAGAATAATTTAATTTGTTAATGAGATTTTCAAAATTTTGAACGCTAATTCTTGAAAAAACAAAAACCTGACTAACAAAAAATGAAAGAATCTGTAAGTAAAATAACTTTTGGGGAAATGTCAGACGATTGAAAACAAAATACTGTGACCGAATTGTGATAAAACTGTAGTTCGGTTTTAACCTTTTTCTGGTTAAATAGTGATTCACGTTTTGCGATCTTTGTCTAAACCATTGGACGCAACGATCTCATATTCTGCTCGTTTGAAAGCCCGCAAAATGGTTTACAAATGAGCGTCAAATGTTTCTTTTATTTTAAAACCTCAGTAAAGGTTCAAAGTCATTTAAAATTTCAGTGTACTCATACAACTCCTGACAAAACTATTTCGCCAAACACTCAGGAATATGCAACCCTGTCGATATAAAAATAGGAAAAAACTCTGCTTTGCCAACTGATCAGGAATTAAGTTGTACTAAATAGCCAATATTTAACTACACCATTGCCCATCCACATCGGACGACAAAAGAATCTCAACTATGCGGAGACACCTGCATTTTGAGAAAGTTTTACGAACCAAAATGTCCAATGTTTCGTCATCTATAACGCCTGAATGAATTCCCTTGTTAAACTCCATTGATAGGTAGAGCCAAATTTGCCTTCTGGGATAATTCAGCGATTTTGCAAAACCTCAGCTTGAAATTGTGAAATTCCGCCGTTGCGCAATAACTTCTAAAGTTCAAGCACGATTTCAATAAAATCGGCATCAGCCGATTCAGAGGGTTATGTTGTAGTGGTATCGAACCATAAATCTCATGGCTTCCCGCTCTGGGGAAAATTCATCGACACGGCCAAACCTAAGCTTCAAATTTCGAGAACCGATGTTAACTTAAAACCTCTAAAATTCCCCTACGATTTCAATTGAACCAGTACCAACCGATGACGAGGTTCGAGTTATGATAGTAACCATCGATAAACCTCATTACTCACCCCCTGGAAAGTATATAGTGATCTTGTTTTCATCACTATTTTGTGCTAAACTGCTATACAGCTCAATGTTAAATTATTTTTATCCAGCATTTTTTGGTTTCGAAGTAGTTTTAAGGAATCAAATACAACAATCAAAACAACAAACAATAAACACCTGGAGGTCAATTCACATTTCTTTCAGATTTTCGCAATGTTAATTTTCAGGTCAATATTTTTCCGGGCTGATTTGCTTTCCAAGTAGTTTTAAGGAGTCAAACGATAGAAATAACAACTGGAGGCCAATTCACATTTCTATCAACTTTTTTTGTGCTTTCTTTGTTTAAGGCTTTCATAACTCGATTTTTAAAAACTTTACCGTCCAAATTACCAATAACTACGAGTCTGGAGTACAGCACCCTGGACATATCCTGCCTTAGGCTTTAATGAAGGCGGTTTTTCAGTTGCTTGGAGACTGTGTATAGTCCTTTGGAGTTCGCTCGTAGGAGCCGGAGAGAGGTAGTGGCTGTCAGTGGCTCTCTTATCTCTCCAACCTACAGTTCGAGGGACGCATAACATTCGTTAGTCCCAAAGCCCTCTGGACCTCTATGGACAGTGACTGCGGACTGCCGAGTTGAGTGCCCGTACCTGTGCCGGAGGATCCTCACTGACCCGGGATCCGGAGTCCGGCTAAATCCGGAGTCGGGAACTGCACAGGTAAGGTTTGCACTAACTACATACCATTTGTGTAGTGTGCTGTGGCTGTATGTGCGTTGAGCGTGTACCGGCAATCCGGGGACGCAAAACGTACATGCAGGTTGCGGCATACCTATGCAAAGTAGTTGCCTTCCTTTCCTGACTCTGGATAGGGCTGGTATGTAAGCTCGTGCAGATCTGCATGACTCTGCCTCTGCCGTTCTTGGAACATTGGACCGGGGGTAAAGACCTTACGTTGGAGCTCATATGGTTTGGTAATCTCAAGAATTAGGAATGCTGGTGACTGACAATGGGACGTATATATACGACACCATCAGATCGCCAGCAAACCTAAAATCTTTGCATAGATTACGCAAGGGCAGCTCCGACCTGCAAGAGGAGCGGTAAGATAAGGTAAATCGGACATTATGCAAATCAAAGCATGCCACACAATATATGTGTGACCATGCGAAATGCAAGTCCGTATATTAAGCAATGCAAGTAACTGGGCGAGTGCAATAAGCCTTAAGGCTTGAGCGCCTCCTAAGGAAATCCACAATGGATAGACTTGGGTCCCATCAAATACATACATACATAGTCCTTTGAGCTCAGTTTGCCCTCAATTTAATTTTATGTATTTAATTTGCATTTTTTAATTCATGAGGCTGAATTTTTATTTTATGACTAAATCTTGTTCTTTTCCGGAATTTATCGCAACTATGGACGGCTCGTTTGGAAGTGCAATAAATTGTATTTCCATTGTTTATTTTCGGAAAATATTCAGTTTTAGACCATGTACAGGGCGAAGGCAAAAATGCTGTAAAATATTTACGGACTTGCAAATAAATAATCCGCGAACGTTTTAATAATTCACACAAAATTTTGTCAATTATTTGTGAAGTGAGCAAAATATTTGACCAAGTTCCTTGAAATTGATTAAAATATTTTCGAAACCAGAATACCAAATTATTTCGCAAGCTACCTTTTAATTGAGTGAAAGGTTTGGCCAATGCACAAAGTATGAGAAAAAGTTACGCAAATTCTTCATGCGTAGTGAAAACGTTTATTATTTCAATAATTTGTCATCCGGGACGAAAGGTTTTCCTCCACAACCATTCATTTGAGGTTTCTGTAACATTGAAATCAGCTAGAAAATTTGACTTGCGGTAAAAATTATTTTAACAACCAAAAACATTTATTAATCAAATAGGCCTAGCTGACTTTCCATATAGTTAAATTACAATAATACAATGTTGCAAAAAAATGACAGCCTCTAGCACCTACTTTACTTCCCCGTCAATTATTTTAACATATGTTTACATTACCACGTGTGTAATTACACATAATTTGATCATGAACGGAGTCATATATGATGACGTAATTGTAAATGAAATTTCTTGGAATAAAATATTCTGCAGAATAATACTACATTTCCGGTTTAACCGTATTACCGTGAAAAAGTACAAGTAATAAAATCAATTCGCTAACTATTTTCTGGGAGGTATTTGATTCAATTTTACATTGAGAATGCTCGGAGGAGACAAGAAGTAAAATTCAAAAATGAGAAGCGTATGAAAGAAAATGTGTTGGAGACCGATTTCTGATGATTTTGTGATGGAACATAGAAAATATTCGAAAGCACTGCCATTTACGAAAATTTCATTGGGATTTTTTTTTTATCAAATGTCAACGGTCCGTCTCAAATATTGGGTCTACAATAGCCAATGATGTGAGAAGCGTTATGAATTATTCCCATAGGTTATTATCAGGAAAGAAAGGTTTTCCTGGAAATTAACGGAACGTATTCAACCATCGAACAGCTCCTCGGAATGCACTAATGATTTTTTTTAAATCAGAAATTAATATTAAAAAGCCCCTCAACTTCTCTGCTTTTGGTCTACAACCTCAGTGGAAACAGTTGAGGTCATGAATCTAGGAATGAACAACATTTTTTATTCAATACACAGCCATTGACAAAAATATTGACCTACGTTTCAGTAACTGATGAAAGATTTGGCAAATTAGTTTACACTTGAGATAAAAAATATTTGAGTACATGAAATTTCTTCCAAAAAAATATTCTGCAGAACAACACTGCACTTCCGGTCCTTTTTGAAGCAGCTACCTTCTTGACATAATTACATATGTTTAAGGCCCAAAAAAAATCGAATTTGTTACAAATATTTTTAAAACTTTGACCGTCAATTCTTTTTAAAACTTTAAATATTTACCTTTATTTTATCTACGCCTGCTAAGCGCTTCGGTAGATTCCACTAAATTTACGTACCTTTTGGTATATTAAAATATACTCAAAAAATACTCCGCAAATGACTTTCATATTTTTGAAAATTTTTAAAAAATATTTGGTCAACAAAATTTGTGCTCATATGCACTCACACGTTGGGAATTCCTGAAAATCTCTATGGATTCAAAGCTCGAGTTCGAAATTACTTACTTCCAGTGATTGTCCCCTTATAAAATATTGGACGGAACAATATACGGAATATTGGGTCTCTCAAGGGTCAACTCGGTTAATATTAGGTCTTTGACGAGGTATTTAATTCCTCGAAAAGTTAAAGCCACATCAGCATAAATTTGGATATCCTAGTCAAATCTTTGATGGGAACTCAAAACAATGTCCTCCTCCCTCCGGCCAATCTTCATTGGTGTTCGTAATTTCGAAAAACTACATTTTGGGAGCGATTGTGAAATTCATTGAATTAATTGAAAACTTTTGACTGATATATTCAATCGCGATTCTTGTTACCTCATTTGAAAACTGCCTACATGCTCTGAAAGCTCAAAGTTTTAAAGCCTATTCAAAATTTATGGTATTTCATTTCATCGACATTTTTACCAGAATTTTGATTTGTTATTGTTGAATTTGTCAATTCAACTAGGACTAAAAACTGCAGTCACAAACGGCCAAAATAAAATATTCCAGTGTGTAACGTGGGTCAGAGGTTGCATTCCAAAAGTTCTAAGTCTAAACAATTGACCTCGGAAAAAAACTTATAATGGGACTATCTTTTGGCCACAATGGGATTACGTCAGGAAAATTTACAACGGGTAAAACGTGGGTGTTATAATAGTTGCTATATTTTTTATGGATATTGCCTTAAAATAAAAAATGATAAAATGATTTTAAAATAAGTGAAACATTTTATTTGCGTAAGTTTCGTATTTAAAAAAAACTCTTTAACTGAAATTTCTGGCTGAATTGCAGTGAGAGTCATAAAACCCAATTCAGTCAATCTGTCAATACATCATCTCACCTCGGACAAAAAAGGTTGGAAAACATTTTTCAATTTTTCAATTTTTAAACATCACAGCGCTTCGAAATATCTTTCGAAACAAACCGTCCATAAAAGCTAGAAATTTCATTTTCACATCTTCACAACTTGCGCTCGGTTCTTACTGGTCATGTCCACATTTCTCAAAGTATAGAGCTGCTGGATGACTCATATAAAAGTCAACGACGTTTCCTACAACTTTTGGAGGACCAATATTCTGAAAACTGTTTCTAAATTTGAGTAAATAAATTTATCTTTTAAAACTTGCAAAATTTGACTTTTTACTAAACATCCTGACTAAAATAATAATTATATATATAAAAACCTAAAATGTTACAAAAGATATGAATTATTTCCAAAGGTTGTCATCAGGAAAGAAATGTTTTCTTCGACATTAAGGAAAAGTAGTCAACCATTGAACAACTCCCCAGAAAGCTCCTTAAGAATAATAATTCCTGCCAACCAAGTTTAAAAAAATAAAAAATAAACATCCGAAAATTTCGCTTCTTTTAGCCTACAACCTCAGAGTGGAAACAATTTAGGCCACGTATTTAGGAATGCACAAAATATTTGACCCAACACCCAGCCGTTGACAAAAATATTAACCAGCCTTTCAGGATTAAAAACATTTCGGCCATACCTTGTTTTTGAGATACAAATCTGAGAACCCCGAAAAACATTCGAATTTCTTAAAAATATTTTCAAAATTTTGTCGGTCATTTATTTTCGTTTTTTTAATTTATAAAAGTATTTTTGCATTTTATTGTTTCATTGAGAATTTTAATAATCAGGGCCAACTGAGATCGTTTTCAATATCAAACATCAATTTTAAGTCCGGATTCCACTGCGTCCCTCTCATTAAACTTCTTGATGTACCTATGTGCAAACAGACGTCAAGTTTCTGACCAGAAAATGTCTAACAAACAACACATTTTCTGAGAAACAATTTGTGTGTAATAAAAAATAAATGAAGAAATTAGGATATTAAAAACCCCGACTTTGCTTTATCTTTATAAACCCTGTGTCCTCAATAATTGACCCGATAATTTTATTTGTTACAAATAAAGTACTTTGTAAATCACTCCACTGTATGCGGCCTACTGCGGAACGACCTAGGATTATTACCACACTGTACCCGGTGCCTGAAAACAACTTGCTCCACCGCTATTCCGTAGAAGGGCAACGGTAAAAATATATTGGATTCACAGAAAATTGTGTTCCAGATTTAAAAAAATATATCCACCTAGTTCAAAGACCTTCGATAAACAGAGCTCAGAGAAATGGAGAAACGTCATTTTCGGCATTAAAAGGCATCTCAATTATTAGAAATCATTTATGAAGTTAATTTTCTACTTTCGGATTTATAAGGTTTTTCGGTTTTAAAATTTCTCTGATTAAATGTTTCACACCTTTGTGGTGTGTGTCTAAATTATGGGACGAAATGATTTTATGTTCTATTTGTTTGAAAGTCCGTAAAATATTTCACAAATGAACACCAAATTTTTCTTTAATGATTTTACATTTTTGGTAAACATTCAAAGCCTTTTAAAATTTCAGTTTTTTCATAACATTCCTGACAAAACAATTGTACGAACTACTCAGAAATAGCCAAACCTTTCAATCGAAAAATTGGAAAAAAATCCTGGAATGAAACAAACAATTTGCCAACTGCTCAGGAATTAAGTTGTAATAAATGGAAAATATCTGATTACACTATTGGCTATCCCATAGGAAAATAAATAATCGCAAGTACCCGAAAACCCCTGATTTTTTAAAAAACTACCGAGAGTTTAAGTTTTGTCATCATCAAATTACAATATTTTGTTTTCAGAAAATCGCGCAATGTGATTAAACCGAATTTTATTTCTTGTATATTTGTCGATACTGAACAGAAACCCGAAATCCCCTGATAGATGTCGCCCCGTTTAACCTTGTACTTAAGCAATTCATATACTTACATTGGAACCGTGAGCAACGTATTAGAGCTACAGCAAAACTATTTAGGAAAACAGTTTTTAGACGAGATATCAAAAAATGAGTTCCGAAAAATGAATTTAGTAACTTCAAGTGTTAACTTTATTAATTATTATTTAATTTAAAAACCTGAACTATAAAAAAGTTTCGCTATCTATTATCAGATTTTAGTTGCTTAATACATTAACTTGATTAATTATTTAATTCTAAAATTCCAACCTGATTTCAATAAAACCGGTAACAACCGACTCAAGAGATAGAGTTGTGAAGGGAAACATCCATAAACCTCATGAATTCGCTTTCTATTAAAATTCAGCGACATGACAAATCCTCAGTCTAAAATTGAAAAATTCGAATTTCCTTAATAATTTCTACAGTACCTGTCCGATTTCAATAAAACCAAATCCAATGGATTACGAGAGGGTAGTGATAACCATCGATAAATCTGATTATTCCTTTTTTGGAAAAAATTCAACAACCTTGCTTTTTATCGCCAGGTTGGGATCAATTCATACGCTGTACAATGCTAATTTTTAGGTAACTTCCGATACTATGCAATGCTAATTTACAGGTCAGTTCCGATACTGTGTAATGTTAGTTTTCAGGTAAATTTCGATACTGCGTAATGTTAATTTTCAGGTAAATTCCGATACTGCGTAATGTTAATTTCCAGGTAAATTCCAATACTGTGTAATGTTAATTTTCAGGTAAATTTCGATACTGTGTAATGTTAATTTTCAGGTAAATCTCGAAACTGCGTAATGTTAGTTTTCAGGTAATTTCCGATACTGAGTAATGTTAATTTTCAGGTCAATTCCGATACTGCGTAATGTTAATTTTCAGGTCAATTCCGATACTGCCTAATGTTAATTTTCAGGTCAATTTTTTCGGCGCGATTTACTTTCCAAGTAGTTTGAGCGAGCCAAACGATAGAAATAACAGCTGGAGGTCAATTCAGCACAATCTTAATTTTGTCATAAATGCCTATACCACGCAGTGTTAATTTTCAGGTAAACTCCTGCACTACTCAATGTTAATTTTCAAAATCCTATACAGCTCAGTGCTAATTTTCACGTAAACTTTATACACAGCGCAATGTTAATTTTCAAGCAACCTACTATGTGTATAGCACAAAGGTGTCCGCCTATCCTACATATAGGCCTATTTGTAGGCTGTTTATAGGGTGCGAGGATTTTATTAAAGAGGCTTGTAGGCAAAATAGGGTGCAAGAATATACACTTAAAACCTAGCCTACAAAATAGGTAGGCTCAGCCGTCGTAGAATTATAGGCATATATGTAGGCTATAAAAGCACGCTATTTTCATTTAATGGTATACGGAACGGGCAAAATGAAAATTAAAGAATAATCCGCGACTGGTACTTGCAGATTGTATGTTTCATGGTGCGGTTCAAAAATGAAAAGTTCGTGCTATCTCGTCTTGATATGCGCTAAAATATCACCAAAATTAAAACTTCAAAATACTCGGTAAAGTGAAAACTATAAACTCGATCAATGAAATGAAAAATTGCGGTTGAATACAATTTAAATTTCAAACCGGATTTACTGAGATATGTTGTCAATCAGCTAATAGATTTCCGTTGTCATAATTGTCTTATTGTTCAGCTGACTTTTGAAATGTTTCTTGTTGTATTTAATTTGTGAAATCTTAAGTATGACATCACTTTTGACCAACTTCGTAAAATTTAGGTACTATTTCCGGCGTAATCCAAGGCTAGGTCGACACTGTTCTGCTCTTAGGGACTTTGACCTAGGTGACTAAACTCGAACTATTTTATTACGATTCCATTTACTTGAGACATTGTTTTTAATTAGAATAGAATGCACTTAAATAGTCTGTCAGTAACGAACAGCATATAAAATGTTGGAAGGGTGTAGAATTGGTTGATCTAATTTGTCAATGAAATGTAGGCTAATATGTAGGCTTGGTGCTCCCCATTGAGGAAGGATGTAGGATAGGCTGAACTATTCGGCGGTTAAAATGTAGGCATATATGTAGGCTGGGTTCAAATTTTATAAATAGGAAGGATATAGGATAGGCTGAGTCATTTGGACACCTTTGGTATAGCACAATGTTAATTTTCAGGTAAGCTCCTGTATAAACACTGCAATGATAGTTTTAAGTTCAATTCCTAAGCAACGCAATGTCGATTTTGTGGTGAATTATTTTTTCCAGTGCTTTTTACTTTCGAAGTATTTTTAATTTATCAAAACGGTAGAATAAACAAGTGGAGGTCAAATAACGTTTATATCACATTTTCGTAATGTTAATTTTCAGGTAAAACCTTATACTACCATGTTAATTTCGTGATCAATTTTTTTCCGGCCTGATTTTCGTTCCCAATTTTAATGAATCAAACGATAGACTTAGAAACTGGAGGTCAATTCACTTTTCTGTCATATGGTTTTGGGCTTATTTTATTTAAGGCTTTTATATTTCCATTGTTATAAATATTACCATCCGAATTACCAATAACTACGAGACTGGGTATATATTCTTTTGAGTGAGTGAATTAATTCCGCTTAGAAATTTCTCTGCAAATTTTAAGTGGAATTTTTTAACTGATTTACAAATTGGAAAAACTGTTTGGCCAAGTAATTATGAACTGAAAAACAAAATGTGGCTAACATTTTGGAATTTACGAAAATAAATTACTGATTTCCTTGTAATTAAGAAACACTTTGCCATTTATATAGGAAATGATACAAATATTTGTTTCGTCTTTCGGAATCGAAAAAATATGACAACCTGCTAAAGTTTCCAGTAAAACTGGAAATAGCTGGAACCATCTTCTTCTTTGACCAAATTCCAATTGTTTTGTTAAATCTGTAAAAATTTACAAAAAACATTATCCAAATTGTATAAAAATTGCAAGTATTGTTGAAAATTTTTGCAACCTACACAGGAATTTTCCCAAAATATTTGATCCCTACCATGAATTGATGAAAATGTCCTTGTCCCAAATCGCCCCGAATTGAGGAAAAGCTTAAGCCAACTCCCTTGAGAGGACAAAAATACATTGCTTTTGGAGGAAATTCCCAGGAAAATATTTCAGAGGCTACCTTACAAGAGTTATAATTTACAAAAACAGTTGCTCAACTTCCCCTATTTAAAGAAATTGTTTCTGCTAAGAATCAATGATGCTTCGAATTGAAATCAAATTTCGTCCAATTACCCAGTCCAAAATCTTCCCGGAGTGACTAAAAACTATTTGACAAGATACCGCATAAATGAGGAGAAAGGTTTGACGAAATTTTAAAAAATGAGAAAACGTTTCAGCCGATTTGTTTACATCGTCAAAGATAACAAGCTGAATCTCAAGAAATATGCACACAAATTTGATCAACTTCCCAGGAATAAGGAAAAATCTGTTTTGTTTAATCTCCTGGAATGGACAATGTAAATAAATTGATTTCACAAATTACAATTTCCTTCTTGGGTTCTATCTGGTCCTAGATTTTCTGTTCCAGAGAACTCTATTTATAACTTGGACAATGAATGCTGAAATGAATGACTACTGAAACAATGAGTGAATGCTCAAATGACTGTCTATAAAGGTTGCAAAATATTCTTCTCAGACAGACCGTACATGAAAAAATGGCAAAATGAAAAATCCTTCTGCGCATCTTTACTCATGGTCATGAATTTAGCCAAACTTGTTTTCTGTTCTTACGAGTCATGCCAACAATTATTATCAACGACGTTTTGAATTATTATAGACATGACGTGAGAAATGTAATTGAGAAGAACATTTTTACGACTGCTTACAAAATATTTTCGTCCACCTCTTCGGCGGGATTCAATATCGAAATGTAGCAGTGCTTAACTCTGGTAGAGTGATAATTATTGTAAAACAGCGTTGTCAGACTTAAGTCACATCAACTGAAACTAAAGAACGTAAGTTGTTCCTTGAAACTTAAGTCAGCCTTAACTTTAAGATACACACTTAAGTCAGATCCAGTGAAGTTAGCAGCTTAAAAAATAATTAATTTTCAGTTGAGAGAATATTTTAAAGGCGATTGCAGTAGAAGTTATGCACGTGTCTGTGCAATACTGAACCGCGTTTGAAATATACTTACAACGCATGAGCATAAATGCGTACATTAAAATTATGTGATAAAATTAGGAAAAAATACAATGTTATTCCGCAAATAGGAATATATAGCTCAAATTCTTAAAACTCCCTCAAATTCCCATATTTCCCAACAATCCCGTAATTTCCCTCAAATTTCAAAATTTCCCTCAAATTCCCCAATTTCCCTCAAATTCCCCAAATTCCCTCAAATTCCCCAATTTCCCTCAAATTCCCCAATTTCCCTCAAATTCCCCAATTCCCCTCAAATTCCCCAATTTTCTTCAAATTCCCCAATTTTTTCCAAATTCCCCAATTTCCCTAAATTCCCCAATTTCCCTCAAATTCCCCAATTTCCCTCAAATTCCCCAATTTTCCTCAAATTCCCCAATTTTCCTCAAATTCCCCAATTTCCCTCAAATTCCCCAATTTCCCTCAAATTCCACAATTTTCCTCAAATTCCCCAATTTTCCTCAAATTCCCCAATTTCCCTCAAATTCCCCAATTTCCCTCAAATTCCCCAATTTCCCTCAAATTCCCCAATTTTCCTCAAATTTCCCAATTTTCCTCAAATTCCCCTGTTTCCCTCAAATTCCCAAATTTCCCTCAAATTCCCCAATTTCCCTCAAATTCCCCAATTTCCCCCAATTTTCCTCAAATTCCCCAATATCCCTCAAATTCCCCAATTTTCCTCAAATTCCCCAATTTCCCTCAAATTCACCAATTTCCCTCAAATTCCGTAAATTTTCCTCAAATTCCCGAAATTCCCTCAAATTCCCCAATTTCCCTCAAATTCCCCAATTTTCCTCAAATTCCCCAATTTCCCTCAAATTCCCCAATTTTCCTCAAATTCCCCAATTTTCCTCAAATTCCTTAATTTCCCTCAAATTCCCCAGTTTCCCTCAAATTCCCAAATTTCCCTCAAATTCCCCAATTTCCCTCAAATTCCCCAATTTCCCCCAATTTTCCTCAAATTCCCCAATTTCCCTCAAATTCCCCAATTTCCCTCAAATTCCCCAATTTTCCTCAAATTCCCCAATTTCCCTCAAATTCCCCAATTTCCCTCAAATTCCCCAATTTCCCTCAAATTCCCCAATTTTCCTCAAATTCCCCAATTTTCCTCAAATTCCTTAATTTCCCTCAAATTCCCCAATTTCCCTCAAATTCCCCAATTTCCCTCAAATTCCCCAATTTCCCTCAAATTCCCAAATTTTCTTCAAATTCCCCAATTTTTTCCAAATTCCCCAATTTCCCTCAAATTCCCCAATTTTCCCCAATTTCCCTAAAATTCCCATATTTCCCAAAAATCCCGCAATTTCCCTCAAATGTCCCTCGAATTTTCCAATTTCCCTCAAACTCCCCCATTTCCCTCAAATTCCCCAATTTCCCTCAAATTCCCCAATTTTCCTCAAATTCCCCAATTTTCCTCAAATTCCCCAATTTCCCTCAAATTCCCCAATTTCCCTCAAATTCCACAATTTTCCTCAAATTCCCCAATTTTCCTCAAATTCCCCAATTTCCCTCAAATTCCCCAATTTCCCTCAAATTCCCCAATTTCCCTCAAATTCCCCAATTTTCCTCAAATTTCATAATTTTCCTCAAATTCCCCTGTTTCCCTCAAATTCCCAAATTTCCCTCAAATTCCCCAATTTCCCTCAAATTCCCCAATTTCCCCCAATTTTCCTCAAATTCCCCAATTTCCCTCAAATTCCCCAATTTTCCTCAAATTCCCATATTTCCCTCAAATTCCCCAATTTCCCTCAAATTCCCCAATTTCCCTCAAATTCCCAAATTTTCTTCAAAATCCCCAATTTTTTCCAAATTCCCCAATTTCCCTCAAATTCCCCAATTTTCCCCAATTTCCCTAAAATTCCCATATTTCCCAAAAATCCCGCAATTTCCCTCAAATGTCCCTCGAATTTCCCAATTTCCCTCAAACTCCCCCATTTCCCTCAAATTCCCCAATTTCCCTCAAATTCCCCAATTTTCCTCAAATTCCCCAATTTTCCTCAAATTCCCCAATTTCCCTCAAATTCCCCAATTTCCCTCAAATTCCACAATTTTCCTCAAATTCCCCAATTTTCCTCAAATTCCCCAATTTCCCTCAAATTCCCCAATTTCCCTCAAATTCCCCAATTTCCCTCAAATTCCCCAATTTCCCTCAAATTCCCCAATTTTCCTCAAATTTCCCAATTTTCCTCAAATTCCCCTGTTTCCCTCAAATTCCCAAATTTCCCTCAAATTCCCCAATTTCCCTCAAATTCCCCAATTTCCCCCAATTTTCCTCAAATTCCCCAATTTCCCTCAAATTCCCCAATTTTCCTCAAATTCCCCAATTTCCCTCAAATTCACCAATTTCCCTCAAATTCCGTAAATTTTCCTCAAATTCCCGAAATTCCCTCAAATTCCCCAATTTCCCTCAAATTCCCCAATTTTCCTCAAATTCCCCAATTTCCCTCAAATTCCCCAATTTTCCTCAAATTCCCCAATTTTCCTCAAATTCCTTAATTTCCCTCAAATTCCCCAGTTTCCCTCAAATTCCCAAATTTCCCTCAAATTCCCCAATTTCCCTCAAATTCCCCAATTTCCCCCAATTTTCCTCAAATTCCCCAATTTCCCTCAAATTCCCCAATTTCCCTCAAATTCCCCAATTTTCCTCAAATTCCCCAATTTCCCTCAAATTCCCCAATTTCCCTCAAATTCCCCAATTTCCATCAAATTCCCCAATTTTCCTCAAATTCCCCAATTTTCCTCAAATTCCTTAATTTCCCTCAAATTCCCCAATTTCCCTCAAATTCCCCAATTTCCCTCAAATTCCCCAATTTCCCTCAAATTCCCAAATTTTCTTCAAATTCCCCAATTTTTTCCAAATTCCCCAATTTCCCTCAAATTCCGCAATTTTCCCCAATTTCCCTAAAATTCCCATATTTCCCAAAAATCCCGCAATTTCCCTCAAATGTCCCTCGAATTTCCCAATTTCCCTCAAACTCCCCCATTTCCCTCAAATTCCCCAATTTCCCTCAAATTCCCCAATTTTCCTCAAATTCCCCAATTTTCCTCAAATTCCCCAATTTCCCTCAAATTCCCCAATTTCCCTCAAATTCCACAATTTTCCTCAAATTCCCCAATTTTCCTCAAATTCCCCAATTTCCCTCAAATTCCCCAATTTCCCTCAAATTCCCCAATTTCCCTCAAATTCCCCAATTTTCCTCAAATTTCATAATTTTCCTCAAATTCCCCTGTTTCCCTCAAATTCCCAAATTTCCCTCAAATTCCCCAATTTCCCTCAAATTCCCCAATTTCCCCCAATTTTCCTCAAATTCCCCAATTTCCCTCAAATTCCCCAATTTTCCTCAAATTCCCATATTTCCCTCAAATTCCCCAATTTCCCTCAAATTCCCCAATTTCCCTCAAATTCCCAAATTTTCTTCAAAATCCCCAATTTTTTCCAAATTCCCCAATTTCCCTCAAATTCCCCAATTTTCCCCAATTTCCCTAAAATTCCCATATTTCCCAAAAATCCCGCAATTTCCCTCAAATGTCCCTCGAATTTCCCAATTTCCCTCAAACTCCCCCATTTCCCTCAAATTCCCCAATTTCCCTCAAATTCCCCAATTTGCCTCAAATTCCCCAATTTTCCTCAAATTCCCCAATTTCCCTCAAATTCCCCAATTTCCCTCAAATTCCACAATTTTCCTCAAATTCCCCAATTTTCCTCAAATTCCCCAATTTCCCTCAAATTCCCCAATTTCCCTCAAATTCCCCAATTTCCCTCAAATTCCCCAATTTTCCTCAAATTTCATAATTTTCCTCAAATTCCCCTGTTTCCCTCAAATTCCGAAATTTCCCTCAAATTCCCCAATTTCCCTCAAATTCCCCAATTTCCCCCAATTTTCCTCAAATTCCCCAATTTCCCTCAAATTCCCCAATTTTCCTCAAATTCCCCAATTTCCCTCAAATTCCCCTATTTTCCTCAAATTCCCCAATTTCCCTCAAATTCACCAATTTCCCTCAAATTCCCCAATTTTCCTCAAATTCCCGAAATTCCCTCAAATTCCCCAATTTCCCTCAAATTCCCCAATTTTCCTCAAATTCCCCAATTTCCCTCAAATTCCCCAATTTTCCTCAAATTCCCCAATTTTCCTCAAATTCCCCAATTTCCCTCAAATTCCCCAATTTTCCTCAAATTCCCCAATTTTCCTCAAATTCCCCAATTTTCTTCAAATTCCTTAATTTCCCTCAAATTCCCCAGTTTCCCTCAAATTCCCAAATTTCCCTCAAATTCCCCAATTTCCCTCAAATTCCCCAATTTCCCCAATTTTCCTCAAATTCCCCAATTTCCCTCAAATTCCCCAATTTTCCTCAAATTCCCCAATTTTCCTCAAATTCCTTAATTTCCCTCAAATTCCCCAATTTCCCTCAAATTCCCCAATTTCCCTCAAATTCCCCAATTTCCCTCAAATTCCCAAATTTTCTTCAAATTCCCCAATTTTTTCCAAATTCCCCAATTTCCCTCAAATTCCCCAATTTTCCCCAATTTCCCTAAAATTCCCATATTTCCCAAAAATCCCGCAATTTCCCTCAAATGTCCCTCGAATTTCCCAATTTCCCTCAAACTCCCCCATTTCCCACAAATTTCCCCATTTCCGCCCATTTGTTTCAATTTCTCTGAAATTCTCCACCTCCCTCCACCTCCCTCCACCTCCCTCCACCTCCCTCCACCTCCCTCCATCTCCCTCCACCTCCCTCCACCTCCCTCCACCTCCCTCCACCTCCCTCCACCTCCCTCCACCTATTTCCCCACAATTCTCTCCACCTCCCTTCACACGGAGGGGAATTTTGGGGAAGTGGAGGGGAATTCTATGGAAGCTGAGGGGAATTGCTGGGACGTTGATGGAAGCGGAGGGGAATTTTGGGGAAGTGGAGGGACACGGAGGGCAATTTTGGAGAAGTGGATGGAAGCGGAGGGGAATTGTGGGGAAATGGAGCGAGTTGTGGGAAATTGGAAGGAATTGTATGGAATTGGAGGGAAGTGGAGGGAATTGTGGTAAATGGAAGGAATTGTGTTGAAATGGAGGGAATTGTGTGGCAGTGGAGGGAAGTGGAGGTGTACTTCACTCCACTTACAGGATGTACTGCAAATGTGAATTATGGCCGGGCTTCACTTTAGAGTTTGTAGCGAAATCAAAATAGCCGGTCTTCATTATAAGCAATTTTTATTTTAGCCGGTTAGCAAGTTTAGCCTACGATATCATGTAAGTGCGCCTCCACTTCCCCACAATTACCCTCCACTTCTCCACTTCCCCTCCACGTCCCCGCCACTTCGCCTCCACTTCCCCTCCACTTCCCCTCCACTTCCCCTCCACTTCCCCTCCACTTCCCCTCCACTTCCCCTCCGCTCAATATTCTGTGGATCATTTTACCTGCTCACAATAAACTTACAAGACATTACTACTCTCCTAACACACATGATGACCAGAGACAGAGGCAAATACAGAGACAGTATGAAAAGATAGCCCTTAGAAAAAATGAGAACTAAAATCAAAAAATTGAGGGAAGCGTGAGAAAAGTATCTAGAACAGTTGTGAAACTTCGCTTGTAAGCAATGTTTTTGAAAAATATCTTAACATAATTCATAAATTCCAAGGGATTCACAAAATATTGCGCCCACTACGTTGAAATGGAGACACGAATTGGCAACGTGCTTGAGTTGATCAAAATAATTGGCGGAATTTCTAGGAATTAACAAAGCGCATTTGTAGGCTGCCTATAATTGACACACATATGTATTTGGTTAAGTGCATAGAAATTGATGCAAATATTTTCCCGAATTTACTAGAACTCACGAAATGTGTGTTTTCCTCAAATTCCCCAATTTCCCTCAAATTCCCCAATTTCCCTCAAATTCCCCAATTTCCCTCAAATTCCCCAATTTTCCTCAAATTTCCCAATTTTCCTCAAATTCCCCTGTTTCCCTCAAATTCCCAAATTTCCCTCAAATTCCCCAATTTCCCTCAAATTCCCCAATTTCCGCCAATTTTCCTCAAATTCCCCAATTTCCCTCAAATTCCCCAATTTTCCTCAAATTCCCCAATTTCCCTCAAATTCACCAATTTCCCTCAAATTCCGTAAATTTTCCTCAAATTCCCGAAATTCCCTCAAATTCCCCAATTTCCCTCAAATTCCCCAATTTTCCTCAAATTCCCCAATTTCCCTCAAATTCCCCAATTTTCCTCAAATTCCCCAATTTTCCTCAAATTCCTTAATTTCCCTCAAATTCCCCAGTTTCCCTCAAATTCCCAAATTTCCCTCAAATTCCCCAATTTCCCTCAAATTCCCCAATTTCCCCCAATTTTCCTCAAATTCCCCAATTTCCCTCAAATTCCCCAATTTCCCTCAAATTCCCCAATTTTCCTCAAATTCCCCAATTTTCCTCAAATTCCTTAATTTCCCTCAAATTCCCCAATTTCCCTCAAATTCCCCAATTTCCCTCAAATTCCCCAATTTCCCTCAAATTCCCAAATTTTCTTCAAATTCCCCAATTTTTTCCAAATTCCCCAATTTCCCTCAAATTCCCCAATTTTCCCCAATTTCCCTAAAATTCCCATATTTCCCAAAAATCCCGCAATTTCCCTCAAATGTCCCTCGAATTTCCCAATTTCCCTCAAACTCCCCCATTTCCCTCAAATTCCCCAATTTCCCTCAAATTCCCCAATTTCCCTCAAATTCCCCAATTTTCCTCAAATTTCATAATTTTCCTCAAATTCCCCTGTTTCCCTCAAATTCCCAAATTTCCCTCAAATTCCCCAATTTCCCTCAAATTCCCCAATTTCCCCCAATTTTCCTCAAATTCCCCAATTTCCCTCAAATTCCCCAATTTTCCTCAAATTCCCCAATTTCCCTCAAATTCACCAATTTCCCTCAAATTCCCCAATTTTCCTCAAATTCCCGAAATTCCCTCAAATTCCCCAATTTCCCTCAAATTCCCCAATTTTCCTCAAATTCCCCAATTTCCCTCAAATTCCCCAATTTTCCTCAAATTCCCCAATTTTCCTCAAATTCCCCAATTTCCCTCAAATTCCCCAATTTTCCTCAAATTCCCCAATTTTCCTCAAATTCCTTAATTTCCCTCAAATTCCCCAGTTTCCCTCAAATTCCCAAATTTCCCTCAAATTCCCCAATTTCCCTCAAATTCCCCAATTTCCCCCAATTTTCCTCAAATTCCCCAATTTCCCTCAAATTCCCCAATTTTCCTCAAATTCCCCAATTTTCCTCAAATTCCTTAATTTCCCTCAAATTCCCCAATTTTCCTCAAATTCCCCAATTTCCCTCAAATTCCCCAATTTCCCTCAAATTCCCAAATTTTCTTCAAATTCCCCAATTTTTTCCAAATTCCCCAATTTCCCTCAAATTCCCCAATTTTCCCCAATTTCCCTAAAATTCCCATATTTCCCAAAAATCCCGCAATTTCCCTCAAATGTCCCTCGAATTTCCCAATTTCCCTCAAACTCCCCCATTTCCCACAAATTTCCCCATTTCCGCCCATTTGTTTCAATTTCTCTGAAATTCTCCAACTCCCTCCACCTCCCTCCACCTCCCTCCACCTCCCTCCACCTCCCTCCACCTCCCTCCACCTATTTCCCCACAATTCTCTCCACCTCCCTTCACACGGAGGGGAATTTTGGGGAAGTGGAGGGGAATTCTATGGAAGCTGAGGGGAATTGCTGGGACGTTGATGGAAGCGGAGGGGAATTTTGGGGAAGTGGAGGGACACGGAGGGCAATTTTGGAGAAGTGGATGGAAGCGGAGGGGAATTGTGGGGAAATGGAGCGAGTTGTGGGAAATTGGAAGGAATTGTATGGAATTGGAGGGAAGTGGAGGGAATTGTGGTAAATGGAAGGAATTGTGTTGAAATGGAGGGAATTGTGTGGCAGTGGAGGGAAGTGGAGGTGTACTTCACTCCACTTACAGGATGTACTGCAAATGTGAATTATGGCCGGGCTTCACTTTAGAGTTTGTAGCGAAATCAAAATAGCCGGTCTTCATTATAAGCAATTTTTATTTTAGCCGGTTAGCAAGTTTAGCCTACGATATCATGTAAGTGCGCCTCCACTTCCCCACAATTACCCTCCACTTCTCCACTTCCCCTCCACGTCCCCGCCACTTCGCCTCCACTTCCCCTCCACTTCCCCTCCACTTCCCCTCCACTTCCCCTCCACTTCCCCTCCACTTCCCCTCCGCTCAATATTCTGTGGATCATTTTACCTGCTCACAATAAACTTACAAGACATTACTACTCTCCTAACACACATGATGACCAGAGACAGAGGCAAATACAGAGACAGTATGAAAAGATAGCCCTTAGAAAAAATGAGAACTAAAATCAAAAAATTGAGGGAAGCGTGAGAAAAGTATCTAGAACAGTTGTGAAACTTCGCTTGTAAGCAATGTTTTTGAAAAATATCTTAACATAATTCATAAATTCCAAGGGATTCACAAAATATTGCGCCCACTACGTTGAAATGGAGACACGAATTGGCAACGTGCTTGAGTTGATCAAAATAATTGGCGGAATTTCTAGGAATTAACAAAGCGCATTTGTAGGCTGCCTATAATTGACACACATATGTATTTGGTTAAGTGCATAGAAATTGATGCAAATATTTTCCCGAATTTACTAGAACTCACGAAATGTGTGTTTCTAGTTCATCAATTAGCTGCTCAAATTAAACTTGCGTGTGAATGTGTTGCGTTATTTAATTTCATTTAGACGGATCTCTTTTTTCCCGATTACTGTATAAATGATTCAACGCTGGAATTTGGCCAAGCATCTACACATTTCGAAACTAACGAGACTGCTAACTTCCTAATATCTCAAAAACGAAGGTACTAATTATTTTGAAATTGGGAAATATATTCATCGAATTCGTATAATTGAAAAAACTCATCGCTCCGATATCATTTATGGGTGTCGCGTAGGGTGGCGTCAGCTACAGCCATCTCTCCGTTCTGCATTTATTTTATTTTGTTGAGCTCATTTTAAAAATTCCCGTCACAAATTAGAAAAGCTGAAAACATTTTTTTAAAAAATTTATAATTGAAATAAAAAGTTTTATAAGAACGGGCTGGTGTGTGCATAAAATTGTCATTGAAATCGGCGGAACAATTTGGGAGATGACAAAGAATTGATTATTTTTTCACATAGTTTGGCCTAAAGAATGTTTACGAATATTTTGAACAAAATCGGTCCAGCAGTTTGGGAGAAAAATTGCGAGACGTACAGACCCACGGACAACACTATTTTATAAAAAGACTGACGCAGCAATAAAAAATTGACCACGTGTTCATTATGCTAATTTGTTGTAATTGTCAGAAACATCAACCAGTATTATTGATTCCCGCCTTTTCGTAATTTTAATTTTTCGAAATACTGCTTTGACAATTATGACCCCTTATTTACAAGATTTTAGATACAATTAGGTGACGAATTCAAGTATTTCAGAACTCACAAGAAATATTTCGTCAAGTCTAGCCTACTTTCTAATATTTGGCTAATGTGATAAATTATTTAGACATTAAAAAAGATGTCTCTCCGAATTTCTAATATTTTCCGAAATATTCCGTAATTTATTTACAACTCTGTCAAAATATTCAGCCCCTTTTCGTAACTGTAAAATATATTATGTAAAAATTATTTGCGAAGGATTTCACAGTTTAGAAGTATATTTCAAAAACTCAATAGTATTTCGAAAAAGATTTGGCAAAATGTGTATATAACAATTGGCAAAACGTTTTTCTGTAGTACATAATTGACAAAATTCGTATTCTGCACAGCGTCAATTTTCCAACAAATACCATTTTGTAATAAATTCCACACACGATGTTAACAACACAATGTTAACAACACAATGTTAATTCTGTGACAAATCCCAAAACCCGCAAAATATTTTTTTGTATCAAATTTCATTGAAAAAAATCGTGTTCTTGCGTACATAATGCAATCATGTGTATTCGTGTGTCTGTAAGTACAACATGAAATTGATTTTGCCAAATGGTTTTCCATACTTTAATAGCTACGTTCTGTATTTTTTACAAAACTTAAGGCAAGGGTAGACTCCATAAGAAATTTGTCATCCAATATGTTGTATGCGTAATGTGCGGCATGAGAGTTCAATTTTTGGTTATTCAGAGATGGGAATACTTGTGAACCGTAAGGTGTATTTTAGGTCATGTAACAAACTTTGGTGAGTTAAGGTAAATATCTAGGAGGTCATGTGACTCCACGTTCGGACTTCTCTGGAGCTGAGACTCATTTGGGTTCGCCCCGCGATTCTTACAGCCATAGACTAAAGAAATCTTGAATTGAAATATTCGCCCCATTGGTGACCTCGTAACCAACGTTAGGGATCCTCTCAGGATAATTGCTACCGTTGCATAATTGTTACAAAACTGTGTACTGAGGGGTGACCATATTCTAATCATTATTTTTTTGTATTTAGTGCTGTATGATTGTTCCCGTCTAGTTTCGTCTTGGCTTTGTTTTTTTTTCGAACAAAAAACACCCGTTTTAGTAAATGCAAAATTATACAAAAAGAACGGAGACTTGGACAAATAAAAGTTAATAAAAGAATTATGACCAGAGGACAGGAGTGGAAGGTTTCACGATACCATGTATTTATCTATATACTTGTTTGTTATTCGCAAAATAATTTGTCCATGAATTTAGAAATTGAGAGAAACTATGTCAGTTAACAGTAAGACGGAAATCACAATCTAAATCCAAACTCTACAAGTACAGTGTATTTGCGGATTTCTGAGACCTTCAGGATTTGTGGAATTCTGAATCGGAAACAAAATTCAAATCCATACTCACAAGCGATTCTCACATGGATTCACAATTTAATATGATTTAATATTCTGTGGAATGGAAGTTAATTTAATTTGAAGGAAAAATGTATGTATGTACATGTAAAATGATTCAGATGCGTTTTGGATTAAAATTATCTACGCACATACTTATGTCACTAATTCAAAGCTACCTTTAAGCAGTTGAGTAAATTCGAAAGGATGTAATTCACATGCATCGTATGAGTGAAGACATGAATAAATGATGATGATGTGGATCATTTTACCTCTTCACATTACACTTAAAACACATTTCAACTCTATTAACACACATGAAGAAATACTTGAAATTTACAAGGAGGGAGTTTTTACTCCCTTGAGAGGACAAAAATACATTGCTTTTGGAGGAAATTCCCAGGAAAATATTTCAGAGGCTACCTTACAAGAGTTATAATTTACAAAAACAGTTGCTCAACTTCCCCTATTTAAAGAAATTGTTTCTGCTAAGAATCAATGATGCTTCGAATTGAAATCAAATTTCGTCCAATTACCCAGTCCAAAATCTTCCCGGAGTGACTAAAAACTATTTGACAAGATACCGCATAAATGAGGAGAAAGGTTTGACGAAATTTTAAAAAATGAGAAAACGTTTCAGCCGATTTGTTTACATCGTCAAAGATAACAAGCTGAATCTCAAGAAATATGCACACAAATTTGATCAACTTCCCAGGAATACGGAAAAATCTGTTTTGTTTAATCTCCTGGAATGGACAATGTAAATAAATTGATTTCACAAATTACAATTTCCTTCTTGGGTTCTATCTGGTCCTAGATTTTCTGTTCCAGAGAACTCTATTTATAACTTGGACAATGAATGCTGAAATGAATGACTATATATGGTGGAGGGAGGTGGAGGGAGGTGGAGGGAGGTGGAGGGAGGTGGAGGGAGGTGGAGGGAGGTGGAGGGAGGTGGAGGGAGGTGGAGGGAGGTGGAGGGAGGTGGAGGGAGGTGGAGGGAGGTGGAGGGAGGTGGAGGGAGGTGGAGAATTTGAGAGAAATTGAAACAAATGGGCGGAAATGGGGAAATTTGTGGGTATTGGGGGAGTTTGAGGGAAATTGGGAAATTTGAGGGAAATTGCGGGATTTTGGGGAAATATGGGAATTTTAGGGAAATTGGGGAAAATTGGGGAATTTGAGGAACATTGGGGAATTTGAGGAAAATTTGGGAATTTGATGAAAATTGGGGAATTTGAGGAAAATTGGGGAATTTGAGGGAAATTGGGGAATTTGGAAAAAATTGGGGAATTTGAAGAAAATTGGGGAATTTGAGGGAAATTGGGGAATTTGAGGGAAATTGGGGAATTTGAGGGAAATTGGGGAATTTGAGGGAAATTGGGGAATTTGAGGGAAATTGGGGAATTTGAGGGAAATTGGGTGAATTTGAGGGAAATTGGGGAATTTGAGGGAAATTGGGGAATTTGAGGGAAATTGGGGAATTTGAGGGAAATTGGGGAATTTGAGGGAAATTGGTGAATTTGAGTGAAATTGGGGAATTTGAAGGAAATTGGGGAGTTTGAGGGAAATTGGGGAATTTGAGGGAAATTGGGGAATTCGAGGGAAATTTTGAAATTTGAGGGAAATTGTGGAATTTGAGCGAAATTGCGGGATTGTTGGGAAATATGGGAATTTGAGGGAGTTTTAAGAATTTGAGCTATATATTCCTATTTGCGGAATAACATTGTATTTTTTCCTAATTTTAACACATAATTTTAATGTACACATTTATGCTCATGCGTTGTAAGTATATTTCAAACGCGGTTCAGTATTGCACAGACACGTGCATAACTTCTACTGTAATCTTTAAAATATTCTCTCAACTGAAAATTAATTATTTTTTAAGCTGCTAACTTCACTGGATCTGACTTAAGTGTGTATCTTAAAGTTAAGGCTGACTTAAGTTTCAAGGAACAACTTACGTTCTTTAGTTTCAGTTGATGTGACTTAAGTCTGACAACGCGGTTTTACAATAATTATCACTCTACCAGAGTTAAGCACTGCCACATTTCGATATTGAATCCCGCCTTCCTAAGAGGTGGACGAAAATATTTTGTAAGCAGTGTGAATGTAAAAATGTTCTTCTCAATGATTATACGATTGGCGAATTATTTTCTCAACTCCTGTTGAGTTCGTGAATCCTTTATGACAATTCCTGTGTACTTGGATAAATACAGTATATTCTGTAAGCTGGTAGTTTGGTAAATGATTTTCTCACTGCCCGGAAGTGTACCCTACTCATTTGACAATCCTTGTGAATTTGTCTTAATACATTTTTCAAATCCAACTCGGCCAAATGTAACGATTTTCTGGTCCGAAAATTGGCGTCTGTTTACACAGAGGTACATCAAGAAGTTTAATGAGAGTGAGTGGCATGGGGATTTAAAATTAATATTTCACATTAAAAATGATTTCAGTTGGTCGTGATTATTAAAAATCGAGATGCAAAAACAAATTGCAAAAATATTTTTATAAGCAAAAACACGAAAATGAATTACTACAAGTGTTTTCTCACGTGTAGTGTACCCCTGCGTGTGGTCTGAAGTCATGTTTTTGGATTAGTATTTTTATTTCTAATACATTATACATACATACTCATACATACATCATGTCTACAATAATTCTGAACGTCACTGATAATTGTTGTGGGCATGACTCGTAGTATTACAAGAACCCAATTTTTCCCCACCCAAAGTTAGTTTGCCAAATATTCTTGGAAATTTCTCAAAAATATAAAGGTAATTTGCAGAATACTTTTCATATTTTCTAGAAACTTGTAGATTTTCAATATCTCCAAAGTCTTTCTCTATTCCCAAGAAATTTTTGACGTGCTTTTTAATACCGGATTTCTGTTTTTAGGAAAAAAACTCGGTCTCAGTGCTTAACTCCCGAGCATATGCCTGAGAGTGCGTTAGATACAATCTAATTGAGTGACTTTCAGGAAACCAAGTTATTCTGCATTGCGAATTTTAAATGCATTTTAAATTGAGAATGAATTTTACATATATTATGACAAAACATTCAACTTTCTGAAATTTTTTCAGAGATCAAGGGTTTCCAGATAGTGGCGATTCTTTTACGTTTCTTCAATTTGTTTGCCTCTTTTTCATATACCTTATTCAAATACCTCAAACAGATTTTATGGCCATGGAAGTTTCGAAATTTTTTGCCAAATCTTGGGTAATTTTCGTATTATCTTTTTTAATTGGTATTGGGGTGGCCATTGGTGAAGTCAAAGAGTGGCCATTTTAATACAACTTGATTACGGAGAATAATATTTTTTCAATCCTTTGACATTTCCCCAAAAGTTTTTTTTCCTACAGATCCTTTCATTTTTTATTAGTCAGGAATTTAGTTTTTCAAAAATTGGACTCAAAGTATTGAAAGTCTTATTAACAAGTAAAAATTATTCTCAAATATTTTTATCTCAAATGTAAGCTAGCTGGCCAAAATGTTTCCTCAATCTAATAGTGGGCCAATATTTATTTTTGAAAACTTCTTTGAAAACTTTGAAGACGTCGCCCTGAGTGTTGTGCCCGAGCTCGTTATTTTTCGGATTAAAATAGTACGCTTCAGGTAGAGCTTGTCCAATTTTCCAAACGGTGCCTAAATTTAGTGTAATTTACCGAAGTGCTTAGCAGACGTTTAGGGAAAATAAAGGTCAGAATTTAAAGTTTTAAAAAGAATTGACGGTCAAAATTAAAAAAAAACAAATTTCAACAATCTAAAATTTGTATGTCAGCTGTAAGCTTGTCTTCCAAAATGTTTCCCGAATTCCTAAAAAGTTGGTTAATATTTTGTCAATGGCTGGGTATTGTATAAAATGTGTTGTCCATTCATAAATACATGGCCAAGATTGTTTCCACTCTGAGGTTGTAGGTCAAAAGAAGCGAAGTTGAGGTCTAAGCATCTTCTCACAATCCGTAATTACCTGACCAAACGTTTTCACTACTGTATGCGTACAGTCTTTGCAAGTTATTTTAATCAAATTCCAGGAACTTGATCACATTTTTTGCTCAGTAAAGAAATAAATTAAATAGCAGAAAGAATTAGAAAAATAGTTCCAAAAATAAAACATAACGCTCGATTGTAACAAATTTAATGGACGTTCAAACGAGCTCTGCATAGCGTAGTTTCGACAAAGTTTGGAAAGAAGCATGATTTAGTCAGAAAATTCAATATCAACCTCATAAATCCAAGAATTGAAGTTAAATAATTACATAAATTTGTATTTAGGTCAAACTGATTTCATAGGACCACTTGTTACCCAATGAGGTGACAATCCTAGTCATTTTTGAGCATGCGAGAAGTTTGACTGGAATTTTGTAATTTTAAATACCACTTGAAATATGATGCAATTATGATTTTCGTACCAAAGGTTTTCACCATTATTATTGAGAAAAACTAAACCAGTTTCCCCTTAAAAAACTATTATCTGCTCTGGGAGTAAATACTCGCTCTGGTTTTTTGTTTTCGAAAAAGACAATACACTAAACGCAAACAAAATTACAGCATTATGTACGACTTTTACCATATTTTTTGTGAAGTCATAGTAATTTGGAAAATCTTTTTGTCATTTCATAGTAAGCCAAAGCGATATTTCAATACGAGGGTTGTAGGTAAAAAGTTTTTACCCTTTAAAATATACAAAGTGTATTCCAAATTCCCTTGTGCTCTGCCGAATATTTTTGTCTGTTGTGAACTTTTCCAAAATGTTTGGTCACTTACTTAGAGGGAGCCAAGAAACGGATAACCCTGTGTTGGAATGTCTGAATATGTGAAGTTGTAATTATGAATATTTGGCATTCCAATGATGATCATGAGATGCAATGATGAATATTGCATTGGTGACTGGCAGTCACTCACTAGCTCTTAAACCTTACACTTCTATCTTCTAATAAAGATAATAATTATTATACCCATCGCTTTTGCATCTCCATTTCTACACCCGCATTAGCGCATAACAACACAAACCCCCCCTTCCCAGTTTATTCGTTTATTCAGATATGAACTCAACTATGGGGATGTTAGAGAAATATTTTTTGTAATTGATTCCGATAATTATTATAGATAATTAGCCGAATTTTTTTCTAAGTTTCTTGGAATACCTTCGCTAATAATTCCAATTGGGCGAAAATATTTTGTTAGTTTCTGTGAACTTGTACACATTTAATTGGAAGCTTCTAGGGGTTTTGTGCATCATGTTTGTAACCGTGGGTATTTATTAACTTATTTTGAATTCCTGCATTGTGTTGAACCAATCAACCAATTTCTCCGTAATGTCGAAGAAAATTTATAATTCGCAGGTAATTCACCAAAGTTCAACTTTTTTCGTGAATATAGAAATGCAAAAACTTTTAAATACAACCAATACACAGAGTTGCAATTTATACTTGCCATCTGTGAGGAGATGTCGGATTTCTGTTCAGTATCGACAAATATAGGAAAAGTAAAATTCGAAATCAGTGACAAAAATCATAAGCATTTTCATGGGAGTGCGTTCGTCTTCGTTGCAAACACATTGCGCGACTTTCCGTAAACAAATTTACGCTACATTAAGAATTTTAAATGCATTTTAAAATAGGAATTCCTTTTCAGCGTTGTATATGACATAAAATTCTACTTTCCAAAATCTCGAGAAAGTTTCTCAAAGATCAGGAATTTCCGGGTAGTTCCGCTTCTTTTACGTTTGTTCAAATTTTGGATTCAAATTTTAAAACGAATTTAAACAACCTTTTCAACAAATTCGATTTTTTTTCGGGGCTTCCACATATTTATGCCATAAGTCCTAGTTGAATCGACAAGCTCAACAAAACAAATTCCAAACAAAATTTCTAGTAGGTTTCTAAATTTTTGCTGTCATGAGTTTGACTTTTACAGGATTTAAATACCTTTTTAATGAGCTAAAATTAGCTGAGTTGTGCCTTGCGAGACCAAAGTAATTCCAGTTTTTAAAAATTACTTTGGGGAATCAAAATCGGAACTTTACATAATTATTTTAAAGCTGTTTAACTCTTAAGCAAATTATTCATGAGGGAGGACGATCTCACGTGATACCTTCTAGGCGAAAGAAATGTGCTGTCAAAAAACAGGTAAAAGAAAACCCTTGTTTTGGGGTTTATATTTATGTTTTTACATATATTTTATTTTGGGTTAACGAGGGTTCTGTACTTGATGATTCCCGAGTTACCTTGAGTTTTGCATTTCTTCTGGAAATTGTACAGAAGTAGGAAAATGATTCCAAGGTCTTGCATTTCTTTGAAACGTCACGAGTCCAGGGGGTGTACACGAGGATTGGGAGAGAAATTTAAAGTAACACTAAATGGTATTATACCCTCGTACCATCCAATATTTTATAAAATTGCAAAAACCGGAAGTAAGTAATTTCAAAACTGAGCTTTTTTGGGAATTTCCTGCGTATGAGATTCCGTACCCAAATTTTCCCCATCGAAAGTTAGTTGACTAAATATTTTTAGAAATTTATCGAAAATATGAAGATAGTTTGTGGAGTATTTTTATTATTTTCTAGAAAGTTCTTGGTTTTCAATTCCTGGGAATTTCTCAAAAGGTTTTCTCAATTTCCAAGAAATTGTCGACCTATTTTTTTCAAAATAACTTGTGAATGGTGGCGAGTTTCCCGAAACTGTATCTCAGTCAACGGAAATCAAAAATGAAAGTTCATAAATCCTGAGTATAGTGACGAAACGTTTTTTCTTCTTTGTACTTGAATATTTTGCCAATTTTTAAAATTAGGGAATTTATTGTTATCTCGTATATGTAGCTGGCCAAAATTATTTTTAAATTAAATAACTGAAGTTAAAAATTCGTAAGAACAGAAAACAAGGTTGGCTAAATTCATGTCCATGAGTAAAGATGCGGAGAAGGAGGAGTTTTATCTTGTAATTTTTGCAAGGATGATCTGCTGTTCAGAAGAACAGGTTTAAGCAGTGGATTCGTAGAAACCTTTATAGGCAGTCATTTGTACCTAAAATCATCATTCTAAGTTATAAATAGCGTTCCCTGGAACGGAAAATGTGATTCCAAATAGAACCCGGTAAAGAAATTGTGATGACATTTTCATCCATTCCAGGAGATAACAAAATAGATTTTCCTCAATTCCTGGGGATTTGGGACAAAAGGTGGGCATTTTTGTCGATTTGTGGTAGGGGACCAAATTATAATTTGAGAAGATTTCAGACGTTACACTGGGAATATAGGTTGGGAAAATTTCCAACAATACTTCCTTTTTTGCTTTTTAGATAATTACGGTAATGTTTAATTATTACAGATAACTAAACAATTGGAAAATTGGAATTCAATCAAATACGTGTACTTGACGTTTTTTCGATTCCTAGGTAGATGATCAATTACAGTAACGAGGAAGTTGGTAGATAATGTGATCACATTTGTTGGTTGTTTGCGGAATCTATTTTTTTTTAAATCCTCTGATATTTCCCCAAAAGTTATTTTTCCTACAGATCCTTTCATTTTTTATTAGTCAGGATTTTAGTTGTTTTAAAATCGGCGGTCAAACTTTTGAAAATCTTTTAAACAAATTCGAATTTGTTTCGAGGCTTCCAGGTATACATCTCAAAGGGCAAGGTAGCTGGTCAAAGTGTTTTCATTCCTGAAAAATTGGTCAATATTTTTGTCAAAGACTGGATATTGAATCAAATATGTTGTCCATTCCTCCATTCCTAAGTGAATTAAATTGTTTCCATTCTGAGGTTGCTGACCGAAAGAAGCGAAGGTTGCGGATGTCATTTTTTTATTTTATTAAATTTCATTAGTAGGAAGTATTCTATAGGAGTTTCTGGGGAGTCATACGATAATAGAATCTGATAATAATTTCTTTAATTTCGAGGAAAACGTTTCGTCCCTGATGAGAACCTGACCCAATGAAATTTTCGTAAATCCGAGTGCTTTGGAATGTTTTTATCACGGCCCTGTTTTCCATAAAAAAAATTTCAGAAACATCTGCCTCCACCCCTTTATCTTCAGTTGCGCTCCTCATTCTCGAATTTTGATCCTTGTCTCCTCCGGGCATTCTCAACGTAAAGATCAATCAAATATCTCCCCAAAATTTAATTATTACAACTTGTAACTAGTGTCTAAAAATATTCTCAAACGTTTTAACCCGTAATTTATTACAATTTTTACGTACTTTAATCAGTTTCGAGGAAGTTCGGAAATTATTTTTTTTTGCCTCTTGGTCAATATATTTTAAGATTTAGTTATTAATTGCAGCCTGATAAATCGAAAAATGAAATTAAATATATAAATTTGAAGTATGGTCAAACTGAGATCATGTAACAAAATGTGATACGTGAAGGTCAGTAGGAGGTGATAAAATTATTTGTCACTCATCATGGCCATGAAAAGAACGTGGAAACATATGAAGCCATTCTAAAAAATATCTGACCCAAGTGAGCCAAATCATCAATTTTATTCCGGGAGCGTTTTAATTTTGCTTTTTTTTAATTTTACGTATTCGGATAAGTGTAGGAGGAAATGGTGTTTAAATGCCAATCCTTTATTTTGCAGGACCGTAGTGAAACAATGAAACGAAGTTGTTTTAAAAATCACTTGTTGTTTTAGACTTAACAAAGAATTTCGCATTTTTTGTATAAATTCCTGAAAATTCGGTCGAAATAATTTTCAGATGCCTAGATGAATGGTCAAATAGTATTGGAATCTCCGAAGGATTTTGCAAACGATTTTAAAAATTTTAGGCAGTCAACCGAAATATTTTTGGTTAATTCCTGGAAATTCCATTTTGAAAAATGTCTGCAAATATTTTGGATTTAGCTCTAATACGTTGCTCACGGCTCCAATGTAGGTAACGTGCTTAAGCATATGATTAAACTGGGTGACATCTACCACGAGACGTCGGCTAGCTGTTCAATATCGACAAATACAGGAAAAGTACACTTCGGTTTCAGTGTTAAAATCATGATAATATTCGTAGGGTTGCGTTCGTCACAATCATATTGCGCGATTTTCAGGAAATAAAATTCTACATTGACAATTTTAAATGCATTTTAATATCAGAATGCATTCAGGCGTTATGTATGAAAAACATTCAACTTTCTGAAATTTCGGTTTCGGGGTAGTTTGATTCTTTGTTCTCGTATGTGGATGGCCAATGGTGTAGTTAAAAATAGACTATTCCTGAAAGGTTGGTAAAATAGTTTGTTATTCACTAGTACTAGTTTCATTTAGTTATTTATTGTTGTGGAAGATCGCACATCATAATTCTCATAGCGCCCCACGTAGCAGAAAACTACAAATATTAAAATGCTACTTATTTACTAATACTAAATCCAATTTGCAGAAAACATATGTTAGCGTAATTAATTCGCTCAAATAATAAATATACACACCCAGTCTCTTGGTTGCTGGTAATTTGGATGATAAAATTTATATAAAGATCGAATAAAATGATTGACCACAAAATTAACTTTGCGCTGTTTACGAATTTAACTCAAAACTAACATTGTGTCATATAGGGTTTTATAATGAAATTAACATTGTTCTGTATAGGCGTTTACCTGAAAATTAATATTGCGCAGTATTGGCACTTATCACAAAATTAACATTGTGCTGAATAGCAATTGATCCCGACGTTGTGATAAAAGCGATGTCACTGAATTTTTCCCACAAGGGAATTAATGAGGTTTATCCGTGGTTGCCACCTCAACTCATCCTTTTTAATCGATTGATATTGGGTTTATTAAAATCTGACGACTTTAGAAGTTATTAGGAAACACTGGAATTTCAAAATTTGGCAAGTTGGTTATGAGGTTGGCTCTACATATATATCAATGGAGTTGGCAGAAAGTTTATCTCAATTCTCAGGTATTTGGAAGAATATTTTTATTAGTTCACATGTTATTGGTCAAAAATGAAACTTCATATATCCTGAGTGTAGTTAGCAAAATTTTTTTTCAGTTCCTGATATTTTGCCAATTTTTAAATAGTTACCGAATCGATTTTGTCATCTCATATAGGTAACTGTCCGAAGTTGTTTTTAATTTTCTGGCAACAAAATCATTGTGAATGCACTCGTGCGATTCTTTTCTTCCTATATATGTATGTGTGGCCATTGGTGTAGTCAAATAGTGAGTTTAATACATCCCGTTAAAATGTCCCAGAGCAGTTGGCAATTTGTTTATTTTAATTGCAGGATTTTTGTCCAATTTTTACATTTACAGGTTACACTTTTCCTAAATAATTATTGGCAAAATAGCTTTTTAGGAATTTTATGAAAAACTGAAATTTTAAAAGGCTTTGAATGTTTACTCAAATTTTAAAATAAAATTAACATTTGACGCTCATTTTTTTGAAAATTTTACTGGATTTCAAGCGAGTGGAACATGAGATCATTTCGTCCAATGTTTTAGACAGACCTCAAAAGGGTGAAGCGCTATTTAACCAGAAAAAGGGTAAAACCGAAAAATTGAATTAATAATTGATCTCTAATATTTATTATGGCATTTTGAATGCCTTGCAAGTTCTACGTCTTATTGTATAAATATTTTACAATTTCAGGAAAAATTGAAAAACAAAGATTTTCCCGAAAGTAACGCTTCTCCATTTCCCTGAATATATCGTATCCTGAGTACATATATCGAAGTTCTTTGAACTACGTGCACAGATATTGTTTTTTAAATCTTGAAGAACATTTTGTATGAATCCAATATATTTTTGCCGTCGCCCCTTCTAAGGAGTAGCGTGGGGGCAAATGGTTTTCAGGCACCGGGTACAGTGTGACCATAATCCTTTGTCGCTGCGCCGTAGCCCACCTATAGCGGAGTGATCTACAAAATATTTTATTTATAACAAGTTTAGTTACGGGTTTTCTATTTATCGACCTGCGTGTTTTTTCCCTTCTAGTGTACCCCTTCGTGCGGTCTGAAGTCAGTCATATTTTGTGGATTAGTATTTTTATTTCCAATACATTTGTCACGTCATGTCTATAATAATTCAAAACGTCGTTGATAATAATTGTTGGCATGACTCGTAAGAACAGAAAACAAGTTTGGTTAAATTCATGTCCATGAGTAAAGATGCGCAGGAGAATTTTTCATTTCCCATTTTTTCATGTACGGTCTGTCTGAGAAGAATATTTTGCAACCTTTATAGACAGTCATTTGAGCATTCAGTCATTGTTTCAGTACTCATTCATTTCAGCATTCATTGTCCAAGTTATAAATAGAGTTCTCTGGAACAGAAAATCTAGGACCAGATAGAACCCAAGAAGGAAATTGTAATTTGTGAAATCAATTTATTTACATTGTCCATTCCAGGAGATTAAACAAAACAGATTTTTCCGTATTCCTGGGAAGTTGATCAAATTTGTGTGCATATTTCTTGAGATTCAGCTTGTTATCTTTGACGATGTAAACAAATCGGCTGAAACGTTTTCTCATTTTTTAAAATTTCGTCAAACCTTTCTCCTCATTTATGCGGTATCTTGTCAAATAGTTTTTAGTCACTCCGGGAAGATTTTGGACTGGGTAATTGGACGAAATTTGATTTCAATTCGAAGCATCATTGATTCTTAGCAGAAACAATTTCTTTAAATAGGGGAAGTTGAGCAACTGTTTTTGTAAATTATAACTCTTGTAAGGTAGCCTCTGAAATATTTTCCTGGGAATTTCCTCCAAAAGCAATGTATTTTTGTCCTCTCAAGGGAGTTGGCTTAAGCTTTTCCTCAATTCGGGGCGATTTGGGACAAGGACATTTTCATCAATTCATGGTAGGGATCAAATATTTTGGGAATTTACCTGAAAATTAACATTACGCAGTATCGGAATTTACCTGAAAACTAATATTACACAGTATCGGAACTGACCTGTAAATTAGCATTGCATAGTATCGGAAGTTACATAAAAATTAGAATTGCAATAAAAAGCAAAGGGGTTGAATTTTTTCCAAAAAAGGAATAATCAGATTTATCGATGGTTATCACTACCCTCTCGTAATCCATTGGATTTGGTTTTATGGAAATCGGACATGTACTGTAGAAATTATTAAGGAAATTCGAATTTTTCAATTTTAGACTGAGGATTTGTCATGTCGCTGAATTTTAATAGAAAGCGAATTCATGAGGTTTATGGATGTTTCCCTTCACAACTCTATCTCTTGAGTCGGTTGTTACCGGTTTTATTGAAATCAGGTTGGAATTTTAGAATTAAATAATTAATCAAGTTAATGTATTAAGCAACTAAAATCTGATAATAGATAGCGAAACTTTTTTATAGTTCAGGTTTTTAAATTAAATAATAATTAATAAAGTTAACACTTGAAGTTACTAAATTCATTTTTCGGAACTCATTTTTTGATATCTCGTCTAAAAACTGTTTTCCTAAATAGTTTTGCTGTAGCTCTAATACGTTGCTCACGGTTCCAATGTAAGTAAGCATATGAATTGCTTAAGTACAAGGTTAAACGGGGCGACATCTATCAGGGGATTTCGGGTTTCTGTTCAGTATCGACAAATATACAAGAAGTAAAATTCGGTTTAATCACATTGCGCGATTTTCTGAAAACAAAATATTGTAATTTGATGATGACAAAACTTAAACTCTCGGTAGTTTTTTAAAAAATCAGGGGTTTTCGGGTACTTGCGATTATTTATTTTCCTATGGGATAGCCAATAGTGTAATCACATATTTTCCATGTATTACAACCTAATTCCTGAGCAGTTGGCAAATTGTTTGTTTCATTCCAGGATTTTTTTCCAATTTTTCGATTGAAAGGTTTGGCTATTTCTGAGTAGTTCGTACAATTGTTTTGTCAGGAATGTTATGAAAAAACTGAAATTTTAAAAGGCTTTGAATGTTTACCAAAAATGTAAAATCATTAAAGAAAAATTTGGTGTTCATTTGTGAAATATTTTACGGACTTTCAAACAAATAGAACATAAAATCATTTCGTCCCATAATTTAGACACACACCACAAAGGTGTGAAACATTTAATCAGAGAAATTTTAAAACCGAAAAACCTTATAAATCCGAAAGTAGAAAATTAACTTCATAAATGATTTCTAATAATTGAGATGCCTTTTAATGCCGAAAATGACGTTTCTCCATTTCTCTGAGCTCTGTTTATCGAAGGTCTTTGAACTAGGTGGATATATTTTTTTAAATCTGGAACACAATTTTCTGTGAATCCAATATATTTTTACCGTTGCCCTTCTACGGAATAGCGGTGGAGCAAGTTGTTTTCAGGCACCGGGTACAGTGTGGTAATAATCCTAGGTCGTTCCGCAGTAGCCCACATACAGTGGAGTGATTTACAAAGTACTTTATTTGTAACAAATAAAATTATCGGGTCAATAATTGAGGACACAGGGTTCATAAAAATAAAGCAAAGTCGGGGTTTTTAATATCCTAATTTCTTCATTTATTTTTTATTGATACACAAATTGTTTTTCAGAAAATGTGTTGTTTGTTTAAAATATTTCAGAAAATTAACCTCTGTGCAAACTCATTTGTAAAGTTTAATGACAGAGAAGCAATGGTATGTGTACTTAAAATGTTTGATATTAAAAATGATCTCAGTTGGCTCTCTTTATTAGAAATCTCAACACAAAAATAAAATGCAAAAATATTTTTATAACAAAAAAACGAAAATGAATTACCGCATTATTGTGGTGTTTTCTCACGTGTAGTGCACCCCTGCATGTGGTCTGAAGTCATTCAGACCACACGCTTCAAATTTCAATTTCAAATTCAAATTTTGCTGGGTGTTTTCAGAATAATCTTTTTTTAAATTCTTTAGAATTTACCCAAAAGTTATTTTTCCTACAGATTGTCTCATTTTTTATTTGTCAGGTCTTTGGATTTTTTTAAAATTGGCGGTCAAAATTTTGAAAATATTTTTAAGAAATTCGAATGTTTTTCGGGGTTCTCAGATTTGTATCTCAAAAACAAGGTATGGCCGAAATGTTTTCATTCCTGAAAGGCTGGTTAATATTTTTGTCAACGGCTGGTGTTGGGTCAAATATTTTGTGCATTCCTAAATACGTGGCCTAAATTGTTTCCACTATGAGGTTGTAGGCCAAAAGAAGAGACATTTTCGAATGTTTATTTTTTATTTTTTTAAACTTCGTTGGCAGGAATTATTATTCTTAAGGAGCTTTCTGGGGAGTTGTTCAATGGTTGACTACGTTGCTTTAATGTCGAGGAAAATCTTATTTTCCTGATGACAACCTATGTAAATAATTCGTATCCTTTGTAACATTTTACTATTTTATATATATTAGTATCATTTTAGTCAGGATTTTTACAAAAAAGTCTAATTTTGTAAGTTTTAAACGGTATAAATTTATTTACTCAAATTTAAATACAGTTTTCATAATAATTGGTTCTTCAAAAGTTGTAGCGAACGTCGTTGACTTTTATATGAGTCATCCAGCAGCTCTATACTTTGAGAAATGTGGAAATGGCCAGTAAGAACCGAGAGCAAGGTGTAAAGATGCGAAAATGAAATTTCCTCTCTTTTATGGACGGTTCGTTTCGAAAGATATTTTGAAACGCTGTGATGTTTATAAATGTCAAAATTGAAAAGTGTTTTCTAACCTTTATTGTCCGAGGTGAGATGATGTATTGACAGATTGACTGAATTGGGTTTTATGACTCTCACTGCAATTCAGCCAGAAATTTCAGTTAAAGAGTTTTTTTTAAATACGAAAATTACGCAAATAAAATGTTTCACTTATTTTAAAATCATTTTATCATTTTTTATTTTAAGGCAATATCCATAAAAAATATAGCAACTATTTTAACACCCACGTTTTACCCGTTGTAAATTTTCCTGACGTAATCCCATTGTGGCCAAAAGATAGTCCCATTATAAGTTTTTTTCCGAGGTCAATTGTTTAGACTTAGAACTTTTGGAATGCAACCTCTGACCCACGTTACACACTGGAATATTTTATTTTGGCCGTTTGTGACTGCAGTTTTTAGTCCTAGTTGAATTGACAAATTCAACAATAACAAATCAAAATTCTGGTAAAAATGTCGATGAAATGAAATACCATAAATTTTGAATAGGCTTTAAAACTTTGAGCTTTCAGAGCATGTAGGCAGTTTTCAAATGAGGTAACAAGAATCGCGATTGAATATATCAGTCAAAAGTTTTCAATTAATTCAATGAATTTCACAATCGCTCCCAAAATGTAGTTTTTCGAAATTACGAACACCAATGAAGATTGGCCGGAGGGAGGAGGACATTGTTTTGAGTTCCCATCAAAGATTTGACTAGGATATCCAAATTTATGCTGATGTGGCTTTAACTTTTCGAGGAATTAAATACCTCGTCAAAGACCTAATATTAACCGAGTTGACCCTTGAGAGACCCAATATTCCGTATATTGTTCCGTCCAATATTTTATAAGGGGACAATCACTGGAAGTAAGTAATTTCGAACTCGAGCTTTGAATCCATAGAGATTTTCAGGAATTCCCAACGTGTGAGTGCATATGAGCACAAATTTTGTTGACCAAATATTTTTTAAAAATTTTCAAAAATATGAAAGTCATTTGCGGAGTATTTTTTGAGTATATTTTAATATACCAAAAGGTACGTAAATTTAGTGGAATCTACCGAAGCGCTTAGCAGGAGTAGATAAAATAAAGGTAAATATTTAAAGTTTTAAAAAGAATTGACGGTCAAAGTTTTAAAAATATTTGTAACAAATTCGATTTTTTTGGGCCTTAAACATATGTAATTATGTCAAGAAGGTAGCTGCTTCAAAAAGGACCGGAAGTGCAGTGCTGTTCTGCAGAATATTTTTTTGGAAGAAATTTCATGTACTCAAATATTTTTTATCTCAAGTGTAAACTAATTTGCCAAATCTTTCATCAGTTACTGAAACGTAGGTGAATATTTTTGTCAATGGCTGTGTATTGAATAAAAAATGTTGTTCATTCCTAGATACATGACCTCAACTGTTTCAACTCTGAGGTTGTAGACCAAAAGAAGAGAAGTTGAGGGGTTTTTGAATATTAATTTCTGATTTAAAAAAATTTCATTAGTGCATTCCGAGGAGTTGTTCGATGGTTGAATACGTTCCGTTAATTTCCAGGAAAACCTTTCTTTCCTGATAATAACCTATGGGAATAATTCATAACGCTTCTCACATCATTGGGTATTGTAGTCCCAATATTTGAGACGGACCGTTGACATTTGATTAAAAATGAATCCCAATGAAATTTTCGTAAATCTCAGTGTTTTCGAATATTTTCTATGTTCCATCACAAAATCATCAGAAATCAGTCTCCAACACATTTTCTTTCATACGCTTCTCATTTTTGAATTTTGCTTCTTGTCTCCTCCGAGCATTCTCAATGTAAAATTGAATCAAATACCTCCCAGAAAATTCAATTTCTAACGAGTGTCTAAACATAATTATTCACAAAAACATTAATCCGTAATTACCTGACCAAACGTGATCGCTGTGCATAAAGACGTGGCAAAATATTATAATCAATTTAGTTTAAACACTTTGGTCAGTTAGAAAATATTTTTCAAAGCACTTTTGCTTCTCCTTTGTTCAATTGATCAAAAGTCTAAGATTGTACAAATATAAAAAACGAAAATGAAATTTCGTGAACGTTTAAACGAGCACTGCATTGAGTGTCATCGAAAATTTTCGGAAAAGAGTAACATTTAGTCAGAAAATACAAAATCAACTTGATCAATCTGAAAATTGAAATTAAATATATAAATTTTAATGAAGGACAATCTGAGATCGATTTGCGCACTTTTACTCAATGAGGTGAATTTTAAGTCTTGAGAGTTAATGCTACCCAATGAGTTGAGTGTAAAGTCGTGTTCGTATTTGTAACCCACTAATCGTACGGTGAATCTGATGTCATTGGACTATTGTGACCCACTGAGGTCTATATTGTGTAAATTCCTGGAATTTTGGCAAAGGAATGAAGTTAATTTTGTCATTTCTTTGTAGCCATCCGAAATTGTTTTCCAATTCTTAAACACTTGGCAGAATTTCTTGTCAAAATCCAGTAGTTCACTACACACTTCGATAATTCAGGCATTTGTAAATTACTGGATAGTTTTAAAAATATTGGTTTCAATTTCTGAGCATTTTGCCAAAATGGTTTGCCATTTCCTGGGATGTTTAAAACATGCTAAAAATCATAAATACATGGCCAATGATTTTTTTCCCTTTCTTATGTGGTAGGCTAAAATGTCCTATCTATTTTTATTAAGTTATAATGGAATTTCTCTGAATTGAGACCGATGAACAGACAGCTCACTGATTTTATCACAGAGAGGGAATTGGTGTTGTTTATGGATGGGTGGCTCAACTGAACCGGGTGTGGAAAAAGTTCCAAATGGTCAACGATTATGACCAGTGGTCATCATGGGTACAAAAAGTTTGTCCCCGTTCCCGTTCCCACTCAACGGGTACTCCCCTTAAGTGTTCCCGTACCCGGACCCGTTCCCGTCATCGTGGGAACAATGTTTTAGGTACCCGTTCCTATGAATTTATTTAAAATGCGTACCCGGACCCGTTCCTGTTCCTGTACCCAGAAATTGGAAATGTTTTGTACCCGTTCCCACAGCTTCTGTTCCCGGTCCCGTTCCCGGGTCCAAGGGATACTGTACTTAAGTGTAGTAAAACTTATGACCAGGGTTTCAGTAACTACTAAACCCATCATTTTGCAGATAAAAAACAGGCATACGCAGGGTGGGTTAATCCCCCCAAAGCGAAATGTTACCGCGTAATAAGTAATTGTTTAATTCTTCAGGAATAATGTGCCCAGTCGTGTTGATGAGGCTACCTGAAGAATATATACCGGCACTGGTTATTTTCCATTTGTTTTTCCACATTTAGCAGAAATTGCACAAGCCAAGAATAACTAGTTGAATATATTTTATAATAATTTGTAGAATACTTTAGAACTACTGAAGATAATTCAGCTATTATACTGAAACAGGAGCTCTATTTTCATTCAAGACGTTAAGCGGTGTTATTAAACTTTAAGGTCAGGATTTAAGGTAGAAGCTGCTGGAAAAAAAGAGTAGAATGGAATATCAAATTGAATTGTATACATACCTCTGTAAATAAATACTTTCAAGTCTCCCAAGATCAAGTTTGAGTATGTTTCTAGGAGATGGTAAAAGTACCCACTCGAACCCGGGAACGACAGGTGTGGGAACGGGATCATGCGTAGACTGTACCCGTTCCCGATGGGAACGGGAACAAAATGAAGATCAACGTTCCTGTTCCCACTCCTGTTCCCAACGGTCGGGTCCACTTGAGTATGTTCCTGTTCCTGTAACCAAACCGGTCGGGAACAAAATATTTGTTCCCGAACCCGTTCCTGTACTCGTTCCCGTTCCCATGTACCCGGGTGTTACCCGTTCCCGTGACGACCACTGATCCTGACAAAAGTAAATGGTCAACCCGCTGGGGTAAGATGGCCAACAACCCGCCGAAAATTGTTGGCCAGCTACCTGGTTATCGAAAACATTTTTGCCCAACTACCAAAAACTGTTGGCCAACTACCTGGGTATCGAAAAAAACTGTTGGCCAACTACCTGGGTATCGAAAAAAACTGTTGGCCAACTACCTGGGTATCGAAAAAAACTGTTGGCCAACTACATGGGTATCGAAAAAACTGTTGGCCAACTACCTGGGTATCGAAAAAAACTGTTAGCCAACTACATGGGTATCGAAAAAACTGTTGGCCAACTACCTGGGTATCGAAAAAAAATTTGCCCAACTACCTGGGCATCGAAAAAGTTTTGCCCAACTACCAAAAATTGTTGGCCAACTACCCTGATATCGAAAAACATTTTTGCGCAACTACCTGGGTAGCCAAAACAATTTTGGCCAACTACCTGGATAGCGAAAAAGTTTGGTCAAATAGCCCGCCAGTGTTTTTCAAAATGACCAACTATCCCGCCGTTAAATGTTGCCCAACTACTTGGGCCCATTTTTTCAACGATCCCGGATCGCAGGATCGGGAACTTCTTCCCCACCCGAACGGAACCCTTTTAATTGATTGATACTAGTGTTTCTGATCGAGTTCGGGAAACTCGAGGTTTCGAGTTCGAGTCGGGTTCGAGTCGAGTTCGAGCCTAATATTTTTCGTACCGTTTGCTTTCGAGTCGGTTTCGGGTATCAAGTTTTCGACCCGAAAAAATCGGGTCGAGTTTGCAAAATCTACCGGTCCCTACCAAAACTCGAAAATTTTGGAATTATTGATTCATGTTACTTTAACAATAAAAATTGGCCTTCCTGCTACCCCTGATTTAAAAAAATATGCAGTTTTTGTGGAAAACCTCAAAGAAAACAAAACAGTCTCTGTACGCAGCAGTGCTCGGACTGGGTACGGGTAATACTCGGGTAAATGGGTACGGGTACAGGTATGGGTACTACCCGGGTACAGAAGTTGCGTACTCGCAAGTACGCGGGTACTACCCGGGTACTCTGGATTTTAGACAATAAAGTGGGTACAGGTGCGGGTACGGGTATGGGTACTCACTCAGTGACAATCGGGTAGTACCCAATGGGTACGGGTGTCACTATGTAAAATACCTGTACCCGTGGGTGCTGTACCCGAGTATTTTTGGGTACTTCAAGGGTTCCTGATGGAATGGTTTACTATGGCTAACAATAAGACCTACCAACCGTGGAGTTGCTTATTTCGTAGTATACAGCTACTTGTGTTAGTGACAGAGCCAAGTGGCTTCGTCTCATTTATGATTTCGTGGTAGTTGCAATCTAACGCTTCTAATAATTCATCCAAGGAATCTAATAAAGAAATAGAGCGTAGAGTCAGTGAAATCATCTGTTTATCGACTTAAATAGTGAAGCTCATCAACGAAGAATTTCAAAAGGGAAGTTCTTGGGATTCAATTTAATTATCTTCATTGGGAGCGTAACATTACAATTATTTGAAGACGTATTACGAGATAAGATCGGAATAAATATACATTTATTAGCAGATCCATTTCTTAACGTTACAAGTACCCAGGGTTGTCCATTTGAAAACGCCAAGGCATTTTATGCAGGCAATTTGAGCATTTTCAATTCTGGGTATTTATGACACTTTGAGTTTTCATTGAGGTGAATATTTATAACATTTTAGAATGAAAAATATCATTCCTTGCACGCAATATTTATTTTTCAGTCCCTTTGATTAATCTTGATAATTTTGATGTTAAAAGAACTTGACAGACATCTGAACTTGGCGTTCAAAACTTCCATGGGGTTGCATTTTAGTTCTATTTTGCCTGCATTTTTCGAAAATCTCCGTCTCGGGCTTCATAAATGTGAGAGACAGTTTACGGATGTTTGTTTTATAAAGCTGTAATATAAAATGAATATTCAATATTGCCTCCCACATTTATTTCCTGAAACCGCAATATTTGACTTGGAAAAATTATGATCAACTCAATTTTTCCGTTTAACATTTTCTATACACAGAGTTCGATTAGCCGGAAAAAAAATTGTTTCTTGTTCTCCAAGTTGAAAAGCAAGTTATGGAGAGTTTAGTATTAAGAATCCGTCCCAATTCCAATTAGCGAGAACATATTTCATTTCATTCAGCAAGTTATTATTTTGGGGTAGTAGGATTTGAATTTCGTCAGTGTTTATTAAAAAAATCACACAATGCCTTAAATAATTTTTTCAAAAAATTCAAATAGGATGTCTTTAACGCCTAGGGAAAATTCCCAAAATCCCGGACACTTTTAATGGAGGTCAAAAAATTGACAACTTGAAATTTTTCAGCTGGGCAGGCTAATGTCGTCGGGGATTTTAAATCGGCCAAACTTCCAGTACCCGAGTAATACCCGGGTACACACAATAGATACTCGGGTACGGGTACAGGTTTTGGGTACATTACGGGTACGGGTAAATTGTGGGTACAGGTACTACATTGTATTTTCAGGTACGGGTACGGGTACTGAAATAATTTACCCGGGTACTCGGGTATGGGTACGGGTATAGGTACAGCATTTTGTAGTACCCGATATTCGGGTACGGGTATGGGTACGGGTACACGGTTTCTGTACCCAGTCCGAGCACTTGTACGCAGCAAGTATTTGTACATGACCAAAGATGGGCAACTGGTTTCCCTCGCCTGAAACCTTACCTAAACAATGTAATCTCGATTGTCCTTCCTAATACCCTTCCTAAACCGGACTTTTGCTGATTTCCTTTTTTCCTAAAAATGGGCATATAATTGCCCTTCCTATTTCCTTGTCAGATTATTAAATTGCCTAGTAGGGCCTAAAATGCCTAGTTCAGTCTGAATTACCTTTGTTCAGCCTTAGTTGGTTGGGTATACCTTTGCCGGTTTTGTCAAAATTGTACATTTCTTTATGAATAGCGTTGAGAAACAATATACATTAACATAAGCGTGTAAATATGATAATTGTCATCATTTAAAATGTATATTGTTAGACGAACACATGATAAGTCCCAAGTTTGGATTGATTTTCTGGAAGATATATTTTAACGTTAGCAGCATTCAGAATATTAATGTACTAAAAATAAACCCTGTTCACAGCACACCATGAAATCTACGGAAACACCGAATCTAGACGTCTAACTATTAGTGAGGTCCATATGGGTGGAATTTCTTGACAAGAGATGTGCCACAAATGACGTCATCCAAAAATCAGGCAAATTATGACTGACTGACTGGATAATCATTCGTCGTCACAACGAAGGCATACTGACTGTATATGACGTCATGTGTGTATGTATGCATGGGCATAATAATATAATTCCGCACGGTGCTTTATTTTTCAAAACTGCGCTCGTTTGCGACAAAAATATTAATTGCAAGAACAATTAATCGGCTTTGTATATCTCGTTTATATTATCGATATTTTGTTGTTAGCCATCGGCAATACCCATAATAAAATTAGAAGCCTAACAATGACTTCTACTTTAACCAAACGAGAAACAAAAATCATTAGGCACTTGTACTAATTCATGGGTAAAATCCTATAGGTCAAAGGTAATTAGAAGCAGGGTTGGTTTGGTTTAAACCAAATGATTTAAACCATGGTTTAAACCAATGGTTAACACCTAAAATTTTAATATTTTCAATCCAAAATGCTTATATTTCGTCGTGCACAAAACTTGTGCAGTTACTGTGATATTGTGTAGTTAAAATTAAGTGAAGTAAATAATACTATTAGCTTTTAGTTTTGTACATTTAGAAATTTTTTTTTGACAGTGGTTTAAGGTACTGTCACTTTTGATTGACAATTTGTCACTTTTCACCTGTAATTGTCGGATTGTAATGTTTATGAAATAGGGCCCAGAATGTCACAATTTCAGACTGAGGTTTCGCCAAGTCCTTGACTTTTCCCAGAAGGGAACTTAATGAGGTGATGAGATTGGCTCTACTACCTATCAATGGAGTTGGCCACGGAGTTGGTCATTGGAGTATAGTTAACGAAACTTTTTTCAGTTCCTGATATTTTGCCAATTTCTAAATAGTTAGCGAATTGGTTTTGCTACTTGTACTTTTTCGCGCTAGTAGGGTTGAACCGGAAATGTAAAATTGTTCTGCAGAATATTTTATTTCAAGAAATTTCATTTGCAATTACGTCATCAAATATGACTCCGTTCATGATCAAATTATGTGTAATTACACATGTCGGATTGTAAACTGATGTTAAAATAATTGACGGGGAAGTAAAGTAGGTGCTAGAGGCTGTCATTTTTTTGCAACATTGTATTATTGAAAGTTAACTGTATGGAAAGTCAGCTAGGCCTATTTGATTAATAAATGTCGGTGGTTTTTAAAATAATTGTTACCGGAAGTCAAATTTTCTAGCTGATTTTAATGTTTAACGAACCTTAAATGAATGGCTGTGGAGGAAAACCTTTCGTCACGGATGACAAACTATGGAAACAATAAACGTTTTCACTACGCATGAAGACTTTGCGTAACTTTTCTCATACTTTGCACTTTGGCCACACCTTTCACTCAATTAAACGGTAGCTTACTAAATAATTTGGTATTCTGGTTTCGAAAATATTTTAATCAATTTCAAGGAAGCTGGTCAAATGTTTTTCTCAGTTCACAAATTATTGGCAAAATTTTGTGTGAATTATTAGAAAGTTCGCGGATTATTTATTTGCAAGTCCGTAAATATTCTACAACATTTTGTGTTCGCCCTGTAATCGGTCTAAAACTGAATATTTTCCGAAAATAAAAAATGGAAATCAATTTATTGCACTTCCAAACGAGCCGTCCATAGTTGCGATAAATTCCGGAAAAGAACAAGATTTACTCAGAAAGTACAAATTCAGGCTCATGAATTCAAAAATTAGAATTAAATATATAAAGTTAAATTTAGGGCAAACTGACCTCCAAGGACTATACACACTCTCCAACTGAAAAACCGCCTTCATTAAAGCCTAAGGCAGGATACTATGTATGTCCTGGGTGCTGTACTCTCAAGAAAAATCATTGCTGCTTCTGGCAGAATCAATTGTAGAATATGAAGGCTTCAGTTGTCATGCGTGAGTAGAACGCATGGACGCTTGAGATGTGTCCCAAAACTTTAAGTACCCTTTCACTTTTTTCACTCGAAGATACGGTTTAACCGTGGAGTCTCAGTTTAATTTTTTATGTGGAGCCAAAGTGTAGCTGTCGATCGTTCCTTCTAAAGACTGTCTCAGTGTTGTGTTGGAAACGTTTAGTTGACCGTACCAAGGAAATGCAGAGACCAGGAACAGGACCCGTCTGAAGCTCTTGCACCGGAAGTCACCACCCAACTAATTGTAAGTCTTTTTAGTTCGAGTAAATTTCGCAATTTCCAAAAACCGTAAGCCTTCTGGCAAAGTGGGTGTTTGAGGCTGTAATTTAAATTTTGCCTATTTTTATAAGTTAACTGTATCGAACTTCAGCTAGGCTTATTTTATTTTATTAATAAATGTTTTGGGCTTCCAGCCAACGTGTGTCATTTGTGAGCTTAGAATTCCACCCAGATTTGATTTACTGGACTTACGGATTTACTCACTACTTATTTAGGTTTTGAATTGTTATCGTGTTTTAAAAACTCAATCAATTTTTGTCAAATAAAATTCTTTGTTAGAAATTGAAATGATTCAAATGAAAGAATATGTTTGGTAATTCACATGTTATTGGTAAAATGAAACTTGATAAATCCTGATTATAGTTAGCGAAACTTTTTTTGTTCCTGATATTTTGTCAATTTTATCCTTAAATAGTTGCCTAATTGATTTGCTTATTTCTTGCAGTTAGGAGGCCAAAATTGTTTTGAAATTAAATAATTGAAGTTAAAAATATTAAGTTACTAAATACATTTTTTCGAGATCATTTTCTGATTTCCCATCTTGAAAAATGTCTTCGTAAATATTTCTGCTTTAGCTCTAATCGGTTGCTCGCGGCTCCAGCGTAAGTAAATTGTCACAGTGTGTATTTTAGGCTGGTATTTTATTTTATGGAAAATGTTTTATAAAATACGTGGAAATTAGTAACTCAATTTTGTAAATTCCAAATTTTGGTCACATTTTTTTCAGTTCATAATTCTTTTGGTCAAACAGTTTTTCCAATTTGTAAATAATTTTAAAAATGAAATTATTAATATATGCATGGTTACTAGTTGACAATTTTTCACACGTAATGCCCATAGCGTCACATGGAGCAGGAACCTACAAATACCGAAATGTGCCTTAATTACTTGTAATTACTAGAATTTTGCAGACAAATTTCTCAGCTTAATTAATTCACTCATTCCAGACTTGTAGTTATTAGTAATTTGGACGGTAAAGTTTTTAACAATCGAAAAACAAAGAAAGTACAAAAAAAGTCATAAGACCCATTTGTTACCGAATGGCGTGAGTTTTAAGTCATGAGAACAAATATACCATTTTAATTCTTAATCTGTCATCCAAATTAATTACTTATTTTCTGCCTGAATATTTTCGAAATTTGTTCAATTGAGGTTCATGTAGTTGGAATTTAAAAAAAAAATTATTATGGTATATACACCCTCCAAGCTGCCGAAAACCCGACTTCATTAAAGCCTAAGGCAGGATGTGTTTCGAGAAATAATCACTGCTGCTTCTGGAAGACTCAAGGGTGGAAGATGAATTAAACATGGACGCTTTAAACATGTTCCAAAACTTTAGGTACCCTTTCACTTTTTCCACTCAAAGATACTGTAACCGTGGAGTCTGTTTACTTTTCCATCTCAAACCAAAGTGTAGCTGTCGATCGTTCCTTCTAAAGACTGCCTCAGTGTTGTGTTGGAAACGTTTAGTTGATCGTACGAATTAAATGCAGAGACCAGAAACAGAAACCGTCTGAAGCTCTAGCACCAGTAGTCACCACGCAGCTAATTGTAAGTCATTCGTTTTTAGTAAATTTCGGATTTTCAGAAAACCTTTTTAAAAATTGAGGGACAATTCAAAAACTTTCAAAATTTTTGGAATTCCTAAGCAGTTGGCAAATTGTTTTTTTTAATTCCAGGATTTTAGTCCAATTTTTATATTTACAGGTTTGATTATTCCTAAATAATTGTCTAAATTGCTTTGTCAAGAATTTCATGAAAAATCTGACATTTTAAAATGCTTTGAATGTTTACTCAAATTTCAAATTTAGGACAAATTTGACAGTCATTTGTCGAAAATTTCACGGGTTTATTGCCCTGATTATTAAAACTCTCAATAAAAAAATATAATGCAAAAATACTTTTACAAATTAAAAAAACGAAAATAAATTACTGTGGTGTTTTCTCACTTGTAGTTTTTCCCTGCGTGTGGTCTGAAGTCATTCATATTTTGTGGATTAGTATTTTTATTTCAAATACATTTTCTCCGTCATGTCTACAATAATTCTGAGCGTTGTGGGTATGACTAAATTCATGTGGCTAAATTCAACTCCATGAGCAAAGATGCGGCGAAGGATGGATTTTATCTTGTTTTACGGTCTTTCGTTCAGAAGAACACTTTTAAGCGATGCATTCATTGTAATCTTTATGGGCAGTCATTTGAGCCTGATATCATCACTCAAAGTTGTAAATAGCTTTCCCTGGAACGGATTATATGAGACCTGATAGAACCCTAGAAATAAATAGAAATTTTTTAAATCCTTTTATTTGAATTTTGCTCCTTGTCTCCTCCGGGCAATCTCAATGTAAAGTGTAATCAAATATCTCCCCAAAAAATACAATTTGTAGCGAGTGTCTAAAGTCCGGAAGAGAACAAGATCGCGCTGTTTACGAATTTAACTCAAAACTAACATTGTGTCATATAGGCTTTTATAATGAAATTAACATTGTGCTGTGTAGGGATTGATCCCGACGTTGTGATCAATAGCAAGGTCACTGAATCTTTCCCAGGCCACCTCAACTCATCTCTCTTAATCAATTAATATTGGTTTCATTATTTATTTTTTTACTTTAGAAGTTATTAAGAAACACCAGAATGTCGTAATTTTAGGTGGAGGTTTTGCCAAGTTGCTCAATTTTTTCAGGAGGGGAATTAACCAGGTTATGAGATTGGCTTTACCTATCAACGGAGTTGGCAGAAAGTTTTTCTTAATTCTCTGGGATTTGGAAGAATAATTTTGTTAATTCATATGGTATTGGTAAAAAATGAAAGTTCATAATTTCTGAGTATAGTTGGCGAAACCTTTTTCAGTTCCTGATATTTTGGTAATTTTTAAATAGTGAATTAATTTTGTTATCTCCTACAGGTAGCAGGCCAACATTGTTTTTAAATTAAATAATTATTAAAGTTAAAAATATTAAGTTACTGAATACACTTCTTATAACTTGTTTTCTGGTTCCCGATCTTGAAGAATGCCTTTCAAATATTTTTGCTTTAGCTATAATATGGTGCTCACGGTTCCAGTGTAGGTAAGTTGCTTAATCGTAGGGTTAAACGGGGCGATATATATCGGGAGAAATATTTTGGTCAGTTCACAAGTAATTAGTAAAAATTTGTGTGAATTATTAAAAAGTTGGTCAATTACTTATTTGCCCGTCCGTAAATATTTTTACAGAATTTTTGCCTTCTTCCTGTACATGGTCTAAATCTGAATATTTTCCGAAAATAAAAAATGGAAATAAAATTTATTGCACTTCCAAACGATCCATCCATAGTTGCGGTAAATTCCGGAAAAGAACAAGATTTAGCCAGAAAATACAAATTCAGCCTCATGAATTCAAAAATGTAAATTAAATATATAGAGTTAAATTTCGGGCAAACTGAGTTGAAAGGTCTATACACCCTCTCCAAAACCTCTGAAAAACCGCCTTCATTAAAGCCTAAGGCAGGATATGTCCAGGGTGCTGTACACTCGTGAAAAAATCCTTTCTGTTCTGGAAGATTCCATTGTAGAATATGAAGGCTGCAGTTGCAATGCGTGAACGCATGGACGCTTTAAATGTGTCCCAAAACTTTGAGTGCCCTTTCACTTTTTCCACTCAAAGATCAGAGGTGTCCATTTGAAAACACGTTCGTTCATCCTTCAGAAGGGGAACCGTTTACAATTACCCGTTCCTTCATCGTTCCGTAAAATGAAGCCTTCTGAATGTTTACCCTTCCTTCGCCCTTCCTTCATTCAAAACCATGCTATAATCCTTCCTTCAGCCTTCAAAAATTTTTTAAATGACCTTCATGCGTTACCGTCGATCCATGTTCATGTATTTATCGCAAATCTTTTAACACAAGTGACAAAATCAGAGCTTTTGTAAACAAAACGATTCATGTTAGAAGATGCACTGATTGTAAGATCACTGCTTGCATTTTAAGCTAGAAAGGCGTACAAAGAAGGGAATAAATAACTTACATGCTTCGAGTATCATGCTGCCTTTGTGATATAAATGTTTCAGAATAACGTTAAGCAGACCCGCCAGAAAAATAGTTTTCAGTGGAGTAACGGTGTACATACGTACATGAACTTAAGTTACGGAAGAATTTTGCCTAAAATATAGTAGATGGAATTGCAAGTTCCAGCGGCGTTCGAAGGCGTAAAAACAACATGTTCCTTCACATTCCGTTATTTCTGCAAAGAGCAGAAGCCTTCGTTCAGCCTTCGTTTCCTTTCCAGCCTTCCTTCCCTTCCCTTCATAATTGCCAAAGATAACGCTTCATTCGTTCAAAGAAGCCTTCTCTGAAGGAAATCCTTCGAAGGATGGACACCTCTGCTCAAAGATACTGTAACCGTGGAGTCTGTTTACTTTTCGTGTGGAGCCAAAGTGTAGCTGTCGATTGTTCCTTCCAAAGACCGTCTCATTGTCAGTGTTGTGTTGGAAACGTTTAGTTGACTGTACCAAGGAAATGCAGAGACCAGGAACAGGACCCGTCTGAAGCTCTTGCACCGGAAGTCACCGCCCAACTAATTGTGAGTCTTTTTAGTTCGAATAAATTTCGCATTTTCAAAAAATCATTAGCCTTCTGGCAAAGCGGGTGTTTGAGGTTGTAATTTAAATTACGGATTTATGTTAGAAAATGAAATGATTCAAATGAAAGAATATGTTTGGCAATTCACAATATGTTGTTGGTAAAATGAAACTTAATAAATCGTGATTATAGTTAGCTAAACCTTTTTTCAGTTCCTGTTATTTTGCCAATGTTTAAATAGTTGCCGAATTTATTTGGTTATTTCTTGCAGTTAGGAGGCCTAAATTGTTTTGAAATTAAATAATTGAAGTTAAAAATATTAAGTTACTAAATACATTTTTTCGAGATCATTTTCTGATTTCCCATTTTTACAATGTGTTCGTAAATATTTTTGCTTTAGCTCTAATACGGTGCTCACGGCTCCGGTGTAAGTGAATTGCTGTTCAGTTACGACAAGTATACAAAAAGTGAACTTTTTTAAAATCACATTGCGCGATTTGCTGGCATCAAAATCATTTTACTTTGACAGTTTTAAATGCACGTTAAAATTGGAATGCCCTCGTGCGTGATATATGTCAAAACATTCATTCCAGCTCTAAACTAACCTAACCTGAACGTCCGAAACGACGGGGTTAGGTTTTTAATCCGGAAAGCTGGTATGCCCTTGGAAATTGTACATCGGGGACGGTTATCGTAATTCGGAAGTTGGGGACGGTTATGGTAATCCGGGGACGGTTATCGTAATTCGGAAGTTGGGGACGGTTATCGTAATCCGGGGACGGTTATCGTAATTCGGAAGTTGGGGACGGTTATCGTAATCCGGGGACGGTTATCGTAATTCGGAAGTTGGGGACGGTTATCGTAATCCGGGGACGGTTATCGTAATTCGGAAGTTGGGGACGGTTATCGTTGTTGGAAATTAAGCTATGTACATGTTTCAGCTATGTATATGTTGTGGTTGCTGTTGCTGATTGTGAGCGCAGACAATATAATGTGGCTTGTGAGGCTAGTGTAGAGCTACTTTTGGGATCGGGTTACACCCGGGAATCGGGATCGGGAACGGGAACGGGTTCGAGTTCGGGTGTCTAATTAATGTTCCCAATTACTTCGGGTCCAGGTTCAGGAACATGCTCAGCAGACCCGGGATTTCGGGATCGGGACCGGGTTTGGGAACGGGTTCAAGCTTGATGCAGGTATTTGTGTTCCCGTCGGGAACCGGGAACATGCTCGTTCCCACACCCGTTACACGCTTCACGTTCCCGGGAACCACGCAACCATCTAGCGGAGAAAAAAATACAAAGCATGCACGGCTTCCCTCGTTAAAATGTTGAGATACTAATTTTACGTATGCGACTTGAGCCGTTTAGCATATTGTCAGTTGGGATCGCATAGTAGTGATTTCCGCCTACTCTAACTTACAAGATGAAAGTCATTGCAAAACTCATAGTGGGAATCGTTTAAGCAGTCTTCCTGCATCTTTTTCGGCAACGCAGACCAGACGTTTAGTTTGATGACAATTTTTAATAGTTCCTAAATCTATTGTATCATGGTACACATGCATAAGTATTGCTAAATCAATAAAAATGTGAAGAAAAAAATTGATTTACACCAAATGCACTGGTCCCGGGAACGAGTCCGGGTTCAAGGGATTCGGGATCGGGATTGGGAGCAAATTTTATCTGATTTCGGGTTCGGGACCGGGATCGGGTTTGAGATCAACGATTCAAGCATATTAAATATCTGGGTTTTTGTGCACCCGATCCCAGTATTTCGGGAACGGGTTCGGGTGTGAGTCCGAAAATATTGATGACCCGATTTTCGGGATCGGGTTCGGGAATGGGATCAAACTTTTCGTTCCCACAAGTAGCTCTAGGCTAGTGTTACGTAAGTATATGTATATATAAGTTGCGTGAAATTACTCAGGCTGTAGGAAATCATGTGACTAACAATAAGAGTGAGAGCACAGAGTAACCGTTGCTGTCAGTGTGAACTTTGGTCTATAAGGTTCATTTCTATGGATTATGCTCTTGTTGAAAACTGAGCAGAGGTCATTGTAAGTAAAAGAAAATCCGAAGGTTGTCAGAGATGTGGGAAGGGAAAAGAAAATCGTTAGAGTCACCAACTAGAGTCCGAGTGAGTAGATCGTGTCTTGAGTCTCTGTAAAATTGTAGGTTTTAACCTGAATAAAAGCAATAGTTAATGAGATTATTATTTGTTCTTTTCAAAAGGGATCTTCCTAACTTAGTTCGTCGAGCCAAGTCCAATTTCTAATAATCGTAATCCGGGGACGGTTATTGTAATTCGGAAGTTGGGGACGGTTATCGTAATCCGGGGACGGTTATCGTAATCCGGGGACGGTTATCGTAATTCGGAAGTTGGGGACGGTTATCGTAATCCGGGGACGGTTATCGTAATTCGGAAGTTGGGGACGGTTATCGTAATCCGGGGACGGTTATCGTAATTCGGAAGTTGGGGACGGTTATCGTAATTCGGAAGTTGGGGACGGTTATCGTAATCCGGGGACGGTTATCGTAATTCGGAAGTTGGGGACGGTTATCGTAATCCGGGGACGGTTATCGTAATTCGGAAGTTGGGGACGGTTATCGTAATTCGGAACTTTGCCTTTCCTTCCCCTGAATCCTAACCCTTCCCCCAAAGGGCCATCCTTTCCCCCGGCCCTTTTATAATGACCAAGGATTTTATAATGACTACATAAAACAGCGGAAGAATATTGTTTAAAATTGTATTACAGTGACCTTCCCTATAAGGGATACCCTTTTTTCCCCGGGGGGATTTTTCGATATAAGGGATTGGGATTTACAGTCCCGATTCCCATTTACACAATGTATAACACTGCTTATACGGGATAATGTTTATAAGGGACAAATTTTGCAGGTCCCATGAGCATCTCTTAATAGCGAGAGTGGATTGTAACATTCACAAATTCGAGTTATATATCCTGCTAATTAACTGTCCCATTATGAACTAAATTCTATCGTTAGTAAATGCTGTAATAATAATTAATAATAATTAATGTATTTAATGTATACAAATTATTATTTACGAAATAATTGATAAGTCGGTTTTCCAACAAAAAAGTCTCTCGGAAACACGTGCGAGTTTTTTTAATATGCGTTTCTAGATGCATTTTTTTGCGGGATATGCAAACAAATTCGATGCACGTGAATCATTTGAATCGCGATTCAAGACATTTTGCGTGATTTCATTCATGAAGTGAATTGAATGAAATGATTCAATTCATGTTTTGAATTGAATCAAAAAATGTTGAATTAGAATTGAACTGAATCGAATCGAGTTTTTTTGATTCAGAATTGAAAGATCGGGACCACTACTTCTTATTGTTAGTTCAGGAGATTTGAGATGCAAAAGGTTACATGCGGAGCGTCCCACATTGAATATAATACGAACACATATGTACACATGAATATTTGGGATGTACCGTCAGTTCCTGTTACATTAATGACTTTTGAACTCTCGTTTCTTCGAAAGTACCGAGTTTCATTTCCACTTTTTACTACATCGACTTATCCTTTAATAGAATACAACCTCTGTCTCACGTTCCACACGGAATAATTTACTTTGGCTGTTTGTGGCTACAGTTTTTAGTCCAAGCTGAATTGGAAAATTCGACAAACTTAATTTTAAATTATGTTTGAAAGAAATTTCGATTACGCTCGCAAAATTTTGACTGGTATTATCTTAACTTTTAGAGCACATAAGCATCTTTCAAATGAGGTTTCAGTTTCTCAATCGATAGTTATTAATTAATTCAATCAATTTCACAATCGCTCCAAAAATGTAGTTTTTCTTAGAAACACCAATAAAAATTGCCCGGAAGTGGGAGGGTCAAGGCTTAGATGATTGCTTGTTGACATTTTGGTCGAAAAATTAATGAATTTGAATGTCCCATCAAAGATTTGACTTGGATGTCCAAATTTCGGCTGACATGACCTTAACTTTTACAGGAGTTAAATATCTTTTCAATGAGCTAATATTAACCGAGTTGTATCTTTAGAGACCAAAGCTAATCCAGTTTTTTGAAATTACTTCGAGACCTCAAAATCGGTGTTTTATTACTTTTGATTCACAGTCAACACGAATTTTTTAAAAATATTTAAAAACTTTAATTCATAAGTCAATTATTCCTGAGGTGGTTTGGTCTCTTGTGAGTCCTAGGCGAAAATAATGTCATTGCAAAAACATATAAGCCTCGCAGTGGTGGCTGAGTGGTCAGAGCGTCCCATTCGTTGCGGCTGGGGTCGATTTTCGATTCCAGTAAAGCTCTGATACTTTAATAATTACCACTGCTCTTTCTATCTTCTACTATAGCTTTGTGTGAGGTGAGGAGAAGGGCGTAAAAGGGGCTTGCACTCTGAAGACTGGAACCATGGCCTGGATGCACAGGGGGACTATCAGTGGACATTCCTTAGATGGAGGGAAACTAGGAGAAGCTGCCAATCTGCATGGTTCGCTAGACATTCCAGTATAATGAGCGTCCGATAAACCTCTTCCTAACCCAAATCTCCTCTCCCTCCCAATTACCTCCTACTCTGCATTTCCTAGCTGGAGCAAAGACTTGTGATATACTCTCTGTGAGAGGAATGGACTGATGGGTATTTGTCCCACTCGTCTAGCTCTATGCTTATACTTAGTGCCGGTACCTTGCGTACGATACCCAGTTCGCAAGGTTTCCACCCAACTTTCAACCGAAGAGAGCCGGTATAAGCTTCTCACTTGTAACTTCACAAGTTCTCAAAATTGTGTATGGCATGATGACTTATGGTTAAATGCAAGAATAAAATGTGCCCCTGTTTGGGCGAATATTATATTATAAAAAACATAAAATTTTCGAAGACCCGTGTAGGAAAATCATGATTTAATTTTGGGTTAACACGACGGTTCGAAAGAACTGTTCCGATTGGTTCTGTACTTAATGATTCCCGAGTTACATTGAGTTTTGCGTTTCTTCTGGAAATTGTAGAGAAATAGAGAAATGATTCCAGGGTCTTGCATTACTTTGAAGCGTCACAAGTTCAGGTCGTGTACACGAGGATTGGGAGAAAAAGTTAAAGTATCTGTAAAACTAAATGTTATTGCACCCAATATACCTTGTATTCTACCGTTGAATATTTTGTAAGAGAACAAAACTTTGGAAGTAAGCAATTTCAAACTCGAGCTTTGAATTCACAGGGTTTTTCGGGAATTTCCAGTGTATTAGATTACATGAACTTTGCAATAATATGAAGGTAATTTGCGGCATAATTTTTCTATTTTCTAGAAAGTTGTTGATTTTCAATTTCCCAAACGTGTTTCTCAATTCCCAAGAAATTATGGATGTGTTTGTTATGTCGGGCTTCTGTTTTTAGGAAAAGCAAAATTCGGTTTCAGTGGTAAAATTCCTGAGCGTTTGGATGGGAGTGCATTAATTACAATCACATGGTGGAACTTTCCCGAAACAAAGTTATTCTACATTGAGAATTTTAAATGAATTTTAAATTGGGAATGCATTTTATACTGAATGACAAAACATTCAACTTTCTGAAATTTTTTCAGAGATCAAGGGTTTCCGGAAAGTGGGGATTCTTTTACGTTTGTTCTTTTTTTGCATCTGTTTTTAGGTTCACAAATACCCCAAACACATTTTATGGCCATCAATATTTTTGTCAATTGCTATGTGGGAGGCCATTAGTGGAGTTAAATAGTGGCTATTTAGTTCAAATTAATTCCTGAGCAGTTGGCAAATTCTTTATTTATCATTCCTGGATTTTTTCAATTGTTACCACAATTTGGGAAGAATATCATTTTTTTAATTCCTTTGACATTTCCCCAAAAGTTATTTTTCCTACAGATACTTTCATTTTTTATTAGTCAGGATTTTAGTTTTTCAAAAATTGGCCATCAAAGTATTGAAAATCTTATTAACAAATTAAGATTATTCTGAAATGTTTTTAGCTCAAGTGTAAGCTAGTTGGCCAAAATGTTTCCTCAATCCTTATAGTTGGCTAATAATTTATTTATTTATTTGAAAACTTAATCAGACGTCAGAGTGTGGTGCCCGAGCTCGTTATTTTTCGGATTAAAATAATACGCTTCAGGTAGAGGTTTGGCCAAACAGTGCCTACATTTAGTGCAATTTACCAAAGCGCTTAGCAGGTGTAGGCAATTGTTTTTAAATTAAATAATAATTATTAAAGTTAAAAATATTAAGTTATTAAATACACTTTTTGGAACTAATTTTCTGATTCCCGATCTTGAAGAATGCCTTTAAAATATTTTTGCTTTAGCTATAATATGGTGCTCACGGCTCCAGTGTACATATGTAGGTAAGTTGCTTAAGCAGAGGCGGGCGACATATATGTCGGATTGCTGTCCAGCATTTAGTTTTAAAAAGAATGATACTAAATATGTGTGTGAAGGGTAAAGTAGTTGGCCAAAATATTTCCTCAAGTCGTGAAAAGTTGTCAATATTTTTGTCAATGGCTGGGAATTGGATAAAGCACGTCCATTCAAAATACATGGCTTAAATTGTCCCCACTCTGAGGTTGTTGGCCAAAAGAAGCGAAGTTGGTGGGGTTTCGGATGTCAATTAATTATTTTTTCTAACTTTCGTTAGTACGAAGCATTCTGTAGGAGCTATTATGGGAGTTGTTCGATGGTTGACACCGTTCCTTTAATTTCGAGGAAAACCTTTCGTCACGGATGACAAACTATGGGAACAATAAACGTTTTCACTACGCATGAAGACTTTGCGTAATCTTTTCTCAAACTTTGCACTTTGGCCAAACCTTTCGCCCAATTATGCGGTAGCTTGCGAAATAATTTGGTATTCTGGTGTCGAAAATATTTTAATCAATTTCAAGTAAGTTGGTCAAATATTTTGGTCAGTTCCCAAATAGTTGGCAAAATTTTGTGTGAATTATTGAAATGTTGGTCAGTTACTTATTTGCCCGTCCGTAAATATTTTTAGAGTACTGTAAAACCGCCTTCATTAAAGGGAAAGCAGGGTATGTCCAGGGTGCTGTACTCTCAAGAAAAATCATTGCTGCTTCTGGCAGATTCAATTCTAGGATGAAGGCTTCAGTTGCCATGCGTGAGTAGAACGCATGGACGCTTGAGATGTGTCCCAAAACTTTAAGTACCCTTTCACTTTTTTCACTCGAAGATACGGTTTAACCGTGGAGTCTCAGTTTACTTTTTTATGTGGAGCCAAAGTGTAGCTGTCGATCGTTCCTTCTAAAGACTGTTTTAGTGTTGTGTTGGAAACGTTTAGTTGACCGTACCGAGGAAATGCAGAGACCAGGAACAGGACCCGTCTGAAGCTCTTGCACCGGAAGTCACCACCCAACTAATTGTAAGTCTTTTTAGTTCGAGTAAATTTCGCAATTTCAAAAAACCGTAAGCCTTCTGGCATGTAATTAGGCTCATTTTATTGGATTAGTAAATATTTTCGGCTTGGAACCAACGTGTGTCATTTGTGAGCTTGGAATTCAACCCATATTTGATTTACTGGACTTACGGATTTACTCACTACTTATTTAGGGTTTGAATTGTTATCGTGTTTTAAAAACTCAATCAATTTTTGTCAAATAAAATTCTATTGAAATGATTCAATTGGAAGAATATGTTTGGTAATTCACATGTTATTGATAAAATGAAGCTTGATAAATCCTGATTGTAGCCAAAATTGTTTTGAAATTAAATAATTGAAGTTAAAAATATTAAGTTACTAAATACATTTTTTGGAGATCATTTTCTGATTTCCCATCTTGAAAAATGTCTTCGTAAATATTTTTGCTTTAGCTCTAATCGGTTGCTCACGGCCCCAGTGTAAATAAATTGCTGTTGAGTTTCAACAAGTATACAAAAAATAAAATTTTGTAAAATGCAGAAGTGATATAATAATATTGAAATTTTCCCATTTTAGAATGAGGATTTGTCGCGTCACTGAATTTTTAATACACAGCGAATTCATTATGTTTATGGATGGTTTCCTACACAACTCTACCCCCTGAGTTGGTTGGTGCCGGTTTTATTGAAATCAGGTTGGAATTTTGGAATTAAATAATTAATAAAATTAATGTATTAAGTAACTAAATACAATTTGTGGAACTCAGTCTAAAAAATGTTTTCCTAAATAGTTTTGCTTTAGTTCTAATACGTTGCTCACGGTTCCAGTGCTAGTAAGTAAATTGCTTAAGCGCAGGGTTAAACGGGGCGACATCTACTACGAGATGTCGGGTTTCTGTCCAGTATCGACAAATATAAGTACACAAATTTGGTACAACCACATTGCGCGATTTTTTAAAAACAAAACATTGTTTTTTGACGAATTTAAATGCATTTTATGTATGACAAGACATTCAACTCTCTGAAGAATAGCTCCTCACGAGTACGAGTAGATACTCGAGTTTCGAGTTCGAGTACGAGTACGGGTCGAGTACGGTATCAACTTAAATTGGTACTTGTACTCGTCGGTCGAGTTTCCGTTTTCGTACTCGAACTTGAGTGTAATTTCTAATGAGTATCTGAGCGAGTACGAGTACGTTCAAAGCGGGTCTGGAAAAAGTTCCCTAACCTCCGAACCCTGTTAGTCGGGGAAGTGACCCGTCATAGTCGAGGATTTTAGATACCGGGGAAGTAGGCAAATGTTTGTAAGTTTGGCTGGCGGGGTCGTCAGGAAAACGCGGCGAAGTCGGAAATTTTTTAGAATTTTCCCTGGCGGGGTCGCCGGGAAAAATCGACGCAGTCGGAAAAATGGTAGTCGGGAAATTTCTTGTTTGAGTCGGGGAAGTCCCAATTTTTTTTAGTCTGGTGTTTGGAACTTTTCTAGACCCGCCGAAGCGCTTAGCAGGTGGACGGAAAATAAATGTCAATATTTAAAGTTTTAAAAAGACTTGATGGTCAAAATTTAAAAAACGTTTGTAACAAATTCGATTTTTGATAGGTATGTCAAGAAGGTAGTTGCTTCAAAAAAGAACCGGAAGTGCAGCGCTGTTCTGCAGAATATTTTGTTGGAAGAAATTTCCTGTACTCGAATGTTCTTTATCTCAAGTGTAAGCTAGTTTGCCAAAATCTTTCATCAGTTCCTGAAACGTAGGTCAATATTTTTGTCAATGGCTGTGTATTCAATAAAATATGTTGTCCATTCCTAGACCTCAACTGTTTCCACTCTGAGGTTGTAGACCAAAAGCAGAGAAGTTGAGGGGCTTTTGAATATTAATTTCTTATTTCAGAATTGTTCGATGGTTGACTACGTTCCTTTAATTTCCAGGAAAACCTTTCTTTCCTGAAAAAAACCCATGGAAATAATTCATAACGCTTCTCACATTATTGGATGTTGTAGCCCCAATATTTGAGACAGACGGTTGACATTTGATAAAAATGAATCCCAATGAAATGATGTCATAGGACAATTGTGACCCACTGAGGTCTATATTTTGAAAATTCCTGGAATTTTGGACGACGAATAAAGTTAAAATATTTTTGTCATTTCTACGCAGCTGTCCGAAATTGTTTTCCAATTCTCGAATACGTGGCGGAATTCCTTCAAATGTGTCTTGTGTCATATAGGCATTTATATATTATAATATGTATTTAATAATAATAACATTGCGCAGTATAGCAATTGACCCCAAGATTGCGATAAAAAGTAAGGTCACTGAATTTTTCCTAAAGGCGGAATAATTAGGTTTATCGATGGTTTTCACTACCCTCTCGTAATCCGTTGGATTTGGTTTTATTGAAATCGGACAGGTACTTTAGAAATTATTAAGGAAATTGGAATTTTTCCAATTTAGGCTGCGGATTTGTCAATCCGCTGATTTGAATTTTGAATAGAAAGCAAATGCATGAGATATATTCATTGTTCCGTACACAACTCTACCCCATAAGTAAGTTGGTGCCAGTGTTATTGAAATCGGGTTGGAGCTTTAGGTGCTATTAAGTTATAATGGAATTTCTCTAAATTACCCCGTCCGTACATATTTTTATAGTATTTTTGCCTTCTCCCTGTGCATGGTCTAAAGCTGAATATTTTCCGAAAATAAAAAATGTAAATACAATTTATTGCACTTCCAAACGACCCGTCCATAGTTGCGACAACTTCCGGAAAAGAGCAAGATTTACTCAGAAAATACAAATTCAGCCTCATCAATTCAAATATGCAAATTAAATATATAAAGTTAAATTTAGGACAAACTGATAGTGAGCTCAAAGGACTAAACACACTCCAAGCAGGTGAAAATCCGCCTTCATTAAAGCCTAAGGCAGGATATGTCCAGGGTGCTCTACTCTCGTGAAAAAATCATTTCCAAAGGTGTCCACCTATCCTATTTATAGGCCTATATATAGGATAAAAATAGGCAGGATGCAAAATCCAAGTAATTATAGGTAGTAAAATAGGGTGCACTAATTACAGCTAAAATTAATCCTATATTATATGTAGGAGCTGCAAGAGTTCACTTTTTATTTAGGAACAAGGTAGGCAGTTTGCGAAGGTAAAAATAGGCATATTTAATAATCTATTGACAAATTTGTCAAGCAATTATTTGATTTAACCTTAAAATAAATCTCAAAAATATTCTTCAAATACGTGACATTTTAGTAGTTTGATTTTTTTCATGTGTAACGATTGCACGTACATATATAGATGATTTTTAGTTAAAAAAGCCTTTATAGGCTAAAAAATAGGCCTTTATAGGCTAAAAAATAGGCCTTTATAGGCTAAAATATAGGCCTTTATAGGCTAAAATACAGGCCTTTATAGGCTAAAATATAGGCCTTTATAGGCTAAAATATAGGCAGAAACATTACAGGAGTATATATGTAGGCAAATAGGTAGGCAATTTATTTTTGATAAATAATGTAGGTTAATATGTAGGGAAGGCAAAGCTGCAAAAAATATGTAGTATTTTAGGTAGGCTAAACCTTTTGGAAACCTTTGATCATTTCTGTTTCTGAAAGACCCCAAAACTTCCCAAAACTTTAAGTACCCTTTCACTTTTTTCACTCGAAGATAAGGTTTAACTGTGGAGTCTCAGTTTACTTTTTTATGTCGAGCCAAAGTGTAGTTGGCGATCGTTCCTTCTAAAGACAGTTTTAGTATTGTGTTGGAAAAGTTTAGTTGACCGTACCAAGGAAATGCAGAGACCAGGAACAGGACCCGTCTGAAACTCTTGCACCGGAAGTCACCACCCAACTAATTGTAAGTCTTTAGTTCGAATAAATTTCGCAATTTCAAAAAACCATAAGCCTTCTGGCAAAGTGGGTGTTTGAGGCTGTAATTTAAATGTTGGCTATTTTTATAATTTAACTATATCGAAATTCAGCTAGGCTTATTTTATTTGATACCAAAGGTGCACATCCTTCCTAGAAGGATAGGACTTATAGGCATATAAATAGGATAGGCATTAAAATCGAGCTTCTTATGTAGGTAGGATAGGATAGTAATCGAAATATTCAGCGTGCAAAAATAGGAATAGGATAGGCAACGTTTTGTACTGCAAGTATAAAGGAATATAGGCAGGACTTGGTTTCATATAAATGTTGCCTAAAATATAGGAAGGAATCCTCGGATTTAGTGTATATGTATGTCGGATAAGGGAGCGTCCATTAATGATGTCATCAAAATTTTGTATGTTTTAAGAAGACACCCTCATAACGCCATCACCTCCTGTCATCAAATAGTGTAGTGACTAGGGATGAGTATCTCGCTGGTTTTAAAATTCTCGTTTGTCTCGTTCTCGTTTCTGAAAAAAATACGAGAACGAGATATTTTGAGAACGAGAGTAGCGAGAATAAGCAACGCACGAGACAAACGAGACAGGGCAAAAATATGGTTTTTGTGTTGAAATATATGCACTTTAATAGTTGCCTGCACAAATTTTGATGAAAGAACATACACATTTATTTAATTTCACAAATCGGAATAATCCCAAGGCGAAAAATATTTATTTTTGGGTTTGGACCATAAAATGTGAAAACAGGGAAGCCTTGAAAAGAATTAATGAAGACCCAGCGCAATAAAAGCTAGCACCAAGAACTGCAAAATGTCTTAATTTACAAAATGGTATAACAAACCACCCCATTTTTTAGTTTGATATGGGCTTCAATAAGATTTAATTGCAAACGATATTCTCGTTAAATAAAGCGAGATGTATCGTACTGTCTCGTTGATGAATAAAGAGCGAGATAAACGAGATTCTCGTCTCGTTGTCTCGTTATACTCACCCCTAGTAGTGACGGGCCCACCCATGATGATGACGTCAGCAAGACTGAGCGCACTCCAGAATAGCCCAAAAATTATGAATGTCTTACCTTTGTTAGGTGGAAACCATTGCGATACGATTTTCGCTGGAGGAGCCGTGGGTAATACATAATTTACTAACAAGACATGCACAATTTTTGGGCGATTCTGGAGTATTTTCAGGCTCTTTCAACGTTGTAAATTCAGTGTGGTTTCTGCGGTTTCAGAATGAGTATTCATTAGTATTGTTGCGGTTCATTCTTCTCAACAGCTTTAAAATATTTAATTTTCTTTTTCTGATTGCTGCTTAGTTTTTTCATTTTGATATGATTGAGCAATGTTTAATTTTCCATACAGACTATTATGTCGAGTCGGAGGTGGTTAAAAGATGAATGAACAAATTAATTGATAAACTTATTGCTTGGTAATAATTTTGATTAAAATGCGGAAATTACCAATTATTATTAATATGTTACTTACACTTTAACACATTGTAATTACCTTCCTGAGATAGTTGGATTTTTGAACTGATTTAAGGAGTATACATAAGTAATGTGCGGACGCAAAAGGATCGCTGTTCATACACAGAATGAAATTTATAGGATAGGAATAGGCATGTATGCTGCTATTGTATCCTATATAGGAAATAGGTAGGCAGCTTGAGCAGGCTTGACAATCCTATATCTATATATAGGGGGATCGAGAGTTTTCCATTCCATTACTTTAAATAGGATATGTAGGATGTATTCTTAGTTCCCGTTCCCATTTGTAGGAAGGTTATAGGAATGCGGACACATATGTGCATCTTTGTTTGATACTATATATTATATATATATATGAATATTTTTGTATTGTGTGTCGTCTGTGAGCTTAGAATTCCACCCAGATTTGATTGACTGGATTAACTGACTACTTATTTAGGTTTATGAATTGTTATCGTGTTTTAAAAAACTTGTTCAATCATTTTTTGTCAAATAAAATTCTATGTTAGAAATTGAAATGGTTCAAATGAAAGAATATGTTTGGTAATTAACATGTTATTGGTCAAAAATGAAACTTGATCCTGAGTTTAGTTAGCGAAACCTTTTTTTCAGTTCCTGATATTGTGTCAATTCTTAAATATTTAACGAATTGATTTTGTTATCTCTTACAATTAGCAGGTCAAAATTGTTTTTAAATTAAATGATTATTAAAGTTAAAAATATTAAGTTACACTTTTGGCTCATTTTCTGATTTCCCATTTTGAAATATTTTTGCTTTAGCTCTAATACGTTGCTAACGGCTCCGGTGTAAGTGAATTGGTGTTCAGTTACGAGAAGCATACAAAAAGACCAAATATACAAAAATACCCCAAATATTTTGGGATTCCAGTGTAGGTTGCAAAGATTTCCAACAATACTTCCAATTTTGTATACAATTTGGATAACGGAACTCTCGACTTACGGATTTACTCACTACTTATTTAAGTTTTGAATTATTATCGTATTTTAAAAACTTGTTCAATCAATTTTTGGCAAATAGGATTATATGTTAGGAATTGAAATGATTCAAATGAAAGAATGTGTTGGTTAATTCACATGTTATTGGTCAAAAATGAAACATGATAAATCCAGAGTGTAGTTAGCGAAACTTTTTTTCAGTTGCTGATATTTTGCCAATTTTTAAATAGTTAGTGAATTGATTTTGTTATCTCCTGCAGTTAGCAGGTCAAAATGGTTTTTAAATTAAATCATTGAAGTTAAAAATATTAATTTACTAAATACATTGTGGTTGTACTACGATGTGGCCCAAAAGAGAACTTCCCGAACTACGCTATGTGGCCCCGAATTAAAATATATCACCCGCGTTGACGACTCAATAAAACTCAACTCGACATGATGGACTCATTATTTCTTGCTCGGATTTGGGGCAAGAGATGGACATTTTTGTCTACTCATTGTAGGTTACCAAATGATTTTGGAAAATTCCAGACATTGACCAGGGAAGTTTCAAAAAATTTCCGATAATACTTCAAAAAATAAAATATTTTTTGGAAATGTTTAAAGATTTAGCCAAACCTGAAGTACCAAACGTACTTTATTTCAACTTGATGTTTTTTCCATTCCCAGATATAAAGTCAAATGCAGTCCCGTTGAAGTTGGTCGAAAATGTGATCACATTTGCTGGTTGTTTTCGGAATATTATTTTTTTAAACCCTCTGACATTTCGCCAAAAGTTATTTTTCCTACAGATCGTTTTATTAGTCGGGATTTTAGTTGTTTTAAAATTGGCGGTCAAACTTTTGAAAATCTTTTTAACAAATTCGATTTTTTCTCCGCGTTCTCGAATTTTTTGTATGTCAAATTTAAGCTAGTTGGCGAAAACGTTTCCTCAGATCCTGAAAATTGGCCAGTATTTTGATTTATTTATTTGAAAATTTCATCACACGTGATTTGTCCTGAGTATTGAACCAGAGCTTGTTATTTTCCGGATCAGAATAAAACGCTTCAGCTAGAGCTTGTGCAATTTACCAACGTTATCAAATATTAATGTGATCTAGCGAAGCGCTTAGCAGGCGTATAGGGCAAATAAAAGTCAGGATTTAAATCTTTGAAAGAATTATCACAAAAATGTATCTAAAAGAAGGTACTTGGCCAAAATATTTCCTCAATTCCTGAAACGTTTTCAGTATTTTTGTATTGGGTATTGGATAAAACATGTTGTCCATTCATAAACAAATGGCTTAAATTGCTTCCACTCTGAGGTTCCAGGCCAAAAGAAGCGAAGTTGAGAGTTTTGAATGTTAGTTTCTTATTATTAATTCTAATTAATTATTAATTATTATTTCTAAATTTCGTTAGTACGAAGTATTCTATAGGAGCTTTTATGGGACTTGTTCGATGGTTGACTACGTTTCTTTAATTTCGAGGAAAACCTTTCTTTCCTGATGACAAATCTTGAAAATGAACATTTTCACTATGCGTGAAAATTTTCTATAACTTTTTCTCATATTTTGCACTTTTGCCAAACCGTTTGCCCAATTATACGATAGTTTGGGAAATAATTCGGTATTTTGATATCGAAACTATTTTTTACAATTTCAAGGAAGTTGGCAAAATATTTGGTCAGTTCCCAAATAATTGGCCACGTTTTGGGTGAATTATTGGAAAGTTGGCCAATTATTTTCTTGCCATTCCGTAAATATTTGCATTTTTGCCTTCTCCCTGTACTGGTCAAAAGCTGAATATTTTGCAAAAATTGAAATTTATTTTATTGGACTTCCAAACGAGCCCTGTATTGAGTTGTTTAGTCAAAGCCGGAAAAGAGCAATATTTAGTCAGAAAATACAAAATCAGCTTCATCAACCCAAAAGTTGAAATTAAATACGTACAGATATAGGACGCCCAGTGTTTCGTTCCTGACCAAAAATTTCCGTTTCGTTTCAGTTTGTGTCAGTTCGTTTCATATAAATTTCTGTTCAGTTTCAAATTTAGCTGAAACGAACGTTTCAGTTGAGACTGAAACAAAACGAAACAGTCTCACTGAAACGCGTTTCAAACGTTTCAAATGCAATATAATTGTGCGGGAAAAATGCACGTGTCATGAAAATTTTACTGCTGCATGCTTATATTTCTTGGCCATGTGGACTATATATTATAGAATACAGCGGTGAAATCGTCTTTGGGCAGTTTATGGAAACCATTGAATCCTGAATTAAAAAATAACTAATTAATATTTAGTGAATACAGTGAATAGATAAACGTACAGTGTGCAAATATATAGTGCTCAAGATCAATCAAACACACACATGTGCAGATTAAACACATGAGAAAATCTCAATAAAACAGTATCACCACAGCCCTATAAACAAAGGAAGAGCGAAGGTTTTTCCCTCCCAAAGACTGAATATAAGACATACGTGAACCGATATAGTGTAAAAGTGTATATCACAAGTGGAGAGAGACTGTGCCATGCAAGTGCATACTACTACCTATACCCACACAAACTCTGAGCAAAGTTTTTACAGTCACGTGACCAAAACTGGGCGGAGATTAAGGATAGTGTCAGCTGAGCCGACAACAAGCACTTGACAACAAAGACAGCTTACCCTTAGCAACAGTAAATAGCCGACAACCAGCACGTGGCATCAAAACTGACCGACTACCCGGGGGAGACAAACAGGAGATACCACTAGGACGATAACCGACACTTGAGAACACAACTGACCGACAACCAACAACCAAAGACCAAGATAGGCCCTTCACCAGGCAGTACTAGTCAAAGTACTCTTTAAAAAGCTAATCCGAAGAATATCGCAAACTAAAAACAATCAGAGCAATTCCCATAAAAGTGTACGGGTCGCGCTGTAACCAGGAATTTGGACCCCGTACACCAACCCTTGTAAAAGCTCGGGATTGTGAAAAACGTGCCTCTGGTAACTGAAGCTAGAGGTACCCGAGAATCTCAACGGGAGTAGCAACATCCCAAACTAATAAAAGCCCGGGATTGTGTAGAACGCGCCCCTTGCAACTAGGACGCTAAGGGGTACCCGTGGCTGAATTAGTAAGAGTACTCTCCCAAATCCCAATCGCAAAACTCTAATGCAGGAACACCAAAGCCCAACGATACACCAAGAAGAAGAACCACAATTCCGAAGGACATCACACCAACTTATACACAAGGCAAACTAGACCAACACATGAATCCTGCCAACCTTGATTCCGCACAGTTCTTCACCCCAAAGCAGGAACGTGAAGTAATCTTCCGTCGATCCATCTTGATTAAAACATCGCCATCAAAATCCAATCCATCAACTAGCCAAACACATTCTCCCCTTCTAAACGAGAAGAGGGTAGAGACAGGAAAGCTACATTCAGAAGACGAGACTGAGCAGAAAAAAAAAATAGAAAACAAAAAACGTAAACTAGAACACGAAGACACTATACCTCGAATTATACGAAAGAAGGACGAAAAACAAGAGCAAGAAACCAGACCAGATACAAAGATGGGGCTAGATGATGAAACCAAGATGTTCTTCAAAAGCCTACTACAAGAACACCAAACGAAATACGACGAAGGACAGGGACAAATCAACGCATCCCTTGAAATCGTGACGCAAAAGCTAAACAGGCTGGAGGGACAAGTCATTCCGGAAGTGAAAGATCTCCAAAAGAAAACAGCAACACTGGAGAAGAAGGTAACAGTACTGGAGAGAGAAAATGAAATCCTTCACAAAATGATCAGACGCAACAACCTTCTATTCTCTGGCATACCAGAAGACCTAAATTGTGAGACATCTGCAGATCTGCCAAAGAAAATCAATGATATTCTCAAGAACTATGCAGTGACTCCAGCTCCAGCAAATATTGATGTGGCGTTCCGTGTTGGAAAATATCAGATAGGCAAGTCCAGACCAATTAAAGTTCGTTTCATCTACCAATCCCAAGCGGATGAGATACTGTCTAAAAGCCATGAGAAAGACGGACCACTGCGAAGAGCAAGAATATACGTGAACGAAGACGTCTCGGCAATCGAAGGCACCAACCGGTACTTGATTAGAAAGGAAACAACTGCAGCAAAACGAGCAGGAGCATTGGTAGAAAACTGGAAAACAAGTACAGTGACAATCCAGGGCATCAAGCTGGAAGCCAAAGGAGGAATCCTTTACCGAGATGGGAAGCCGGATGAAACACAACCATCGACAGGAGATCGAAACTTCTGAAAAGCCGGCCGCCCGCAACCCGCTAAAATTGCAACAAGTATTTTATTTTGGAACGTGAACGGAATTAAAAGAAAACTATCACTAATAACTAATTTTTTAAACAATATCAAACCTAACATATTCTGCCTAGCTGAAACTTGGACGAAGGAAAATGTAATCGCTGAAAAGCTCCTACCCAACTACAAGTGCACCACAATTAGTGCAACAACAAATGCAAAAGGGGGTAGACCAAGCGGAGGCACGCTAGTCGGCGTTAAGACAGAAATATTAAAACCTACGAAAATAACTTTTAAAAATGAAAACTATTTAGAATTAACAATTGACGAAGGAAACAAACTCCGTGTATACTTCACTTACTTTCCCCCGCCCGAAGAATTTGATGAGTTAGTAGAAGAATTCTTAAGCAACATAACAACCTCAAACGTCATTCTAATGGGAGACTTCAACGCAAGAATAAGCGCAACAACTCCAGATAACACATCAACGAATAATATGAAAATAACAGACCATCGAAATTCAGAAGATAAAATAACAAACCGAAGAGGAAAGAAAATGAAAAGGCAACTTGAAAACCAGGGACTTACAATATTGAATGGTAGGACAAAAGGGGACGAAACAGGAAACTACACCTACGTATCTCAGAGTGGGAACTCTATGATTGATCTGTGTTTAGCTGATAACGAAGCGATGAATGGCATACTCGACTTAAAGGTGATAGAAGCACATGAATCGGATCACATGCCTATTCTTCTACTCAGACAAGAAGAGCAAACCTTTGGATCAAATGAGTCCTCTATAAATAGAATAAATTGGAACAAGGACCTCAAAAAGGCATTCACTCGCCAAATCTATATTGAACGTGAAGAAATCAGAACCCGTGTAAATGGAGATATCCAACAATTATCGAAGGAGATGTACACATATGCAAACCAAACTGGAATGAAAACAACCAGAAGGATAGGAGAAATTCGACATAATGCACCCAAATGGTTCAACCAAGGATGTCGAAAGCTAAAGAAAAAATGCAACGAAAGACTAAAAGTATTACGGCAAAACCCAGGAAACCAACAACTGACAACAGAATACATAAACGCAAGAAACCAATACAAGAAACACACCTCTAACTCCAAGCTAGAATACTACACGTCTTTAAGAAATACCATCATATCCTCAAAGAACTCGACAGACTTCTGGAAAAGTCTGAACATTTTCAGATGCAATAAAAGAAGATGCGAAACTACAAATTTAATTTCAAATGAAGCATGGGAAAATCACTACAGAAACCTATTCGATGGAGCGGACAGTACGCCTTACCGACAGAAACAGACGGCACACCAACCATTTCATCTTCATGAACTGAATCAGGCACTAAGGAAATTATCAAACAATAAGAGCTCAGGTACAGACGGCATTCCTAACGAAATCTGGAAATACTTACCACTGGAATTCCGGCCATGTCTATTAGAATGCCTGAATAAATGCCTTGCAAATCCCATCCCTGATACGTGGGGGGAAATAATCATAGCTCCAATATATAAGAAGGGCGACAAAAACTCACCTTGTAACTACAGACCAATTTCTTTAGTCAACACAATAGTAAAGCTATTTACGATGCTCCTGTCAATGCGACTGCACACATGGATCGAAAAACATAAGGTGCTATCAGAATCCCAAGCAGCATACAGAAAGCATAGAAGCTGTTCAGACCACTTGTTTGTATTAAACACTCTAATACAGAATGCGCTGGCAAACCAGAAGAAGTTGTACTGCTTATTCGTAGATCTGTCAAAGGCATTTGATTCCATTAAGAGGAAACGTCTATGGGATAGGTTAGAAACGCTGGGAGTACCTGCCTACATTCTTCAAAAGATACAAGAAATATACAGTCAAGCAAAGGCAAAAATCCAAACATCAGGGGGATATACAAATTTCATGGACGTACTTAATGGAGTACTGCAGGGTGAAACACTGAGTCCGACGTTATTCTCTATATATATTGATGAAATCACAGAATTGCTTGTCAAATCCAAAGTACGAGGGGCGAAACTGCTTACCACTGAAGTTACCATCCTACTTTACGCGGACGACATCGTATTAACAGCAGACTCTCCCGCAGACCTCCAAACCCAGATCGGAATTCTCAGCAGATTCTTCAGCAGAAACGATCTCAACATAAACCTGGAAAAAACCAAGGTGGTAATTTTTGGAAAAGGACCAGTACCAACAAAGAAAAACAAAGTTATGCCAATGGAATTCTACTACAATGGAAATGTCATAGAAATAGCGAGTAGCTACAAATATTTAGGAGTAGAGTTTCATCGAAACGGAAAATTCCACTACCACCTCAAACAAACCCTTTTGAAGACAAACGCTGCAGTCGAGTTACTTTTAAACACTACTAGGTCAACAAAACTGAACGATATAGAAATCATTATGAGACTCTTCAACTCTCTAGTAACAACAATCCCACTCTACGGATTCCCAATTTGGGGAATGGAGTTTTTAGATGAAATGGAAAAGATACAGACTAAATTTTTACGAAGAATTACTGGAGCCTGCAATCTCACTCCTGGATACGTCCTGCGTCTGGAGACTGGAAGTAAATCAATGCGAGCATTAATCGCGAAAAGCATTATAACAACAATGTACAACTCTATCTTCTCAGAAAATGCAACTGCTATGGCTTCAAAGTGCTACAGGTTGCTGGAAGCAATCGAGGGAGACACGAATAACAGATCTCAGTGGAGGACATTATTTAAATCAATTAAACTTGAAGAGGATTTCAACAAATTCACAAGGGAATACTTGAAAAAAAACTGCGACAGTTTATGGAGAAAGATAGATCTCCACTCTACAAACACAGATGTAGAAGATATGTTGAAAACTGAGAGCAGCCGGTACATCGGATTAAAAACCCACGTTTGGAGGGAAGACTTTTACGGAAAGGGACACAGCTGGGCGCTTACGAAATTCATACAAAATCTCAGACTAGACAAACCAAGAATAAATGTTCAATGCAGAAACATTAATCTAAAAGCTATGACCTACCGTTGGAAACCAAAAAGCGGACCGATCGACGCATTATGTGCGTGCCTTAAAAATGCAGAAGACCGCTACCATATAATGTGCGAATGTGAAGTTTACGAAGACATCAGAGCAAAGCACATCCCTGAAGCCGATAAGCTAAGACAACACGACTTTATCCAATATTTCCTACAAACAGAAGATGACCAGAGCCGAACAAAACGAGCCTATCTATTCTGGAAGGACGCAATAAAAATAAGAAATGGTACTTGAAGCTGGGAAGGTATTAGAAACACTTTCGAAGTACAGTTGCACCCACCCATGAGATTGGTACAAAACATGTAAGCCGAAAGGAAGTGTACGGGTAGCAGCCCATCAATAGCCTTCGACAAATGGTACCAACCTCATGGGCGGGTACCAGACAAATAAGCAGGGATGTCGTAAGGCTGGGGCTGTTGGCGGGCTGAAACACGTATAACAGTAACTCACGACCTGGAGGCACTAATATATTTGTAAACCAATTTAATGTACTTGTATATTCTCTCGCAGCTAATACATCTGATATACCCGTAATCTATAAATAATTATCAACAATGTCTTATCTGGTACTTGATGAATAAGTAGTACAATAATGAAGTGTAATGGAGAAAGACGTGTAGGTTTTTGACGGCCCTTGTTATAGCAGGGAACCTTTTTCACCTACACCACAACACTTAGTAATGTTTTTCAATTTATTCTATTACCTTAAACAATTCACAATTCATTTACTCTAATTAAAACTATTCGATTTTTTGTAATTAATGCGATAATAAGCGGGTTGTAAGGGCTAAGGCCAAATCGACCTTTAATAAATCTATCTATCTATCTATCTAATTAATATTTAGTGATATAATATATCTAAATCTGTATAATTTACGTAAAATCACTAGGTGTAATTTCATTACGTCTTGAATGTTGAAGTTTTGGAAGTGAAAATTATAACTTAACTTACCACCACGGGGTTAACGACATACTTTGTGGGTCATGTTGGATCCTGCTTTGAACATGGAAAATGATTGGAGTTACACGAGCCACCCAAGGCTAGATTTACATTTAGAAGTATGCCTGACGTCATAGTAAACCTAGGCAGGAAATACCGGGTCATAAAGTATTTAATGTCAAGCATTTTAAATTTTCGCGCCTGAAACGATCGTTTTGCGTTTCATTTCAGTTCACCGAGCAAACTGAAACCAACTGAAACACTGTTTTGTGAACTGAAACGAAACCATAAATTCGGTTCATTTCAGCGTCCAAACTATAGCTCCTTACGGGTCGAGTAGTTATCCATACCGTACTCGTACTTGGAACCGTACTCGAATTGTCGGGTCAAATTACTTACGAGTATAAAACGTATATACCGACCGACCCGTACTTGAACTCGTACTCGAACCGTACTCGAGTATCAAGTACACCGAAAAGAAATTTTTTAGATGTTTTTTTTGTTAAACAGATATAGACAGAAAACAAATAGTAGATTCAACTAAGAAGAATTTGTAACTGCAACTTACGAACAGTGTTTGCAATGAAAATTTTCTCCAACGAGATTAAAATGCCGATGAACAATAGATCAAGATTTGATTCTGCCAGTCAAATCGACTGGATTCTCTTCAGTCAGGTCAATGTCATTCTAACCTTCATTAATTCTGCCCTATTCTCCTGTTCCATTATATTTTACGGCGATAGGTAAATACTTACAATTAGTAACTACAGTAGTACTCAATGCAGAGGTGTAACAATACAGTAAATAATACTGTAACTTACGCTGTAGGTGTAACGTTTCATGCTATTCGGAGTAATTTTGAATTTAACCGCTTTTCCTTTTTTGCTTCGGAATAACAACAACTTTTTTTTGTAATCAAGGAAATATGGATGTGGACTTTGTGCTGGAGGAAATTACTCGAGTATCAAATGTAAATCCAAGTACGGGTTCAAGTACTTTTGAATTTATGTCCCGAACTCGTACTTTGGTTCAAGTACTTTGAACGTACTCGTACTCGCTCTGATACTCGTTAGAAATATACTCAAGTTCGAGTACGAAAACGGATACTGGACCGACGAGTACGAAAACGGATACTGGACCGACGAGTACAAGTACCAATTTAAGTTGATACCGTACTCGACCCGTACTCGTACTCGAACTCGAAACTCGAGTATCTACTCTTACTCGTGAGGAGCTGTAGTCCAAACTGAAACGAAACAAATTTTCTGAAACGAACTGAAACAGTGGGCGCACTATACAGATATATGTAATTAAATAGTTAAATTTAGGGCAAACGGAGCTCATAGGACTATGCCACATTATGAAGTGTACGTCGTGAAGCTTGCTGGTGCCATGTGTGATTAGAACCCATGGGCGTTTTAGAAGTGTCCCAAAAAATTAAGTTCCCTTTCAGTTTTTCCTCGTAATATTTATTTACCTTGGATCGTCCAAGTCTCCGTTTACTTTTTCATCTGGAGCAATTTGTACAGCTGTTGATCGTTCCTATTAAAGATTACGTAATTCAGTGCTACGTTCGATAAGTTTAATTGACGCCACCAAAGCAATGACATGACTTGATTAGAGACAGAACCACTTGCACAGCCCGAAGTCATCTTGCTACAAGTTTTTATTCGTTCTTCCAGTTCTTTTCCGGAACCACTTCTGTGTAAGAGTTAGGGATTGTCGATTTGAAAATGCCATGGCATATTGGGCATCATGCCTGCCCAAAATGCCAGGGCATTTTGGGCATTTTCAACTTTGGGCAAATACGTAGATTTTGGGCACATTCGGCACGGGCATTTTGGGCATTTTCATTCCTGGGCATATTTGGCATTTTGGGCATATTCAACTCCAATTTTCCGGCCGATTACCTTTTCCAGACGTTAAACTGCCCAGCACACATTGTTATAACTAAAAACGATTACTCGCCGTTTTAACATACAGGTAAATAAATCTGGTCAGTAGACAATTGTAAAAGTTTTGAAACTTCTAACCATTGCATTGTTGCTAATTGACGGGTGGTTTCACAGTTCAACATTGAAATTGTTCCCGAATTATTTTTAATTTAGTAGTCAAACATAACTCACATTTTGGAATGCAATAAACTCTGCAACCTCGAAGCACTTGTTAGAAAAAGTTGATATGAGAAATTTTATTTATGCCGATATTATTTCAGCCGAAGGCTGAGCAACGGCTGCAGAGGTTGAAAGTTACACAAATAAAAGTTCTGATGGGGAGGATTTTTTTGAGGACGCATTTATCATTGAAGAACCGTACACGCGAGAAGAACTAGAGCATTCTGATTAACGTTATACAAAATGCAACAGTATTGCATTCTGCAATTCAATATAAGGCGATTGTATGATACACATGAAGTATACTTTGAAATAAAATATATGAGCAAAATTGACATGTAGGCCTTCTTTAGAATATTTCATTTTAATAGTGAATAGTGGCTTTTTTGACTTGACTATATTGCTGAGTTTTGTCTACAAAAAATAATAAATATTCCCTACTGAAAATGCCCAAAATGCCGAATATGCCCTGTCGAAAATGCCCAATTTAGGGCATTTTCCCAATGTGCCAACGTGCCCAAAAATATGGCACGTTGGCGGGCATTTTGGGCATATTCAGCTTGGCGGGCATATATACGAGGGCATTTTCAATCGACATTCCCTAGTAAGAGTTGTGGCCGGAAGGGTCGTTTTTCCCTGCGAAAGATTTTATTGGATCAAATACCGAATGATGTATATAATCGTGTATATAATTATAACATGGGAAAAATAATTGTTTCCTTAATTGACTTTCTCTATTTCAATGTCTTTGAATCTTAGTAAGAAGGCGATGCGATGGTAAATTCACAAATCTGGAAAAAACGTTTTTGGAACCTTCTTAGTTCAGGAGTTTTGAGATCCAAAAGGTTACATGCGGAGTGTCCCACATTGTATATAATACGAACACATATGTACATATGAATAATTGGGATGTACACGTCAGTTCCTGTTACATTAATGACTTTTGAATACTCGTTCCTTCAAAAGTACCGAGTTTTATTTCCAATTTTTACTACACCGACTTATCCTTTAATAGAATACAACCTCTGTCTGACGTTACACACGGAATAATTCACTTCGGCCGTTTGTGGCTGTAGGTTTTAGTCCTAGTTAAATCGGAAAATTCGACAAATTTAAATTTAAATTGTGACCGAAAGAAATTTCGATTACGCTCTCAAAATTTTATAAATTATCTCTATAGCTCTCAAATTATTTTAACTTGTACAGCAAGGTATGAGGGATCGTGCTTCAGTATCTCAGTCGATAGTTATTAATTAATTCTATAAATTTCACAATCGCTCCCAAAATGTAGTTTTTGGAAATTAGAAACACCAATGAAGATTGCTCGAATGTGGGAGAGCCAAGTCTCAGATGATTAATTGATGAAATTTTGTCGAGAAATTATTTAGTTTGAATATATAAGTTGGTTGATTTTCAATTGCTTGGAATTTCACCAAAAGTGTGTTGTTAGAAATTGTAGACGTATTTTTTTCGAAGTCACTTGTTAATTTAATTTGATTTAATTTATTCATGTCATGAATAACTCGCCCATAACACATTAAAATATCTAAATTGTGTCTCGTAATCAAAGTCACCTGTCAATGGTGGCTTGTTGGCCAAAACTATAACTAAATAATTGGGCAAGTTGGTTGACTACGTTCCTTTAATTTCGAGGAAATCCTTTCGTACCTGATGACGTATAGAAATAATTCATAACTTTTCTCACATTATTGGATGTTGTAGCCCCAATATTTGAGTCGGACCGCTTAGATTTGGTAAAAATGATTTCCCATGAAATGTTCGTAAATCCCAGTGCTTTCAAATATTTTTATCATGGCCCTGTTTTCCATCACTAGGTCATCAGAAATATTTGTCTCCTCCACTTTTTCTTCAGTTGCTCTCCTCATTCTCGAATTTTACTCCTTGTCTTCTCCTCGCATTCTCACCGTAAATGTCATTCAAATATCTCCCCAAAATATAATAATTACAATTTGGAACGGACGTCTACATAAACATGTTCTCAAACGTTTTAACCTGTAATTTATTACCGTTTTCACGTATTTTAATCAGTTTCTAGGAAGTGTGGAAATTATTTTTTTGCCTTTTGGTCAATACAATTTAAGATTTAGTCAGAAAATCACTTGAGTTGTTTATCCTTAACAAAGAATTCCGTATTTTATTTTTAAATATCTGAAAACGCGGAAATGTCTACATGGAAGGTCAAAAAGTATTGGAATTTCCGAGGGGAACGTTTTTAAAGTTTGTAGAGAATCAGCCAAAATATTCTTTGTCAATTCCTGGAATTTCCATTTTGAAAAATATCTGCAAATATTTTGGCTTTAGCTCCAGTACGTTGCTCACGGCTCCATTGTAGGTATAGCTCCTTATTGAGTGATTACCTTGCGGAACCGTACTCGAACTCGTACTCGAAATCGAAGCATCGAGTATGGACTCCAATCCAAAGTACTCGTACTCGCCACATATACGAGTACTCAGGAAAATACTTAAAATAAGCGACAGAGTTCCAGTTCAGAACCCGAACTTGTTTCATACTCGCGAGTACGGAACTGTAAATACCGAAATCCCGTACTCGTACTCGTGCCGTGACTCGAGTCTTCATACTCGAGTATTTAATAATAACAAGACCACAATTGAACAGTGATTGTTTTTAGATTCATTTCATTTCTCACAAATAATTCCCCCAAAATTTTAAATTGAACATGCAGTTGGTAAAGTGTCTCTGTAAATTTGCAATCACTTCAACTACGCTTGTCGAAGAGTTTGTGTTAATATTTTCAGCCATTAGAATTAACTAATTGTTTTAACTTCAATAGTAATGTACTAAATGGAGAGAGATTATACTTTGAAACCTGAGAGAGTCGTGACTGGTGGATACAACGATTTTTTGTGACAATTTCATATTAGCGACTTCGTCGCTTTACTGGAAATTCAAAAGTTTGCAACACTTGTGTGCACGTGTACGCGTACTCGTATATTGAGCATGTGGTACTCGAACTTGAACTCGATAACCCTTATGAGTATTTTTATTGGACTCGTACTCGTTTGATACTCGTACTCGTAAGTATGTGAAAAATCGTTACCCGTACTCGAAACCCATTTCAAGTATCGAGTATTCACAAAAATTTGACCGTACTCGACTCGAACTCGTACTCGTACTCGATACTCGCCGGTATACTCGAACTCGATAAGGAGCTATAATTGTAGGTAAATTGCTTAAGTATAAGTGTAAGTGAATTGCTGTTCAGTTACGACAAGTATACAAAAAGCAAAATTTTGCAAAATCACAGTGTGTATTTGAGGCTGGTATTTTATTTTATGGCAAAATATTTATTAAATAAAAGGAAATTAGTAACTCAATTTTGTAAATTCCAAAATTTTGGGGGCATTTTGTTTTTTCTGTTCAATGCCTGAAAATTAACATATATATACATACATATGTACAGAAGTTTACCTTAGAATTAACGTGTGCTGTATCGGAGTTTCCCTCAAAATTGACATTGCGCAGTATAAGAGTTTACCCCTTTATCACAAAATTGTAGTGAAAACAAGAGCACTAAATATTTTCCAGAGGGTGAATATTGAGGTTTATTGGTGGTTACCACCTCGAACCTCGTAATCGACTGGTACTGGTTCAATTGAAATCTGAGGGGAGTTTTAGAGGTTATAAATTAACATCTATTCTCCACATTTGAAGATTATTATTGAGGCCGTATCGATGAATTTTCCCCAGAGCGGGAACCCATGAGATTTATGTTTCGTTACCACTACAAGATAACCCGCTGAATCGGCTGATGCCGGTTTTATTGAAATTGTACTTGAACGTTAGAAGTTATTGCGAAACATCAGAATATTGCAATTTCAAGGTTGGCTCTGCCTATAAATGGAGTTAAACACTAGAATGCATTCAGGCGTTATAGATGACAAAACATTCGACATTCTGGTTCGTAAAATTTTCTAAAAAATCAGGGGTCTCCGGATAGTTGAGATTCTTTTGTCGTCCTATGTGGATGACCAATGGTGTAGTTAAGTATTGGCCATTTAGTGCAACTTAATTCCCGATCAGTTGGCAAATTGTTTTTTTAATTTCTGGAGTTTTTTCCTATTTTTATGTCGACAGAATTGAGTGTTTGGCGAATTAGTTTTGTCAGGAGTTGTATGAGTACACTGAAATTTTAAATGGTTCTGAACCTTTAATGAGATTTTAAAATAAAAGAAACATTTGACGCTCATTTGTAAACCATTTTGCGTACTTTCAAACGAGTAGCACATGAAATCGTTGCAGTCAATGGTTTAGACATACCGTAAATAGTAACCACTATTTATCCAGAAAAAGGTTAAAACCGAACTACAGTTTTATCACAATTTGGTCACAGTATTTTTTTTCAATCTTCTGACATTTCCCCAGAAGTTATTGTACTTACTGATACTTTCATTTTTTATTAGTCAGGAACAGTGGTCGTCATGGGTACAAAAAGTTTGTTCCCGTTCCCGTTCGTGTTCCCACTGAATGGGTACTCCCCTTAAGTGTTCCCGTACCCGGACCCGTTCCCGTGATAGTGGGAACAGTATTTTAGGTACCCGTTCCCATGAATTTAATAAAAATTCTTTCCCGGACCTGTTCCTGTTCCCGTACCCAGAAATTTAAAATGTTCTGGACCCGTACCCGTTCCCACAGCTAGTGTTCCCGGTCCCGTTCCCGGGTCCAGGTCGTGCTGTACTTACAAAATGTGGTAAAAATTATCATTAAAATTTTTTTAACTACCAAACCATTCCTTTTGCAGTTATAAACATACAATGTGCAGGGCGGTTAAACGCACCTCTATAGCAAACAATAGCGTAATAACTAATTGTTTAAATCTTCAGAGATTATATACCGAGTAGAACGAATATCAACACTTTAAAATGCCATACTGGGAAAGGATGCAACAACGAATGGAGCAGTGATGTTGCTTCTCCAACAATAAAAATTGAATGTTGACGAGGATTTCAAAACGGTACTTAATATTTAAGATCATTGTTGGCCCATAGATAATTTTCTGCATACACACAATATCTGAAAAATATATGCCAGCACGGATTAGTTTCCCTTTGTTAGTCTTATTTGAAATAACATTAACAGTAAAACTTACAAAAAAAAAGAATAAACTAATAATAATTATTTCAATATTCATTATTTTAAATTTATAGAATTATTCTAGAAAATACCTCAGTTGTACTGAAAAAGGAGTTCTAACATCATTATCTTTAAGGCAAGGATATGTGTGTAGAAATTGCAGGAACAAAAGAATACAATGGAATATACAAATTGAATTGTTTACATAAGTACTATTAAGTCTTCCAAGATCAATTTTGAGTGTGTTCCTAGAAGATGGTAAAAGTACCCACTCGAGCCCGGGAACAATAGGTATGGGAACGGGATCATGCGTAGACCGTACCCGTTCCCGATGGGAACGGGAACAAATTGAAAATCTCTGTTCCTGTTCCCACTCCTCTTCCTGTTCCCGGTGATTGGGTCCACTTGAGTGTGTTCCCGTTCCCGTACCCAAACTGGCTGGGAACAAAATATTTGTTCCCGTACCCGTTCCTGTACTCGTTCCCGTTCCCATGTACCCGGGTTTTACCCGTTCCCGTGACGACCACTGGTCAGGAATTTGGTTTATCAAAAATTGGCGTTTAAAATTATTCTCAAATATTTTTATTTCAAATGTAAGCTAGTTGGCCAAAATGTTTCCTTAATTTCTAAAATGTTGGTCAGTATTTTTGTCAATGGCCGGTTGTGCATAAAAAATGTTGCCCATGCTGTTGCAAGGGAATTAATGAGGTTTTAATTAATAATTAAGGCTCTGTTAAGTTTAAGCTTACTTTGACTAGATATGTATATAATTGTATTTGACATTGTGTACAGTCAGTGCTTTTTTGCGGTAGCGAGACTTCACATAGACCAGAACTTATTTTTAAACTCTTCTCTGACAACCATTAAGTATTCATACTTTGTAACGATAGTCAAAATAATGGGTACTTTGTTAAAGTTTTTCACTTCACTCGAATCCTCAATTTCCCTATTCATACCTAATTCCTGATTCTACCATCCTGAATCCTACGTTATTTCTAATGGTGTAGTTTCAAGCCTGTCCAGTGGACCTACTGTCTTCCTTAATGCTAATTATAATTAACCAATTCAAATGTTGTGAATTGACTGACTGACCTCTCATGAACCAACAAACTCGATTTCTGATGAAGTAGCAATTCTCTACTGAACCATGTTCCAGGTTTATTCTCTGGGTCTAAAAAAAGGACAGATCAACGCCAACAGTGAGGGTGTTTCAGACAGTGACAGCAAGCGTAATTTGGACACCTCTGAGAGTACAACTCTTCAACTTTATTCCAAACCCAATTTTTGCCTTCCTTTATTTTGAGTGCAGTATCAGGATCATTTAAGTGCCTAAAATCTTTCTTCTCAATTAAAGTTAATTTAAATAAAACGTCAACTTTTCTCCAAAATCAATTACATCACTCTCATTTAATATAAACATTTCCTCTTCGGGCTTGATTTCATCCATTTGAAGTTAGCATCATTCATTTTGGTCCTTCTGAGCCAGATCAAGATCCAACAGTCAAGTTTTCATCGACAACTTCCACAGTGAAAGTTTCTGAAAAGTGAAGTGCTGGAGGTTGATTTGCAACATTTAACGGTGTGACTATTCTTCACGATGGACGACCTCAAAAACAAGAGGAAAGTTATTAAGACCCAAATTACCATGTTAAAGAAAGAAACAGATGGCTATGCGACAGCAACTCCTGACATTGGTACACTGCAAACACACCAACAAAGAATCAATCGGTTGGAGACTGAACTTGGGGACAATTGGAACGCAGTGGCTATACTATGTAAGGATGACAAAGAGTACGACACTCATACACCATACTATGAGGATGTCATCGGCAAGGTATGTGACATTAAAGCTAAAATTTTGAACACTATGGCCACTCTCAATACTAACACTCCAATCCCTAATCCGACATCACAACCTCAACCTGCTGCTTCAACTGGAAGTACAGGATCTGCTGTCCGCTTACCCACAATAGAACTACCTTCTTTTTCCGGGGACCTTAAAGAATGGCTCACATTTCACGACCTTTTCAAGGCAACAATTGACTCACATCCTACACTTAAGCCTGCACAAAAATTACAATACCTAAAAGCTAATTTAACTGGTGCCGCACAGGGAGTATTAGGATCGGTTCAGGTTATTGATGCAAATTATGCTCCCGCTTGGAAGCGCCTAATTGATCGTTATCATAACGAGAGAGAATTAGTTTTCGACACCATCAAAAGGTTAGTCAACCAAACTAAGATTCAATCAGAATCTGCTTCATCATTGCGTCAATTGGTAGATGTTACCCGAGAATGCATTAGGTCTTTGGAAGCCCTACAACGTCGACCCGACGAATGGTCAGACATTCTCGTATACCTAATTATCCAGAAGCTAGACGACAACACAAGACGGTCCTGGGAACTTTCCCTGAAAGACAAGAAGGTACCGGTTTTTGATGATCTGGTCATCTTTATTGAGCAACAGGCTCACGCTTTGGGGTCCATCATGATCACTCAGGACAGAAGTTCATCTCATGGACATAAGTACAACACACGGGGATCGGATGACAGGTCCAAGACCAAATCTCATCATGCAGCTACTGGCTCCAAGAAATGTCCATGCTGCGATGGGGATCACTCAACATTCAAATGCGAGACATTTCAGAAAATGTCAACAGAAGACAGAAGAGCCTTGGTAAAAAAGCGGTCTTTATGTTACAATTGTTTAGCTATGGGTCATACAGTTAACAATTGCAAATCAGGTGGCTGCAGAGTTTGCAATAAGAAACACCACACCACTCTTCATGAAGCTCACAAGGATACACTCTCGATTACCAAGATTTCAGCATTATCATCTCACTATTCGACAGCAAGGGTTTTATTAGCTACAGTACAATTACATGTGGGTGATGCATTTGGGAAATTTCTTCAGTGTCGGGCTTTCTTAGATTCGGGGAGTGAAGGTAACTTTATAACCTCAGCGTGTGCTAAAAGGCTAAATGTGAAATTACAGAAAGTTAACATAGGAATCTCTGGGTTAACGTCCTCTGAAGTAGCTACTGCAAGAAACAAAGTGACCATTGTAATTACTCCTCATTTTCATCATGACTTTAAATTAATTATTACTGCTCTTGTGCTTCCCCAGGTTACAGGCACAATGCCTTCTAAGCAAATTGACATTTCCAGTTGGGATCACATTCAAGGGCTTACACTGGCCGACCCTAATTTGAATGTTCCTTCCAATGTGGATCTCCTCCTCGGAGCAGAAGTCGTGGCTGACATAGTTATGGAAAATTGCTGCCGAGGACCGGAACATTTACCTATCGCTCAACAATCGAAGCTAGGTTGGATTGTGTACGGACGGGCAGGCGAAGCTGGATCTCAAACGGTAACCTCAAACCACGTTACTATTAGCTTGGATGATTCGGTACGCAAATTCTGGGAGATAGAAGAGATACCTAACTATTCAATATTCACGAATGAAGAGAGATATTGCTTAAGTTACTATGCAAAAACGTATCGCCGAACTTCCCAGGGTAGATTTGTGGTATACTTACCTCTTCGTGATAAGGTACAATTGGGACATTCCAAATCTATTGCTCTAAGGAGATTTACACAGCTGGAGAGAAAACTGGAAGGTCAACCGGAATTTTAATTGCAGTACCACAGTGTCATGCGAGAATAATTGAATCTGGGTCACATAATTCCAGTGCCGGACAATGAACTCCAGTTGCAAGAATCGGAAGTCTTCTATCTGCCTCATCACGCTGTGCTTAAAGAGGCTAGTACTTCAACAAAAGTGAGAGTAGTCTTCGACGGGTCCGCCAAATCTACTTCTGGATATTCTTTGAATAACTGCATGATGGTTGGTCCTGTGGTACAGAGTGACTTGTTTACAATTCTTATTAGATTCAGGCGATGGAGAATAGCATTAACAGCCGATATTATTAAGATGTATAGGCAAATTCTCATCTCCCCAAGTCAGACTAATTTGCAACGTGTACTATGGAGATTCAATGACAGCGAGCCTGTGGGTGAGTATAAATCTGTGACTGTAACTTTTGGGACTGCCTCAGCTCCGTTCCTGGCAACTCAGACCCTTTGTCAACTTGCTAATGATGAAGGCAGCAAATTCCCCATGGCCGCCCCAGTCCTACTTAAAGATGCTTATGTAGATGATATTGCTACAGGTGAGGTCAATGTTAACCGGGCAGTTGAACTTTATTCACAATTAGACTCAATAACTAAGTGTGCTGGCTTCGAGTTATCTAAATGGGTATCTAACAGTGGTGAGGTGATGAGCATCATTCCAGAAGAAGTTAGAGGAACACAGTTTCCAATGAATTTCAGTGACGATGATTCTGTCAAATCCCTGGGTCTACACTGGCATCCATCCATTGATTGCTTTCAGTTTACAGTGACTAAATTTGATTTTACCCAAAAACTAACTAAAAGACTAATACTTTCAGATACTGCTAAACTTTTCGATCCTCTAGGATGGCTTTCTCCAATTACAATCGTGCCTAAGATGTTTTTGCAGGAACTTTGGAGACACGATCTTTCTTGGGATGAATTGCTGTCGGAAACTATTACTCAACCATGGGTCTTCTATAGAGAAAAACTATACGCTGCTCAAACAATTCAAATCCCAAGATGGGCTCTCGGTCAAGATGCTGTGAACATGCAACTACATGGCTTCTCAGATGCCAGTGAAAAGGCTTATGCAGCTTCAATTTATTTGCGGTCAGTTTCAGCATCCGGTAAAGTCCACATTCAATTATTGACTTCAAAGACGCGTGTAGCTCCACTGAAAGTTATTTCTTTGCCAAGACTGGAGTTATGTGGGGCATTATTGTTAGCAAAATTGATTACAGCGGTATGCAAAGTTTTTGATTTAAAGTTTGATGAGGTCCACGCCTGGTGTGATTCCACTATTACATTAGATTGGATTCGTGCCCCATCACACCAGTGGAAGACCTTTGTCGGAAACCGAGTCAGCGAAATTCAGAGCTGCACTCCTCAACCAATTTGGCATCATGTCAAAGGGGTCGAGAATCCAGCAGACTGTGCAAGTCGAGGCGTACCTCCGGAGGACCTCCAGTCTCACAAGCTATGGTGGAACGGGCCGTCCTTTTTACAACAAAAGAAGTTCACAACACATCAATTTTTAAAACCCAGCGAAGAGGCCCTGCAGGAACTGAAGAAAGTTAAGATTGAAGTTCATCATTGCCATATGACTGAAGATTTTTTCGGCAGGTACTCACAACTGAACAAATTACAACGAATGGTATGTTGGTGGGTTCGCTTCTGTAAGTATTTGAAAACTAAGACCTTAATAAAAACTGTATTAAGTGTTTGTGAACTCCGATTTGCCATGAACAGGCTTGTAAGATTAGTTCAACGCAGGGAATTCCACGATGAGTACCAAGCTCTTCAGTTAGGTATGCCTCTACCGAAGAAATCGAAGCTTATAACCCTGCATCCATTCATCGATCAACACGGATGCATTCGTGTTGGAGGAAGATTGCAGAATTCCAGTAACCTCCCAGAAGAACGAAAACATCCTTTGATTTTACCGGGACATCACCGACTAACAAAGCTGCTAATCAGACATTTGCATGAAACTTACCTTCATGCCGGACCAAGTCTTTTGCTTCATCTACTTCAAAATAGATATTGGGTGTTACGCGCCAAGAACAATGTCAAGTACTACGTACGAAAGTGTATGGTATGTACTCGACAACGGGCAGAAACTGCCAAACAATTGATGGGTAACCTTCCAGCCTCTCGAGTGACACCATCAAGAGCTTTCCTTCATTCTGGTGTAGACTATGCGGGCCCTCTAATGCTACGACCCATGAAGGGCAGAAGTAATAAACTTTTTAAATGCTATATAGCATTGTTTGTATGTTTCTCAACTCGTGCTATACATTTAGAAGCAGTGAGTGATATGAGTGCTTCAAGTTTCCTTGCAGCCCTTCACCGTTTTGTCAGTCGCAGAGGACTGCCATCCGAAATCTTTAGCGATTGTGGGTCAAACTTTGTGGGAGCATCTCGTGAATTGAAAGAATTCATTAAGCTCACTCAATCCAGCGACTTCAATAACCAAATAGCCAAATCCTTGAGTCTACAAGAAATTCAGTGGAAATTCAATCCCCCCTCCGCTCCACATATGGGAGGACTTTGGGAGGCCGGGATAAAATCTACAAAATTCCATCTTCGCAGAGTTGTGGGAGAAAGGTCACTCAATTTTGAAGAGCTGAGCACTCTCCTCTGCAAGATAGAAGCTTGCTTGAATTCGAGGCCTCTGTGTGCATCGTCTAGTGACATTGATAGCTATGATGTGTTAACTCCGGGTCATTTCTTAATCCATGATTCTCTTGTTGCAGTTCCAGAACCATGTTATTCACATTTGAAAGAAAATACACTGTCTAGGTGGCAACTGATTCAGCATATGTCCCAGCAATTTTGGAATCGCTGGAGTACAGAGTACCTGTCACGGCTCCAGCAACGTCCGAAGTGGGCATCCTATCAACCTAATATGGAAGTAGGGAATCTAGTGCTGATCAAAGATGAACGTCTCCCACCACAACAATGGCTTCTTGGACGTATAATTCAAGTACATGCGGGCACGGATGGGATGGTCAGAGTTGTCACAGTCAAGACCAAGAACGGAGAGATGAAGAGGCCAATTACCAAATTATGTTCTCTTCCAATTTCAAATAAGGACTAAACTTATTATTTTAACGATATTAAACTGTTTCCTTTTCTTTGCCATGTTACCTGTCTTTTGAAATAGATATTTCAAGCCGGGGTGAAATGTTAAGTTTAAGCTTACTTTGACTAGATATGTATATAATTGTATTTGACATTGTGTACAGTCAGTGCTTTTTTGCGGTAGCGAGACTTCACATAGACCAGAACTTATTTTTAAACTCTTCTCTGACAACCATTAAGTATTCATACTTTGTAACGATAGTCAAAATAATGGGTACTTTGTTAAAGTTTTTCACTTCACTCGAATCCTCAATTTCCCTATTCATACCTAATTCCTGATTCTACCATCCTGAATCCTACGTTATTTCTAATGGTGTAGTTTCAAGCCTGTCCAGTGGACCTACTGTCTTCCTTAATGCTAATTATAATTAACCAATTCAAATGTTGTGAATTGACTGACTGACCTCTCATGAACCAACAAACTCGATTTCTGATGAAGTAGCAATTCTCTACTGAACCATGTTCCAGGTTTATTCTCTGGGTCTAAAAAAAGGACAGATCAACGCCAACAGTGAGGGTGTTTCAGACAGTGACAGCAAGCGTAATTTGGACACCTCTGAGAGTACAACTCTTCAACTTTATTCCAAACCCAATTTTTGCCTTCCTTTATTTTGAGTGCAGTATCAGGATCATTTAAGTGCCTAAAATCTTTCTTCTCAATTAAAGTTAATTTAAATAAAACGTCAACTTTTCTCCAAAATCAATTACATCACTCTCATTTAATATAAACATTTCCTCTTCGGGCTTGATTTCATCCATTTGAAGTTAGCATCATTCAGCTCTATCTGTCAATGGAGCTGGCCGCAACTTTTTATCAGTTCTCAGGGAGTTGGAAAATAATTTTTGTTAATTCACATGTTAATGTTCAAAATGAAACGTCATATATCCTGAGTATAGTTAGAGAAACTTTTTTTCAGTTTCTGGAAGTTTTGCCAATTTTTAAATAGTTACCGAATCGATTTTGTCATCTCATATAGGTAGCTGTCCAACATTGTTTTTAAATTAAAGAGTTAAAGTTAAAAATATTAAGTTACTAAACACATTTTTTGGAACTCAATTTCTGATATCTCGTCTTAAAAAATGGCTTGCTAAATATTTTTTCTTGAGCTTTAATACGTTGCTCACGGCTCCAGTTTAAGTAAATTGCTTAAGCATAGGGTTAAACGAGGCGCCATCGATCAATGTATGAAAAGTACACTTCGATTTCAGTTGCGAAAATCACGATAATTTTCGTTGGGGTACATTGCGCGATGTTATTGGCCAGTGATGTAGTTAAAACGGTGATATTTATTACAACTTATTTTCTGAACAGTTGGAGAATTATTTTTTTTAATCCTGGATTTTTTAAATAAATTTGGGTTGGCGGGTTTAACTATTCCTGTGTAGTTGTCGAAATAGCTTTGTGAGGAGTTGCATGAACTGAAATTTTAATTGACTTTGAACGTTTACTCAAATTTTAAAATAAAAGAAACATTTTTCGCTCATTTGTAGAATATTTCAAGGAATTTAAAATTTGAGTGAAAATTCAAAGAAATTCTAAATTTTAGTTTTTCCTTAAAATGACGCTCTGTGTAGCAAAGTTCTTTGAGCTACGTCGAAATTTCTTTTAAAACCCGGAAGATAATTTTGTAAATCCAATAGTGACCCAGAAGGAAGATTATTAGGTTTATGTATGGGTATATAAAATATGTTGTCCTTTCCCAAATACGTGACCTAAATTGTTTCCACTGAGATAGTAGGCCGAATTTATTGTTACCTCTTATAAGTAGCTGGGCAAAATTGTCTTTAAATTAAACTGCTGAAGTTACAAATATGAACTTACTAAATAAATTTTTGGGAACTAGTTTTCTAATTTTCCATCTTGAAATAGTCTTCCTAAATATTTTTGAGCCTGATAATTGTTTTTTGAAATTGAAGAGAATCGGGCACAATATAATCTATTACAGGTAATTCTCCGAAGGTTTTCTTAAAACTTTTACTAATTTGAATTGGGAGAATATTTTGTCGATTTGTTTGAATTCGTATAAATTTAGTTGAAACTTTCTAGGGATCAGGTGAATAATATTTGTAAACATAGATGTTTATTAACTTTTTTTCAATTTTGATATTTTCTCGGAATTATTTATCAATTTTTCCGTAATGCCCAAGACATTTTCAGGCAATTCAGGAAATTTTAACGTTTTTCGTCAAATCTTATGTAGCCCGCGAGTGCAACGCATCTAATCCCCATATATTCGAAATTAAAACCTGAATTTTTGACAAGATTCGCTTAACTGATTAAAAAGTTATTAGTAGTTGTTCAAAATAACATTGTGCGTCCAGGTTCAATTGGTTGGCAGTGATCGTTCCTATTAAAGATTACGTGTTTCAGTGCTACGTTCGATAAGTTTAGTTGACATCACCAAAGCAATTAATTTAAGCTTGATTAGAGACACGACCACTCGGAAGCTCATGTAGAGCCCGAGGTCAGCTTGCAGCAAAGTTTTCATTCGTTCTTCCAATTATTTTCCAAAACTTGTGGGTAACAGAGTTGTGGCCAGAAGGTTCGTATTGTCCTACAAAATATTTTATTGGATCAAATTCCGAATGATGTGTATGCGCGTGTATGTAAGTATAAGATGGGAAAAATAATTGTTTCCATTTAATTTTTAATTGACTAGCTCTGTTCCGATGTCTAGGAAATTTAGTAAGAAGTCGTTGCGATGATAGATTTACGAATCTAAAAAATATTTTTGGAACCTTCTTGGTTCCGGAGATTTGAGATCCAAAAGGTTAAATGCGGAATGTCCCACATTGCATATAATAAGAACAAACTTGGGATTAGAGCTTCCTTCGGGTTTCCGAAATCCCGAAGTTCCGTGTTCGGAAACGGAACGGAACAATTTCGGAACATTCTTTTTGGTTCCGTCATTGAATCGGGACAAAACCGGAACATGAGCACTTGTACCGGTAATATTGGGACCGGGACTGTTCAGAGCATCGGTACGAAGAATGTCTCATATAATTTATGTCATCGGAAAGCGGAATCGTTCTGTTCCGTTCCGAACCGATCCCGGTACAATTTCTGAAGTGTCGCGCCATCGTTCAACTAGAATGGAAACACCTTTCTTATCGCACTGGCTTGTAAGCAGTTTTTTGCCAAAATAACGAAATTGGATGAACACAGATTTAATTTACGCAAGTGCTTATATGTAATGCGAGTATCGTTTTCCATGAAAATCAACAGAATAACTAATTTGTTTAATACACATGGACATGGGCGATTTTTCTCGAAATGAAAATTATGAAATCGAAATTATTACCAGCAATGAAGCAAGCTTGCAGGAAATTAACACTGTTAGGCCATTGAAATCCACACGCTACAAATATTTATTGCTAAAAAATAATTAATAATAATTATATAATACTGCACAGTAGTTCTTTTCATATGGCCTAATTATTATTAAATCTTATTTTATATAATTAAATAATAGCATTCCCTAGCATCCAATCTATTAAAAGTATATCCTGTATATTAAGTTGCCAGTAATTTGTACACGTATTTCACGTATATGTTGTGAACAATTCCGGGATATTTCGGAACGGAACGGGTTCGGAACGGAAAAACTAGCATAATACGGAACGGAACACAACCTGTAACGGAAAAAATACTTTACTCCTTTGTTCCGAACGGTGTCAGTTCAAATGTTCCGATGTCCCGACAGCCGGAACGGAACCGGGACCAATATTATTTGTAGGTTTCGGAACGGAACGGAATTTCCTACGGAACAAAAATGTTGAACACATTGGAAGCTCTACTTGGGATGTACACATATTACATTATTGACTTTTGAATTTCCTTTCCTCCGAAGTACGGGCTAGCCGCAATGCAACCTCTGACCCACGTTACACACGGCAATATTTCACTATTGATATGTATGTGTATGTATTGTGGTTGCATTTTTTAGACAAATCAATAAAAACAAATTGAACACCAATGAAGTTTGCCCGGAGGACCAACTCTCAAATAATTCCTTGATGACATCATTGAAATTAATGAGTGAATATCCCGTCAAAGATTTGACTACGATGTCCAAATTTCTGCTATCATGACTAACGTTTTGAGGAATTAATACCTTTTTAATTTAGCTAATGTTAACCGAGTTGTGCCTTGCGAGACCAAAATTATTCCAGTTTTTTAAAATTACTTCGGGGCCTCAAAATCGGAGTTTTAAGCATTTTTATTCCCAGTCAACACGAATTAATTCTTGTTTAATAAATTATTTTAAAACTCTTTAATTCATAAGTCAATTATTCCTGAGGGGCAGGTCTCACGTGATTCCTTCTATGCCATGTCAAAAAACAGGTCAAAGTTTGGAAAACCCGTGTAAAGAAATCCGAATTTGATTTTGTTATCTCCTATACGTAGCTAGCCAAAATTAGATAATTAAAATTGAAAATAAGTTATTACATGCATTTTTTAACTCAATTTCTGATATCCCGTCTTAAGAAATGTCTTGCTAAATATTTTTGATTCAGCTCTAATATTTCGCTACCAACTCTAGTGTAAGTAAACTGCTTAAGCGTAGGGTTAAACGGGGCGAAATCTATCAGGGGATGTCGGATTGCTGTTCGGTATCGATAAATGTAGGAAAAGTAAAATTCAAAGTCGGTGGCAAAAATCATGAGCGTTTTCCAAATTTTGGGTAATTGTCTGTTGTAATGGTGTAGTCAAATAGTGGTCATTTCATATAACTTAATTCCTTTCGGAAAAAATGTTTTTTAGATTGTAGGATTTTTTTTACAATTTTGAGATTAACAAATGTGATTATTCCTGAAAAATTATTTCTCGAATTAAAATAATATGTTTCAGGTAGAGCTTGTGCAATAATTAGACAAACGGTACCTAAATTTATTGTTAGTGTAATCTACCAGCGCTTTGCAGGCGTAGAAAACATGAAGGTCAGGATTTACAGTTTTAAAACGTATTGACATTCAAAATTTAAACAACCTTTTTAACAAATTCGATTTTATTTTCGGGGCTTCCACGAATGTATGTCAATAATGGAGTTGCTCAAAATGTTTCCTGAATTACTCAAAAATTTGTCAGTATTTTTGTCAATGGCTGGTTGTTGCATAAAATATGTTTCCATTCCTGAATACACGACCTAAATTGTTTCCACTGAGGTAGTAGGATAAAGCAAGTTGAGGGGTTTTCAAATATTAATTTCTTATTTTTTTAAAAAAATTCCGTCAGTGTAAAATAGTTTGAGCTTTCGTGTCTGATGACAAACTATGAAAATAATTCATAAAGTTTCTCACATTTTTGGGTGTTGTATCCCCGATATTTGAGACGAACCGTTGACATTTGATAAAAATGAATCCCCATGAAATTTTCGCAAATGCCAATGCTTTGAAATATTTTCTGTGTGCCATCACAAAAGCATCGGAAATCTCATTTTCCACCATATTTTCTTCCATTGCGCTCCTCGTTCTCGAGTTTTGATTCTTGTCTCCTCTGGGAATTCTCAACATAGAGTTCAGTAGTAACGAGTGTTTCAATTTCACATTTTGAAAAACCGCAACCCTTGCGGTAAAGTGGGTGTTTGAGGCTGTAACTTAAATTCGGCCAAATTGTTTTATAAATTAACTATGTCGAAACTCAGCTAGACCTGTTTGATTAATACATATTTTGGCTTCGAGGCAACGTGTGGCTCTTGTGAGCTAAAAATTACACACAGATTTGATTTACTGATTACTTAAGTACGTTGTGAATAATTATCGCGTATGTTAAAATCTAGTTAAAATAATTTTTTTGTTAAATAAAATCCTATGTTAGAAATTGAAATGATTTCGTCATTTGTAACGAGTTAATTTAAGCATTTTCTCAATGCCACGAATGGCAGTTAATTGTTTATGACAACTCCTGGGATTTTGAAGAAAGATGTTTTTTGGCCGACAATGTCGGCTAAAATCTCCCGACGCATGTCGGATGTCGGCTAAAATTTTATTTCCGGTAAACTGCTGTTCAGTTTCGACAAGTGTACAAAAAGTACTTGTAAAATTACATTAAGCCATTTTTTGGAAACAAAATCATTGTACTTGTATACATTGGATCAGGATGAAGCAACATTTAACGAGAAAAGGGTTTAAATCGAATAACCTTGTCAATCGGAAAGTAAAAAATACAAAAAATAAATGATTTGTTATTGCGGTATATTAAATGCCCTTGAAGTTTTGTACAAGTTACACGTCTTATTGTATATATATTTGACAATTTGAGCAAAAACGTAAAAACATTCAAAAGTTTAGTTTTCCCCGAAAATGACGTTTCTACGTTTCCCTGAGTTCTGTATATCGAAGATTTTTGAACCACGTGGATAGATATTTTTTTTAAATCCGGAAGAAAATTTCCTGTGAATCCAATATATATTTACCATTGCCCCTTCTAGAAAATATGGGGATTTTCAGATACCGGGTACAGTGTGACCATAATCTTTTGTCGTACCGCCGTAGCCCATGTATATTGGAGTGATCCACAAAATATTTTATTTGTAACAAACTTAGTTCCAGGTTTTCTATTCATTGACCTGGGTCAATAATTGAGGTCACGTGTTTCATAAGATCAAGTAAATCGGGATTTTTAATGTCCCAATTACTTTATTTATTTTTTGTTGTCACAAATTATTTTTCAGGTGTTGTTTCTTTTCTGGTCCGAAAATTGACGTCTGTTTGAGCAGAGGTCCATCAAGAAGTTTAGTGAGATGTGTTCCAAAATTATTACTATTTAAAATTTATTATTTTACATCCGCCCACATAAACTGAAATAAGCGCAACGAAAAAACGAAGTACTCTGATTGGTTAGTTCAACATCTTGAACTTTTTCGGGGTAACTGGGTTAGTGCCGGAAATGTAGTATTGTTCTGCAGAATATTTTATTGGAAGAAATTTAATTTACAATTTATATCATCAAATATGACTCCGTTCATGATCAAATTATGGGTACACACGTAAACAACGCGGAACAACGAATGGATTGTTTTTTGAACAATCCGTATTGTTCAGAAAACAAAACTAAACAAAACTCGTGGAACAAAACAAAACTTAAATTGTTCTACTTTTGTTCGTTTACAATGAGAACAAAACAAAACGAAACGAACAAATTACAGCACTACTCAAGGGTTGAACACGAAGGCTTCAGTTGTCATGCGTGAGTAGAACGTAACGATGCAAAGGAAATGTAATAATTATTTTACCTCCACCCGCATAAATTGAAATAATTTCGAGGGAAAACATTACGAAGTGCCCTTATGGTTAAGCTCAACATCTTGGACATTTTTGGGGTAAAAGGGTTAGGACCGCCAGCGCAGTGTCAATTTCTTGGAATTTGTTCGCATTTATTTGATACTGGCTAGGAATTTGTTGAATCATATTTGTACTTTTGGTTATTTAATAGTTTTTTTTCAATTCCGGGCATTTTGTGGGACTTATTTATCGGCCGTTTCTAAATCTCAGGTAATTTACTAAACTAAGAGGAGAACGTATGGTTTGTAGTTTATGCTGTTACGTCCGGTGGCGCTTCGCCCCTTAGTGACTTAGTTATTGGGAAAAAACTAATGAACTAAAAACGTTTCCCCTGAAAAACCATTAATTAATCTGGCCCACAATGTACGTTTAATTTTTTGTTTTCGAAATCGGCAAACAAACTAAACGCGAACAACATTACAGCATTATCTACGACCTTTACTATATTTTTGTAGTCGCATTTTTTTCAAACAACTTATCAATTATCAATGGTGGCGAGTTGGCTGAAACTATATCTCAATCACTGGGGATCAAAAATGAAAGTTCATAATTGCTGAGTATAGTTTGCAAAACATTTTTTCAGCGTGTCATTTGTGAGCTTAGAATTCCACCCAGACTTGATTTACTGGACTTATTATTATACAAATTATTATCGTATTTTAAAAACTTGTTCAATCAATTTTTGCCAAATAGGATTCTATGTTAGGAATTGAAATGATTCAAATGAAAGAATGTGTTTGTTAATTCACATGTTATTTGTCAAAAATGAAACTTGATAAATCCTGAGTATGGTTAGAGAAACTTTTTTTCAGTTCCTAATATTTTCCAATATGTAAATAGTTACCGAATTGATTTTGTTATTTGGCCAATGTAGCTGCCAAAATTGTTTTTGAATTAAATAATTTAAGTTCAAAATAACAAATTACTAAATGCATTTTTTGGACTAGTTTTCTGAATTCCCATCGTGAAAAATGTCTTGCTAAACATGTTTGCTTTAGCTCTAATACGTTGCTCACGGCACCAGCGTAAGTATCCATATATAACTTCAGCATATAGGGTTAAACGGGGCGATATCTATCAGGAGATTTATAGAATTTATTCTACATGGAGAATTTTAAACGCATTTTAAAATGGGAATTGATTCCGGGGTTACTTAATTATTGAGCAGTTGGCAAATTGTTTTTTTCATTCCCGGAGTATTTTCCAATTTTAAATTGACAGGTTTGACAATTCCTCTGTAGTTGTCGAAATTTTCAGGAATTTTATGAATAAACTGAAATTTTAAATGGGATTGAACGTGTACTCAAATTTTAAAATAAATTAAAAATTTGACACTCATTTGTAGGATATTTCACGAGTTTTCAAACGAGTAGAACATGAGATCGTTGTGTCCTTGAAGTTTTAGACACATACCGCAAAAGGGTGAAACATTTAACAGGAGAAAGTTTAACACCGAAAAACCTTATAAACCGACAGTAAAAACTTAAATTAACAAATGATCTCAAATAATTATTGTGGTCTTTTGAATGCCATTGAAATGTTGTGCAAGTTCCAAATTTTATTACACAAATGTTTTAAAATTTTCTGATCAGAAAATTGACCTCTGTTTATAAAGGTGTGACTCATTTGTGAAGTTTAATGAGAGGGACGCAGTGGCATGTGTGCTTAAAATTGATGCTAGATATTGAAAATGATCTCAATTGGCCCTCTTTTTTAAAAATCTGAAAATGGCTTTGAACCTTTACTGAGATTTTAAAATAAAAGAAACATTTGACGCTCATTTGTAATCCATTTCACGGGCTTTTAAACGAGTAGAACATGATATCGTTGCGTCCAATAGTTTACACAGACCGCAAAATGGTGAAGCACTATGTAACCAGAAAAAGGTTAAAACCGAACTACAGTTTTGTCACAATTTGGTCCCAGTATTTTTTTCAATCTTCTGACAGCTTCTTTCATTTTTTATTAGTCGGCATTTTGGTTTTTCAAAAATTGGGGTTCAAAATTTTGAAAATCTTATTAACAAAAAGTGTAAATTATTCTCAAATATTTTTATTTCAAATGTAAGCTAGTTGGCCAAAATGTTTCCTCAATTCCTAAAATGTTGGTAAATATTTTCGTCAATGGCTGGTTGTTGTATAAAACTTGTTTTCCAATCCTAAATACATGGCCTAAATTGTTTCCAATCTGAGATAGTAGGTCAACTCAGCGAAGTTGAGGGATTTTGCGCTACACATTATCGAATGGTCCTTGTCCCCCCGGGTATTCTTAACGTAAAAATCAAATATCTCCCCAAAATTATAATTTGGAACAGGTGTGTAAGCACATTCTTAAAAGCATTAATCCGGAATCACCTGACGAAACGTTTTCACTGTGTGTAAATACCGGCTAAGGTACAACCTATGGAAATAATTCCTAACTTTTCTCATATTTTTGAATGTTGTAGTCAGAATATTTGAGACGGAGTTGACATTTGCTAAAAATGAATCCCAAGGAAATTTTCGGAAATCCCAGTGCTCACGAATATTTTTATCCCGGCCCTGTCTTCCAACATAAAATCATCAGAAATCTTTGTCTCCTCCACATTTTCTTCCTTTGCGCTCCTCATTCTTGAATTTCGCTCCTGGTAACCGCCGGGCATTCTCAACGTAAAGAGTACTCAAACATCTCCCCAAAAAATACAATTTGTTACGAGCGTATAAACGTATTCTGATAAATATTAATCCGTAACTACCTGACCAAATGTTTTGACTGCGCGTAAAGACTTGACAGAACATTTTAATCAGTTTCGAGGAAGTTCCCAAATTATTGGCCAAATTTTGTGTGAATTATTAGAAGGTTGGCCAATTATTTATTTGCCAGTTCGTAAATATTTTTAAAACCATTTTCGCCTTCTGCCTACACATGGTCAAAAGTTGAATATTGTCCAAAAATACGAAATGGAAATAAAATTAATTGACTTTCAAGCAAGACATTGAGTAGTTTCGACAAAGTCCGGAAAAGGTAAAATGTATTCAGAAAATTCAATGTAAAACTCATAAATCCAAAAATTGAACGTAAATATATAAATTGGAATTAAGGCCAGACTTAAGTTATAAGACCCATTTGTTACCGAATGGCGTGAATTTTAAGTCATGAGAACAATTATACCATTTTAATTATGAATCTGTCATCCAAATTAATTACTTATTTTCTGCCTGAATATTTTCGAAATTTGTTCAATTGAGGTATATGTAGTTGGAATTTTAAAAAAATGAATAAATATTATTATGGTAAATACACACCCTCCAAGCAGCTGAAAAACCGACTTCATTAAAGCCTAAGGCAGGATATGTCTCGAAAAATAATCACTTGTGCTTCTGGAATGCTCAAAGGTGGAAGATGAATTAAGGCTTCAGATGTCATGCGTGAGTAGAACGTATGGACGCTTTAAATTGGTCCCAAAACTTTAAGTACTGTTTCACTTTTTCCACTCAAAGATACGGTAACCGTGGAGTCTGTTTACTTTTCCATCTGGAGCCAAAGTGTAGCTGTCGATCGTTCCTTCTGAAGATTGCCTCAGTGTTGTGTTGGAAACGTTTATAGTTGATCGTACGAATTAAATGCAGAGACCAGGAACAGGACACGTCTGAAGCTCTTGCACCGGAAGTCACCACCCAGCTAATTGTAAGTCTTATTCGTTTTTAGTAAATTTCGCATTTTCAGAAAACCATTTTAGAAATTCAGCGACAATTCAAAAACTTTCAAAATTTTTGGAATTCCTACGCCGTTGGCAAATTGTTTTTTTTTTAATTCCAGGATTTTAGTACAATTTTTATATTTACAGGTTTGACTATTCATAAATAATTGTCTAAATTGTTGTTTTAAAATTTGCGCAAAATTTCCTAAACATTCAAAAATTTTTCCGAAAATGGCGCTACTTCATTTCCCTGATTTCTGTATATCTAAAATCTTTGAATTACTTGGATAGTAAAAAATGCTTTAAAGACTGGAAGACAGTTTTCTGAGTATCCTGTATATCGTCGCTGAAGAGGCCAAATGGACTAAGTGCAATTTCGACTAGAAGCAAAATGGTCTACATGCCTTTTTCCTTAAAGGCAAAACGGAATAGTTGCAAGCTTTCCTGAAAGCAAAAAGAACTACCTGCAGTTTTCACTAAAAGCAAAATGGTCTACATGCGGGTATACTTTCATAATGGCAATTCTGCTTTAAAGCGAAATTGTATGTAGACCATTTTGCTTTTAGACAAAATTGTAAGTAGACCATATTGCTTTTAAAACTTGATGCATCTATTCCATTTTGCCTCTTCAGCGACGATATATTTACCATCGTACCTTCTAAGGAATAGCGGGAGAGCAAATTGTTTTCAGGCACCGGGTACAGTGTGTTAATAATCCTTTGTCGTTCCGCCGTAGCCCACATACAGTGGAGTGATTTACAAAATATTTTCTTTGTAACAACTAAAATTATCGGGTCAATTATTGAGGACACAGGGTCCATAAACATAAAGCAAAGTCCGGGTTTTTAATATCTTTTAATTGCTTCGTATATTTTTTATTGACACAAATTGTTTCTCAGAAAATGCGGTGTTTGTTAGACATTTTCTGGTCAGAAAATTGACGTCTGTTTGCACAGAGGTTTTTCAGTTTGATATGGGCTTCAACAAGATTTAATTGCAAACGATATTCTCGTTAAATAAAGCGAGATGTCTCGTACTGTCTCGTTGATGAATAAAGAGCGAGATAAATGAGATTCTCGTCTCGTTGTCTCGTTATACTCACCCCTAATCCCGACGTGATCAAGAGCAAGGTCACTGCATTTATTCCACAAGGGGAATAATGAGGTTTATGGTGCTTGCCACCTCAACTCATCTCTCTTAATCAATTAATATTGGTTTCATTAAAATCAGACGACTTTAGAAGTTATTAAGAAACACCGGAATGACGCAATTTTAGGTTGAGGTTTTGCCAAGTCACTGACTTTTCCCACAAGGGGAACTAACGAGGTGATAAGATTAGCTTTACCTATCAACGGAGTTGGCAGAAAGTTTTTCTCAATTCTCAGGGACTTGGAAGAATATTTTTGTTAATTCATGTGGTATTGGTCAAAAATGAAAGTTCATAATTTCTGAGTAAAGTTGGCAAAACTTTTTTCAGTTCTTGATATTTTGGCGATTTTTAAATAGTTACCGAATTGACTGTGTTATCTCCTGCAGTTAGAAGGCCAAAATTTTTTAAAAATTAAATAGTTATTGAAGTTGAAAATATTAAGTTACTAAATACACTTCTTGGAACTAGTTTTCTTTTTCCCGATCTTGAAGAATGCGTTTCAAATATTTTTTCTTTAGCTGCAATACGTCTCACGGCTACAGTGTAGGTAAGTTGCTTAAGCATAGGGTTAAACGGGGCGACATATATCAGGAGAAATATTTTGGTCAGTTCACAAATAATTGGTAAAATTTTGTGTGAATTATTAGAAAGTTGGTCAATTACTTATTTGCCCGTCCGTAAATATTTTTACAGAATTTTTGCCTTCGCCCTGTACATGGTCTAAATCTGAATATTTTCCGAAAATAAAAAATGGAAATAAAATTTATTGCACTTCCAAACGATCCATCCATAGTTGCGATAAATTCAGAAAAAGAACAAGATTTAGTCTGAAAATACAAATTCAGCCTCGTGAATTCAAAAATGCAAATTAAATGTATATAATTTCCTTTAATTCAGAAAATTATAACTAATTCTTAAAAAAGTTTATTCCTAGAAAATTGATTTTTAAAAAATATGTATTTTTCTCGAATTGCAAATTTTTCTACCACTTGCTTGTTAGTGCCTGAGGATGACAGTCTGTTAGATGTCGAAAGCTTGCATATAATTTAGCTTGTTTAATAAAATGAACCACGTAAACCAAAGAAATGGATTCTATTATTTTAAATGCATAAAGTTAAATTTAGGGCAAACTAATTGTGAGCTCAAAGGACTATACACACTCTCCAAGCAGGTGAAAAACCCCCTTCATTAAAGCCTAAGGCAGGATATGTCCAGGGTGCTGTACTCTCAAGAAAAATCATTTTTGCTTCCGGCAGATTCAATTGCAGAATATGCATATGCTACAGTTGTCACGCATGAGTAGAACGCATGGACGCTTGAGATACATATGTCCCAAAACGTTAACCAAAACCTTTCACTTTTTCTACTCGAAGATACGTTTTAACCGTGGAGTCTCAGTTTACTTTTTTATGTGGAGCCAAAGTGTAGCTGGCGATCGTTCCTTCGAAAGACTGTCTCATAATCAGTGTTGTGTTGGAAACGTTTAGTTGATCGTACGAATTAAATGCAGAGACCAGGAACAGGACACGTCTGAAGCTCTTGCACCGGAAGTCACCACCCAGCTAATTGTAAGTCATTTTAGTTTGAATAAATTTTGCATTTTCAAAAAACCGTAATCCTTCTGGCAAAGCGGGTGTTTGAGGTTGTAATTTAAATTTTGCCTATTTTTATAAATTAACTATATCGAACTTCAGCTAGGCTTATTTTATTGGATTAATAAATATTTTCGGCTTCCACCCAACGTGTGTCATTTGTGAGCTTAGCCAGATTTGATTTACTGGACTTACGGATCTACTGAATACTTATGTAGGGTTTGATTTACTGTACTATCGTGTTTTAAATACGTGTTCAATCAATTTTTCTGAAATAAAATTATGTTAGGAATTGAAATGATTGAAATGAAAGAATATGTTTGGTAATTAACATATTATTGGTAAAAAATGAAACTTCATAAATCCTGAGTATAGTTAGAGAAACGTTTTTTCAGTTCCTGATATTTTGCCAATTCTTAAATTCATTTTGTTATCTCTTACAGGTAGCAGGTCAAAATTGTTTTTAAATTAAATAATTATTGAAGTTAAAAATATTAAGTTACAATTTTGGCTCATTTTCTGATTGTCACAGTTGTTTTTTGGCTTAGAATGGTCAATATTGGTCACAACAATTTCTTTGGCCTCAGAATGGTCAATATTGATCACAATTTGTTTTACTTAGAATGGTCAATATTGGTCGCAGTTGTTTTTTGGCCTCAGAATGGTCAATATTTGTCACAGTTGTTTTTTGGCCTCAGAATGGTCAACATTGGTCACAATTATTTTTTCGGCCTTAGATTGTTCAACATTGGTCGCAATGAATTATTTGGCCTTAGATTGGTCAACATTAGTCACAATTATTTTGTTGGCCTTAGATTGGTCAACATTGGTCAATTTGAAGTCAGGAAACATCTGTGATACCTAATTTTTAACCTGAAGCCAAGAAACCATTGATTATCAAAAGTAGTCAGTATTTGAACTAAAACCACTTATGATGAATGCATGCCATAAATGCATGTCATTCATCTAAACGACTTTCGAAAAAGAAATTTTGTTTTATTATTTAACATTGGAAAATTTAGGTTGGACAGGAGGGACTCGATGCTCACGTAGTTGGCTTCCCATTGTTCATGATTACTTATTAATATTAATACCTAAAAATAATATTTAATATAAAGTCAATTACCTCTCTCACTCTCTACAAGAAAACCAAGATTTTACTTAAAATGAGAAGCTGTGGCAGATAAAAAAATAAGAATAGTCTTTAAATTGAGAAATTAAGTTAATAAGGCAAAGGTGCCCAAAATAGTGCCCCTCATGGGTACAGGTTTTACCCGGGTATTTGGGTACAGGTTCAGGTACAGGTACGTATCAGGTACATACTTCTTGTACCCATCCAATTTGGGTACAGGTTCAGGTTCAGTCGTTAGATACCTGAAAATTCAGGTTCAGGTTCAGGTATGGGTACAGGTACAGAAAGTAATCTTTTGGGTATAAACCCATCAGGTACGGGTACGCACTGGGTAAGTACCTGAACCTGAATGTAAAATACCTGAACTTTCAGGTACTTTTCAGTCAATAATAATTTCCAAGTAACGCCTGTAAAGGTGTTGTTGAGCTTTAAAAACTCCTCCGAATTTTTGACCTTGAAACATTTTACGTTAAAATTTATACGTATAAGCTCAGTCAGGAAAACTAATTCCACCGTATAGGAACACGTGGCTAGTTACCCAGCATTAGCTGGAATGACCAGAGATTTTTTATCAGTTCCTGGAACTGCTAAAGAACAGAGATCTAAGATTGAGCGAGCCTTCTCCTATGGCCCAGATCTTCTGACACATAAACGCTTATATAAGAGTGGAGTTACGGTAGGAAATGTTTTTGTTTCAAAGCTTGGCTGAAGTTAAAATCTGAGGAGTTTGAATCTAAAAAAATGTTTTCCATTGCAAAAGCAATTGCAGGGGGCAAAACAAATTCTTAGTCGTTCAATTTCTCGCCATTATTGAACGTTTAGAAAATATTACACTGCATTTGTATTGTTGGATTGAACTTATTTATGTCGTAGATTTTGCTACCTATTATCCTTTTTAACCTTTATGTAATCATTTTTAGCCACTGATAATTCCAGTACTTAGTCATTCTTTAGAAGAATAAATAATCAAAATATATCTAATCTGATAAATAAATTTATTGAGTCAAAATGCCTTGGTCGCAGATATTTTAATTTTTTATTTCGTATAAAATATTTGGTAATCCTTTAAATTTGTACAATGGAAAATACCCGGGTACAGGTACTTTTTTGGGTACTTTTTGGGTACAGGTACTTTTTGGGTACAGGTACTTTTCAGGTACAGGTACTCCTGATTTGGTTTGAGTACAGGTACAGGTTCAGGAAAATTGAACCCGGGTATTCAGGTACAGGTACGGGTATAGGTTCAAAAAATCCATGCACCCATGATTCAGGTACAGGTTCAGGTACAGGTACAACATTTTTGTACCCATGCGGAGCACTACTTCTGACGCATAAACGCTTATATAAGTTTGGAGTTACGGTAGGAAATGTTTTTGTTTCAAAGCTTGGCTGAAGTTAAAATCTGAGGAGTTTGAATCTAAAAAATGTTTTCCATTGCAAAAGCAATTGCAGGGTGCAAAACAAATTCTTAATCGTTTAATTTCTCGCCATTATTGAACGTTTAGAAAATATTACACTGCATTTGTATTGTTGCATTGAACTTATTTATATCGTAGATTTTGTTATCTATTATACTTTTCAACCTTTATGTAATCATTTATAGCCACTGATAATTCCAGTACTTAGTCATTCTTTCGAAGAATAAATAATAAAAATATATGTAATCTAATAAATAAATTTATTAAGTCAAAATGTCTTGGTCGCAGATATTTAAATTTTTTATTTCGTGTAAAATATTTGGTAATCCTTTAAATTAGTACAATGGAAAATACCCGGGTAGGTTCAGGTACTTTTAAAATATACCCGGGTACAGGTACTTTTTTGGGTACTTTTTGGGTACGGGTACTTTTCAGGTACAGGTACTCCTGATTTAGTTTGAGTACAGGTACAGGTTCAGGAAAATTGAACCCAGGTATTCAGGTACAGGTACGGGTATAGGTTCAAAAAATCCATGTACCCATGATTCAGGTACAGGTTCAGGTCCAGGTACAACATTTTTGTACCCATGCGGGGCACTAGCCCAAAAGGTTTAGCCTACCTAAAATACTACATATTTTTTGCAGCTTTGCCTTCCCTACATATTAACCTACATTATTTATCAAAAATAAATTGCCTACCTATTTGCCTACATATATACTCCTGTAATGTTTCTGCCTATATTTTAGCCTATAAAGGCCTATATTTTAGCCTATAAAGGCCTATATTTTAGCCTATAAAGGCCTATATTTTAGCCTATAAAGACCTATTTTTAGCCTATAAAGGCTTTTTTAACTAAAAATCATCTATATATGTACGTGCAATCGTTACACATGAAAAAAATCAAACTACTAAAATGTCACGTATTTGAAGAATATTTTTGAGATTTATTTTAAGGTTAAATCAAATAATTGCTTGACAAATTTGTCAATAGATTATTAAATATACCTATTTTTACCTTCGCAAACTGCCTACCTTGTTCCTAAATAAAAAGTGAACTCTTGCAGCTCCTACATATAATATAGGATTAATTTTAGCTGTAATTAGTGCACCCTATTTTACTACTTATAATTACTTGGATTTTGCATCCTGCCTATTTTTATCCTATATATAGGCCTATGTAAATTGTAAATTGTATTTACATTTTTTATTTTCGGAAAATATTCAGCTTTAGACCATGCACAGGGAGAAGGCAAAAATACTATAAAAATATGTACGGACGGGGTAATTTAGAGAAATTCCATTATAACTTAATAGCACCTAAAGTTCCAACCCGATTTCAATAACACTGGCACCAACTTACTTATGGGGTAGAGTTGTGTACGGAACAATGAATATATCTCATGCATTTGCTTTCTATTCAAAATTCAAATCAGCGGATTGACAAATCCGCAGCCTAAATTGGAAAAATTCCAATTTCCTTAATAATTTCTAAAGTACCTGTCCGATTTCAATAAAACCAAATCCAACGGATTACGAGAGGGTAGTGAAAACCATCGATAAACCTAATTATTCCGCCTTTAGGAAAAATTCAGTGACCTTACTTTTTATCGCAATCTTGGGGTCAATTGCTATACTGCGCAATGTTATTATTATTAAATACATATTATAATATATAAATGCCTATATGACACAAGACACATTTGAAGGAATTCCGCCACGTATTCGAGAATTGGAAAACAATTTCGGACAGCTGCGTAGAAATGACAAAAATATTTTAACTTTATTCGTCGTCCAAAATTCCAGGAATTTTCAAAATATAGACCTCAGTGGGTCACAATTGTCCTATGACATCATTTCATTGGGATTCTGTAATTAGTGCACCCTATTTTACTACTTATAATTACTTGGATTTTGCATCCTGCCTATTTTTATCCTATATATAGGCCTATAAATAGGATAGGTGGACACCTTTGTAATAAGGTGCTCCTCATGGTGGGAATGTACTGAGTGTTTGTCAATCCCTGTTGCTTATAAAATAAAATTTATAACGATAGAAAAAAAAGATTAACCACAAAATTAATTTTGCAGTTTACGAATTTAGCTCAAAACTAAAATTATGTCATATAGGGATTTATCATGAAATTAACATTGTGCTGTATAGGAGTTTACCTGAAAATGAACATTGCGCAGTATTGAAATTTATCAAAAAATTAACATTACGCTGAATAGCAATTGATTCCAACGTTGTGATAAAAAGCACGGTCACTTAATAATGAGGTTTCGAAGGTTGCAACCTCAACTCCTCCCTCTTAATCGTTTAATATTGGTTTTATTAAAATCAGACTTGTACTTAAGAAGTTATTAAGAAATATTGGAATTTTCCAATTTGTAAAGTCGCTGAATTTTTAATACGAAGCGAATTAATGTAGTTTACTGTTGACTACAACCCCAACTGAACCCTCTGAGTGGATTGATACTGGTTTCATTGAAATCGAACTGAAACTTTAGAAGTTATTAAGCAACACTGGAATTTCACAATTTCAGGCTAAGGTTTTGCCAAGTTACTGAATATTACCAGAAGGGAATTAACTACGTTATGGGATTGCTATCAATGGAGTTGACAGAAAGTGTTTCTCAATTCTCAGGTATTTGGAGGACTATTTTTGTTAATTCACATGTTATTGGTCAAAAATGAAACTTCATAAATCCTAAGTATAGTTAGCGAAACTTTTTTTCAGTTCCTGATATTTTGCCAATTTGTAAATAGTTAGTGAATTGATTTTGTTATACCGTACAGGTCAGGGTTGGTTTGGTTTAAACCAAATGATTTAAACCATGGTTTAAACCATGGTTTAAACCAAAAGGTTTTTTTATAAAAACCAATGGTTTAAACCAAAAGGTTTTTTTATAAAAACCAATGGTTTAAACCAGGGTTGGGGGTTTTTTTGGTTTTTTTCAAAAAAACCAAACAACCAGGTTTTTTTGGTTTAAACCGGGTTTTTTTGGTTTAAACCAGGTTTTTTTGGTTTAAACAAATTTTCAATCCAAAACATTCATTAATATACAAAAACATGTGAATTTGAACAAATTTACTTATTTCCCAAACTCAGTAAGTATCACAAAGTGTTAAATATTTAATAATTTTGATATAATTTTAACGATAACTTTGCAGCATAAACTTAAGTTTGGCGTTTTTCATTCTACAAACGATTCCGAATTTCTAAATGTACAAGACTAAAAGCTAGTAGTATTATTTACTTCACTAAAGTTTGACTGCACAAAATCACAGTAACTGCACAAGTTTTGTGCACGACGAAATATAAGCATTTTGGATTGAAAATATTAAAATTTCAGGTGTTTGGTTTATAAACCAAACACCTGAAATTTTAAACCATTAATTTTAAACCAGGTTTAAACCAAAAAAACCTGGTTGTTTGGTTTTTTTGAAAAAAACCAAAAAAAACCCCAACCCTGGTACAGGTAGCAGGGCAAAATTGTTGTTTTTAAATTAAATAATTTTTTATTAAAGATACAAATATTAAGTTACTAAATACATTTGTTCGAGCTTATTTTCTGATTTCCCGTCTAGCAAAATGTCTTCGTAAATAGTCTTGCTTTAGCTCTAATACGTTGCTCACGGCTCCAGTGTAGGTAAATTGCTCAGTTTCGACAAGTGTACAAAAAGTAAAATTTTGTAAAATCACATTGCGCGATTTTCTGGAAACAACATCATTGAACTTTGACAATTATAAATCCATTTTAAAATAGGAATGTATTCGGGCGTTATGTATGACAAAACATTCAACTTTCTGAAATTTTCTGAAAAATTGGGGGTTTCCGAGTAGATCCGATTCTTTTGTTCCTACATGAGTGACCAATGGTGTAGTCTATAGCTTTTAAAGGGGACGGGGACGTCCCGTCGGAAAACTGGACGGACCGGGGCCAAAATAATTGTCTCCATGTCGTATTCGGGACGGGACATGATTTTTGGTCGCGTGTATAACGGGACGGGACAAGCAAGCATAGCAGAACAAGGATAACGTTTCAGCTTTTAATGCTCACGAGTGAACTATTCTGTGAGTACTATTTCACCGAATGTAAGACATTCGATTTTAGGTTGTAGAAAATGAGCTTATTGCTCAAAAAATGGCTGGTACTTCATAATTATAGCTCCTTATTGAGTGACTACCTTGCGGAACCGTACCTCGTACTCGAAATCGAAGCATCGAGTATGGACTCCAATCCAAGGTACTCGTACTCGCCACATATACGAGTACTCAGGAAAATACTTGAAATAAGCGACCGAGTTCCAGTTCAGAACCCGAACTTGTTTCATACTCGCGAGTACGGAACTGTAAATACCGAAATCCCGTACTCGTACTCGTGCCGTGACTCGAGTCTTCATACTCGAGTATTTAATAATAACAAGACCACAATTGAACAGTGATTTTTCTCCAGCCATGGACATTCTCTTAGGATCCAATAAGTCATTTTAATTTAATTTAATATTAGCGCCTTCGTCTCTTTACTGGAAATTCAAAAGTTTGCAACACTTGTGTGCACGTGTACGCGTACTCGTATATTGAGCATGTGGTACTCGAACTCGAACTCGATAACCCTTATGAGTATTTTTATTGGACTCGTACTCGTTTGATACTCGTACTCGTAAGTATGTGAAAAATCGTTACCCGTACTCGAAACCCATTTCAAGTATCGAGTATTCACAAAAATTTGACCGTACTCGACTCGAACTCGTACTCGATACTCGCCGGTATACTCGAACTCGATAAGGAGCTATATTCATAATGGTTGTATAATTATGATTATAAGATTTTATCATTAGACCGAATAAAGACAAAATATACATATATTTATAATCATAACTGAAGTAAGTAATCATACACAGTATTTAAAAACGGAGTCGAAACTTGAGTGATAGGCAGAGCTATGCAAAATACTTGGTCTTCGATGCCAAAATACAAAATAAAATACCTGAATTAAAATATGTAAAATACAAAATACAAAGTAAATATCCTCAGGCTACATTGCTAAAATAAAAATAAAAATATAATACTTGGTAGAAAATTTAAAATACTCAAATACAAAATACTGTATTTTAAATACAATACTTTTCTTAAAATACTCACCTAATCCTCACTATTTTTGATTTCTAGAACAAACTTTTTAAAACAGTCACTTCAAAGGCTGCATATAAGACATGTGTAGTAACAAATTGTTCAACGGTTGCCGAATAGGTCAGTCCATTATAATTATATTTAAAGTCGTTTTGACTGTTAATGAAGTAACAGATTAATATGAAATTTGTATTTATTAGTAAATAAATGTATTTTCGGAATAATTATTATAAAAAAGGCTAGTAACTGAAAATTAAATCGAGTAGGTGTTCGTCTTCGGCGTATCTTAAATATTGTTGCTGAAGAGGCAAAATGGTCTATGCTGTAAAAACCATGCCCACGTAGACCATTTCGCCTCTTCAACGACGATATACAGTATCGACAATCTGAACATGTTTGATGTAGCCAAGGGATTCATTCCAACGTATGTTATTCCAATGTGTAAAAGGGAATTTTCACTGACATTGCACATCGTATAAGCCATACTTGCAGTCGTTCAGTTCATAAAGTTATGAACTGAACTGAACTAGCCAATATTTTCATTGTTTTTGAATGAACTTGAACGAACTAGTGAAATGCAAAATTTTGATTGAATGAATTTGAATTGAACTCAGCAGAACTTATTATGAATGTGAACGAACGTTCATCGTACGTTCAAGTAACACAAACTGAACTGAATTGAACTTAAGAGTCCAGGTTTGAATATAAACTTTTATATTCGTGAACACCACACGAATATTATCTATCTCTAAATTGCATGGCCATATATTTTATAGTTTTAATCTCAAAAACTAGCATTCTGGTTTTTGACTATTCATTACAATGACATTAAATTACAAATTCAAGAAATAGTTATTTACAAGAAAGTCGGTATGTTACATTTAATTACGCATATTTGGCACATTTTAGACGAAATCGTATGAATTAAAACCCACAATAAGCGTATAGCATATTTATACGATTTATTAACTTGGAATAGCTTGGTTTTCTTAGATTGGTCGTTTACCAGAAAGCTCAAAGTCAATACTGCTTTCAAAACACCGGAGATTTGAAAGTAGTTATCTAATCAGTCATTTAGCGAAAAATTGAGTCAAAGTTCAAAGTCAGCCATAAAAATATTACTTAATGCCACTTAAATTTACCATAAATGACTTGAACTAATTGGCTCGCTAATGACTGATAAAGCGAACTGAACTGAACGACCGAAAAGTTAATAATGAATTGAATTGAACTTTGAAAACATACTGAAAGGGTGAACTGAACTGAACGTAACGACTGGAAAGTACGTAGTGAATTGAACTGAACTACGACAGGCTTTCGACAAGGGGAACTGAACTGAACTGAACGGCACGAAAAATTTGGGGATGTGAATGGAACTGAATTTGAACTTTGGGCCAAAACTGCAAGTATGGTATAAGCTATATACAGCGTCAAAATCAGAAATCATACCAGCGAAAAATATTTTGAGCAAAATACTTTATTTGAATTACATTTCATATTTCATTAAAAGTAAGTAAATACCAAATACTTTTGTACTTCCTGGCTCTCAAAATAATATGTACAAAATACTTGCTTACTGCTTACAACTTTTAAATACAAAATACTTTGTGGTCTGAAAATACGTATTTTAAAATACTGAATTTGAAAATACTGCATAGCTCTGACTGCAACAGCAATGCGATTTTGAATATGCATAACTGAAAATGCCATTTTCAAACTGCAGACCTGAAAATGCAATTTTGAAACTGCTTAACTGAAAATGCAATTTTGAAACTGCTTAACTGAAAATGCCATTTTCAAACTGCAGACCTGAAAATGCAATTTTGAAACTGCTTAACTGAAAATGCAATTTTGAAACTGCTTAACTGAAAATGCAATTTTGAAACTGCTTAACTGAAAATGCAATTTTGAAACTGCTTAACTGAAAATGCAATTTTGAAACTGCTTAACTGAAAATGCAATTTTGAAACTGCTTAACTGAAAATGCAATTTTGAAACTGCTTAACTGAAAATGCAATTTTGAAACTGCTTAACTGAAAATGCAATTTTGAAACTGCTTAACTGAAAATGCAATTTTGAAACTGCTTAACTGAAAATGCAATTTAGAACTGCAGATCTGAAAATGCAATGTTGAAACTGCAAAAAAAATGCAATTTTAAAACTGCAACGCAGAAATGCAATTTTCAAACTGCAAAACTGAAAATGCAATTTTCAAACTGCAAAACTGAAAATGCAATTTTCAAACTGCAAAACTGAAAATGCAATTTTCAAACTGCAAAACTGAAAATGCAATTTTCAAACTGCAAAACTGAAAATGCAATTTTCAAACTGCAAAACTGAAAATGCAATTTTCAAACTGCAAAACTGAAAATGCAATTTTCAAACTGCAAAACTGAAAATGCAATTTTCAAACTGCAAAACTGAAAATGCAATTTTCAAACTGCAAAACTGAAAATGCAATTTTCAAACTGCAAAAGTGAAAACGTAATTTTCAAAATGCAAATCGGAATATGCAAACTTGAAATGCAAACCTTCAAATGCAATTTTCAAACTGCAAAAGTGAAAACGTAATTTTCAAAATGCAAATCGGAATATGCAAACTTGAAATGCAAACCTTCAAATGCAATTTTCAAACTGCAAAAGTGAAAACGTAATTTTCAAAATGCAAATCGGAATATGCAAACTTGAAATGCAAACCGTCAATTGCAATTTTTGGACTTCAAAACTTGGCTGTAAATTGAAAATACAATTTTAATACTGAAAAACTAAAATGAGATTTTCAAACTACAAACCTGAAAATGCCTTTTTGAAACTGCAAAACAGAAATGCAATTTTAAATCTGCATAACTAAAAATGCCATTTTCAAGCTGCAGACCTGAAAATGCAATTTTGAAGCTGCAAAACAGAAATGCAATTTTAAATCTGCATAACTAAAAATGCCATTTTCAAGCTGCAGACCTGAAAATGCAATTTTGAAGCTGCAAAACAGAAATGCAATTTTGAAACTGCAAAACAGAAATGCAATTTTGAAACTGCAAAACAGAAATGCAATTTTGAAACTGCAAAACAGAAATGCAATTTTGAAACTGCTGAACTGAAAAAGCAATTTTGAAACCACAAAAAAAATGCAATTTTAAAACTGCAAAACAGAAATGCAATTTTCAAACTGCAAAACTGAAAATGCAATTTTCAAACTGCAAAACTGAAAATGCAATTTTCAAACTGTAAAAGTGAAAACGAAATTTTGAGGCTGTAAAATTGAAAATACAGTTTTAATACTGCAAAATTAAAACGAGATTTTCAAACTGTAAACCTGAAAACGAAATTTTGAGGCTGTAAAATTGAAAATACAATTTTAATACTGCAAAATTAAAACGAGATTTTCAAACTGTAAACCTGAAAATGCATTTTTGAAACTGCAAAACAGTATTGCGATTTTGATTATACATAACTGAAAATGCCATTTTTAAACTGCAGACCTAAAATGCAATTTTGAAACTGCAAAACTGAAAATACAATTTTCAAACTGCAAAAGACAAAACGAAATTTCGAAAATGCAAATCGGAATATGCAATCTTGAAAATGCCAAACCTGAGAATGCAATTTTAAGGCTGCAAAATTGAAGATACAAATTGAATACTGTAAAACTAAATAGAGATTTTCAAACTGCAAACCTGAAAATACATTTTTGAAACTGCAAATCAGAATTGTAATTTTGAATCTGCATAACTGAAAATGTCATATTCAAACTGTCGACCTGAAAATGTAATTTTGAAACTGCAAACCAGAAATGTGATTTTAAAACTGCAAAACAGAAATGCAATTTTAAAACTGCAAAACTAAAAATGCAATTTTCAAACTGCATCAGACGATTTCGAAAATGCAAATCGGAAGATCCAATCTTAAAAATGCCAAACCTGAGAATGCAATTTTTAGACTTGAGAACTTGAAATGCAATTCTAAGGCTGCAAAATTGAAAATACAATTTTAATACTGTAAAACTAAAATGAGATTTACAAACTGCAAACATGAAAATACATTTTTAAAACTGCAAACCTGAAAATACATTTTTGAAACTGCAAACCTGAAAATACATGTTTGAAACTGCAAACCTGAAAATACATTTTTGAAACTGCAAACCTGAAAATACATTTTTAAAACTGCAAATCAGAATTGCAATTTGAATCTGCATAGCCGAAAATGCATTTTTGAAACTGCAAAACAGAAATGCAATTTTCAAACTGCTAAACAGAAATGCAATTTTCAAACTGCTAAACTATATATGCAATTTTCAAACTGCTAAACTAAATATGCAATTTTGAAACCGCAAAACAAAAATGCAATTTTAAAATTGCAAAACAGAAATGCAATTTTGCAACTGCAAACCAGAAATGCAATTTTGAAACTGCAAACCAGAAATGCAATTTTCAAACTGCAAAACAGAAATGCAATTTTCAAACTGCAAAACTGAACATACAATTTTCAAACTGTAAAAGTGAAAATGAAAACCTGAGAGTGCATTTTTTCGTAAAAGTGAAAATGAAATTTTGAAAATGCAAATCGGAATATGCAATCTTGAAAATGCAAACCTGAGAATGCAATTTTTAGACTTCAAAACTTGAAATGTAATTTTGAGGCTGTAAAATTCAAAATTTTAATACTGCAGAACTAAAATGAGATTTTCCAACTGCAAACCAGAAAATACAATTTTTGAAACTGCAAAACAGCATTGCGATTTTGATTATGCATAACTGAAAATGCCGTTTTGAAACTGCAGATCTGAAAATGATAGTTTGAAATTAAAGACCTGAAGCTGCAATGTTGAAACTGCAAAACAAAAATGCAATTTTGAAACCGCAAAACAGAAATGAAATTTTTAAACTGTAAAATTGAAAACGAAATTTTGAAAATGCAAATCGGAATACGCAATCTTGAAAATGCAAAACAGAAATGCAATTTCGAAACTGCAAAACTGAAACTGCAAAACTGAAGCTGAAACTGCAAAACTGAAACTGCAAAACTGAAACTGAAACTGCAAAACTGAAACTGAAACTGCAAAACTGAAACTGCAAAACTGAAACTGCAAAACTGAAACTGCAAAACTGAAACTGCAAAACTGAAACTGCAAAACTGAAACTGCAAAACTGAAACTGCAAAACTGAAACTGCAAAACTGAAACTGCAAAACTGAAACTGCAAAACTGAAACTGCAAAACTGAAACTGCAAAACTGAAACTGCAAAACTGAAACTGCAAAACTGAAACTGCAAAACTGAAACTGCAAAACTGAAACTGCAAAACTGAAACTGCAAAACTGAAACTGCAAAACTGAAACTGCAAAACTGAAACTGCAAAACTGAAACTGCAAAACTGAAACTGCAAAACTGAAACTGAAACTGCAAAACTGAAACTGCAAAATTGAAACTGCAAAATTGAAACTGCAAAACTGAAACTGCAAAATTGAAACTGCAAAATTGAAACTGCAAAACTGAAACTGCAAAACTGAAACTGCAAAATTGAAACTGCAAAACTGAAACTGCAAAACTGAAACTGCAAAATTGAAACTGCAAAACTGAAACTGCAAAACTGAAACTGCAAAATTGAAACTGCAAAACTGAAACTGCAAAACTGAAACTGCAAAACTGAAACTGCAAAACTGAAATTGCGAAACGGAAGATGCAAATTTGAGACTGTGAAACTGAAAGTGCAAAACTGAAATTGCGAAACAGAAGATGCAAATTTGAGACTGTGAAACTGAACGTGCACATTTAAAACTGCGAAACTTAAACAGCATTATTTAAACTGCATAACTTAACATGCACTTTTGAAACTGCTAACATAATCTGCAAAAACGGTATTGCAATTTTTAAACCGCAAAACTGAACTGAAAAACTAGCATTTGATATTTTATGAATAAGATAATAATGAATTAATTTGTGCATCTCGGTTCTACGTGTGGGCGAATAATATATTATGCATACGTAGGATACTTAAGATTCATTGCCGGGTAATCACGTGCAGACAAAACGATGTTTTCAGAAGCTTTGGAATTTTTGGATGCCTTGGCTTATTTTTGTACCCATGGTATTGTAGCTGCAGCTTTTTTATACTGGAGATGCTTTGTTTCGTTCATTATTATCTAATTCCTCCCATATCAAATGCTAGTTTTTCAATTTGTAGAGCCATAAAAGAATCTTCAAGTTCAGTTCAATTGTAATCTTCGTTTTGGTTTTTTTAAAACCTCATTTTTTGAAGTCGGTTTTGAACTTTAGATTTTAATAGAGCTTCTGCCGGGGACAGGAACGTCCCATCGGGACACTGGACGGACTGGGACGGGACGTCCCCGGGGACAAAATAATTGTCCCCATGTCGTATTCGGGACGGGACGGGGACAAAAAAAATTGTCCCCACTATATTCGGGACGGGACATGATTTTCGGTCGTGTATATAACGGGACGGGACGAGCAAACATAGCAGAACGCAGATAACGTTTCAGCTTTAATGCTCATGAGTAAACTATTCTGTGAACACTTTCACCGAATGTAAGACATTCGATTTTAGGCCAAAGCTGGGCAAAAAATTGCGTATCCTAAATCCTACATACATTTTATAGTTTACAAAGAGCATATATTTTGCATACATAAATTTGTCCAGAAATTTAATCATACATCATATATGCAGCATATAAATAAATGTATGCATAAATATATGTACACGTGCCTATAAAAGTATGTTGAACGTTATGAACCTTTATAAAAGTAAATACAATTTATGATGGTTAAGTTTAAAAATATTAATTTCTAGTGTCGTAGGTGTCAGTCAAAACGTCTAGAAATTGTTTGCATTGCAGCAGGAAATTACAAATGCGAATACACCAATAGACACAGACCATGCCAAGAAAATACAGATGGAGTTCGCTGAACATACACGGTGCATACGTACCTAAATCTCCCGGTCTTTTATACATACATACATACTCGTACATACAGTATTCACAGCATACATATATCATACATTTTTTTAGCAGAAACTTGCAGCCTACATATATTGCATACAAATATTCGGAAAATGTGCGAACATGCATAAAAAATCTGCATATATTTATGCATAAATATAGGATATGTGCCCACCTTTGGCTGTTTGTAGTAATTATCGGGCGGTACAGGAATTTTGTTCACATGCCCCCCCCCCATTTTCATTCCCTCACTGACTGCTGAGCAGTGTGGCTGTCTCTCGCTGAGGTTCCTGGCTACCATAAAAGCTACGAATGCCTGTTCATTCCAACTGAATTGCTGCTGGGTATCCTGACACCCTGAAGTCACGGACTTGTGGTGTAAGGCCCATCTGTAGCAACGCTGGAACTTTGCAATTCGACTGACATCCGCATCTGATCAGCCCCCACAATCCGTTTTTTTGCGTAATTCTGGCTTGACAGTGTTATTAGGGTATCTGTAGTTATTACTAAGTAATTATGGCTAGTATTGCTTGTTGTGCAGTGTGTAAGCTTAAGATCAAAAAGTTGGTTCTTACTCTCCGTTGCTCTATGTTCTCTTGTACTTACCACAGAAAATGTATAAATATGAGCTTATCAGTGTATAGGAGTATCGCCTTGGATCTCTGGCATTGTTTCTCATGTGTGAGTAGAGATACGAATGTATGCCCCAGCTTAATTAATATTGATGTAAACATATCTGCCTCTGTCGACGAACCTGGTACTGTTAGTGCACATTGCTCTCAGCGTAAATTGGTAAAGTTCTTGTTCCTCAATATTAATAATTTTGTACTTCATAAACTTGAGGAGGTAAAGACTATGTTGTTCGAAAAAAAAACAATTGATGTATTTGCGGGTGTTGAGACATTTTTCACATCCGAAACTGCTCTTCCAATTTACTCTATCCAAGGATACAACATAGTTACCAAGAACCGCACACACAAGAAAGGCGGCGGACTTTTGTTATATTTACATAAGAGAATGAGGTTTAACATCTTGGAAATGAATATTGAAATGTACAACTCTGAGGTTGAGTACCTTTCATGTAAAATAGGCATAAATGAATTTCAGTCCGTCATTATTCTGGTTATCTATCGACCACCAGGAGCTTCTGTGGAAAAGTTTTTCTTATTTTTACATGCGCTTTTTAAATATATGTCAAAAATTAATCTTCCCTACATGATTGTTGGCGATATAAATATAGATTTATCCAGTATGACTCAAGATACAGTGAAACTAATCTCTGGCTTAAGTATGCATAATTATAAGCAAGTCATTAATGTGCAGACTCGTAGAGTATTGGGCAAGAGATCGTCTAGTACACTAATTGACCATCTGTATGTACCCCTAAATCTATGTATTAAATGGTCAACATTCACAACAGGTATCTCTGACCATGAATACATTTGCTTTGATTATAGCTTTAAGAAATCCGCCTCTAATGTTGTAAAAATAAGGAAGTATCGTAGTTACAAACATATGGATTGGAATACCCTCAATACAGAGCTTTGTAAAATAGACTGGGAATTTCTTAACAACAAAAAGTACAGTATAGACTGTGTATAATATTATAAGTACAACAATTCGTGAGCGTCTATATGAGCTTGCCGAGTGAAAGGTGAAGCGAGTTAAAACCTCCTCGAAGTGTTGGGTTAGCCCAGAAATACGTAAGGAAATAACGATACGTGACACATATAAAACCTATGCATGTACTCATAATTCCCTTGTATATTGGAACTTGTTTAAGCAACTACGCTCAAAGATCAAGAAAGATATATATGAAGCGAAACGTAAATATTTTGAGTTTCAGTTAAATAAAAATGCGACAAATCCACGGGCTGTGTGGGATGTAGTAGATGAGGTTATGGGTATCTCCAGGAATGGTGGGACAGTCATTGAGAAGCTGTATGTAAATAATGCTAATATAACTGAATATAATGAAATCTGTGATGAACTGGCAAGATCCTTTACTGTGGATTGTAACTATAATGATAACGATATCTTATTATTCAAAAATTCACTAACATGCAATTCTGACTATAACAATATTGACAGCAAAAAGGTTTGGACTGCCTTTCGTGGACTTAAAAGAAAAATTAATAAGTATGATGTTGTTAACTATGAAGTGTTTTCCAGAGCCAGTATTGTAACCCCTATAGTGCTCTTGTTCAATATAATGTTTTCCACATGTACTCTTCCAAGCTACTTCAAAACTGCCACTGTGACTCCTATATATAAAGGTAAAGGCAGTAAGTACTGTTCTGACTCTTATCGCCCTATCCATAGTCTCCCTTTTTTGAATAAGCTCTTCGAGAAAATTGTCTACAATCGATTAAGATTTGAATGTGAGAGAAGCCTGGATGAGAACCAACATGGTTTCAGACGTGGCCGATCATGTTTTACTGCAGTACTCGTATTCATGCACAAACTGTGTAGTTATCTCAATATACCAACAGTTAAGGTGTTTGCGGTATTTGTGGATCTAAAGAAGGCCTTCAACTCAGTATCCAGAATTCTCTTACTCCAAAAATTCAACCACAATTTCAATTGTGACCCTAGACTCTTAATGCTCTTATCTGAATATTTATATAAAAGGACTTTCAAAATTGTTGTCAACAATGCGGTATCTAAATGCTATGTAGATATCAATGGTGTTTCACAAGGGTCTATTCTTGGCCCATATCTCTTCATAATGTTTTTCTCAGATATCAACAAGTTGCTATCCATAGATTACGTATGTTATGCTGATGACCTCGTTTTATGTATATACGATACATGTATTAATACTCTGTTCATGAAAATGCAGGTCTGGCTAAATAAGCTTAATGTATGGATTCCGGAAAATGCTCTCACTATTAGCACAGCCAAGACAATGTATGTGGTATATCATTAGTCATGTAACATAGACACTGATTGTAAATTATCTATCAATGATGAGCCATTGCAGCGAGTTTGGTGCTTTAAGTATCTAGGAATCCTAATAGATGAGAAACTTAGTTTTAAAGACCATGGTGACCTTGCCCTTAAAAAAATCTCAAAAATGATGGGTGCTGTGTATAGAGTTCGCCGACTCTTAAATGACAGCACAAAACGAATGCTTGTTAATTCCTTTGTGCTCTCCCATATAGACTATTGTATATTAGTGTGGGGAGGTACCTGCAAGTCCAGGATAGACGCTATCCAGCAAAAGCTGGACAAATTTCTCCTGTGTCTTCATACAAAAAAACCTACACGTGTACCTTACACTCTAGCTGATATATATGAAACTTATAACATTCTGTCTATATCTGAACGATTGATGTTCTATAGTAATAAGTTTATGTATTCCCTGATACACTATGGACACTGTGTAAACTACATTAATGGTATTATACTCTTCAAGATTTCCACTGGCCGTCCGCGCTCTGCGAATAATATTGTACTATTCCAACCATTAACTAAACTAAAAATCGGAGAAAGAAATGTTATTTACTTATGCGTGAGGCTTTGGAATGGTCTCCCAAGTCTGCTCAAAGTGCGTGATTGCCTACTTCCAACTTTCAACAAATTGCTTATCAAACATATTCTTGTACAGCGTAATGGAAATACCCTTTAAAAAAAATTATTAATTCCAAATGAATCGGACCTCTTGTTATGACTGTATTTCTACTGTATGTATTGGACACTCTGTGTCTGGGCTGAAAACCAATATTTATATTGACTCTTTTTGACAGTGAATAAAGTATAATAATAATAATAATGCCCCGATTTTCGGAACGGGACCCGGGACAACGTTTTTATAAATTTTTGGGGACGGGACGGGAACATGGCTTTTGTCACCGTGTCCCGATTTCCGGGACGGGACTGGGGACAAAGGTTTTAAACAAATATCGGGACGGGACAAGAATTTTGTCCCCAACAGAAGCTCTAGATTTTAAGGTACATAATTTGAAGCCGAATAGTTTGTTGTATGCTTCAACGCTGAGTTGGGACTGAATCTGAGTTTGGGCCTTTGTCACTGGAATTTAATTGGCTAGAAACAAAGAAACGCAAGTTGTTTGATATCATGCATTTATTTATGGAATGTGTATATATGCAAAATCCCAGACAGCAAATTTTTGGCTTCTTACTAGGTAACAGGAATCCGACTAAAGTATTTTAGGAATTACTATGCACGTCAGATACACACTCTTTAAATAAGATTTATGATTTAACGTCAGTAAAATAAGAAACTAAGCTTAGTTAGCGATAAATGCTTTCAGCGTTTATCGTTTTGTACAGAACCGGATCTGTAATATGTAATACTTATGATCTGTATAACTTGTGTATGAACTTTCTCGTAAACACAATAAATACATACATACATACATGTTTGATAAGTTCAAATATATGGGCTTCAATAAAATGCGGGATGGCGGGATGACTCAATAAAATGCGGGATGGCGGGACGACTCAATAAAATGCGGGATGGGATGTGGGATGGGATCAATGAAACTTTGCGGGATGGCGGGATGGGATGCAGGATTTACTCAATGTAATACTGCGGGATAACGGGATGGGATGCGGGATCACTCAGTAAAATGAAAAAAACAGTCATTCAACTTACTTGTGAATGTGGGAATATAGCCCAATGAATCCTGTGAATACAAGAAGAATCGTAGTTTATACTCTAGCTTATAAGGTAAATGAATAATTTCAAAATTCTAAATTTTTTTGGGGCATATTTACAAAACTCTCGAGCTTGTTGCTAACCGTGGCTAGACATATCACGATATTTCAGATTTTCGAGTATATATAATTACACCATACTTGCAGTTTTGGTCCAAAGTTCAAATTCAGTTCCATTCACATCCCAAAATATTTCGTGCCGTTCAGTTAAGTTCAGTTCTTCTTGTCCAAATCCCGTCGTAGTTCAGTTCAATTCACTGCGTACTTTCCAGTCGTTACGTTCAGTTCAGTTCATCCTTGCAGTATTTTTTCAAAGTTCAATTCAATTCATTATATACTTTTTGGTCGTTCAGTTCAGTTCACTTTATCTGTCATTAGAGTGTCACTTATGATATATTTTAGTGACATTTAGTTTTATTTTTATAACTGACTTTGAACTTTCGATGAATCAAGATTTTTCCCTAAGTGACTGGTTAAATAAAACTCCGGTGTTTTGAAAGCAGTATTGACTTTGAACTTTCTGATAAACAATCAGGATATAAAAACCAAGCGCTTCCAAATTAATAAATCATATAACTATGCATACAATTATTGATCTTTTTAATACATACAACTCGTTATAGTATGTAAAAATCGGTTTGCTTGTACTCAATTTGTTTGATTTGTAATTTAATGTCATTGACATGGATAATCAAAAACCAAGGTGCTAGCTTTTAAGACTACAACAATACAATTTATGGTCATGCACTTTATAGATATATAATATTCGTTTTTTGTTCACGTTTGTACAAGCTTATATTCAAACCCTGACTCCTAAGTTCAATTCAGTTCAGTTTTTGTTATTTGAACGTATGATGAACGTTCTTTCACGTTCCAAATAAGTTTTTCTGAGTTCAATTCAAGTTCATTCAATCAAAAGTTTGCATTTAGCTAGTTCGTTCAAGTTCATTCAAAAACAATAAGAATAAGAGCTAGTTCAGTTCAGTTCACCACTTTATGAACTGAACGACTGCAAGCATGAATTACACTAATGTTTAAATGAATACTAATACTGCAGTTTTGTAAACATGACCCAAAAAAATTACAATCCAAAAAAGTATAAGCTTTTCTGGTATTCACAGGATTCATTAGGCTATATTCTCACAATCACAAGTAAGTTGAATGATTGTTTTTTCATTTTATTGAGTGATCCCGCATCCCATCCCGCAGTATTACATTGAGTAATCCTGCATCCCATCCCGCCATCCCGCAGTGTTTCATTGATCCCATCCCGCATTTTATTGGGTCGTCCCGCCATCCCACCATCCCGCATTTTATTGAGTCATCCCGCCATCCCGCCATCCCACCATCCCGCATTTTATTGAAGCCCAAATATATTAAGGAAAATTAGCTTTCTCAGCTCGTTTACTAAAAAAAATACTTAACAAATAATACGATGATAATACATTGATTTACTAGAATATTGCAGATCATTGACTTTGCTTCTTGGTAAACTTCAGGTATTATTTATTAGGTGTTAACAAAATTTTCGCTATTTCAGTCTCCAGTTTATCTAGATGCCATTTGTTCAAAGCAAGTTTGTTTTCTTGCGTTATTAAAATGTATGTATTTATTGTCTTGGGTTCAAATGTATTTTTGTGTACTAATCTGCCATTCTCGTTCATTGTTTGTTACTTTGACATTTAATTGGTTTTCTGCTCCGTAATTATTTAACCACTTAGAGCGATGATGCCACGAAATCTCCTTAATAATAGTAAAAACTTGGCTCGTATAATGGTACTGTGAAATAAATAATGCAATGCGTGGCGTGTTTTACTGTTGTATATTGACTGAAAGTGACAAGTAAGTATATTTCCAGAACGTTTACTCAATGTGTTAATAAAATCACATCTAACAATAAATTCTACGTCAGCAGGGTCACTATAAATGAAGAACTTCACACGTATCTTAAAATTGTCATTCTTACAATTATATATTATTTATAATAGTATTATTACCTAAATACTAGTCGTATTAAGTACTTTTTTAGATTAAGTTTGAGTTATCGGACTTAGTGATTCTTGTAACTTACGTATTCACTTTAATAAACAACTCTTCACGCTTCTCTTGACAAGTGGGACAATTAACATTAAATTAAACAATATGTAGCACAATAACAAATAATACATATGCGTTTCAGCGCTGTTTCGAATGGTAACTATACATTACAACCAACTAGAACTTAGACAATTCATTTAAGTATGTCTCCAAACTGGTACTTATTGCACAGTAATCAATAAAACAGAGAGGTGAGGTAACCGAAAATTTGGTCTGTGAATAGCAAAAGCAGTGCAGTGTGTAACTATGAGAATCACAGGCACAGTAGTGGTAAAATTTGTTTGTCAGTATTTCTACATGTATAAAAATGGTTCGATTACTCTATATTGTTAAGCATTTTTGTTAATACAACATTTTACTAGGCAATACAAATTGTAATACGTACAGGTGTGCGCAGAAAAAACAACATGAATACTAGATGCCTCCACACGTACATAATTACAAAGTATCATCAGCATCAAAAGAACACACATCGACATAGCATTCATACGCATTTAATTCTAGTCAACCTTAATTCAAGCAGTTCTGTTAAATAACAGGACAAACTTTAAAGCCGTTGATGAGCAGTTTAACGTAACTGCAATGCTTTTTTGAGCTTGGAGAAGGATCATATCCTATTTACTTGTGAAGAAATTGTTTGTGATATTTTGACAAGAACGGATGAGCATATTTTTCGTGGTTGGTAATCAATGGTGGATTTCAATTTTAGACCTCAAGCCTACAAAACATGAAATCAAAATTTACTTTACTTACTAACTTTTCAAAAATGAATTTGTAAATCCTTTGATACATTATACGAATATTACATCCACCGATATTTCCCACTCACACCGATTATAGCGATTAACAATATAGCAAGCAGATAAAAAAAGTGGAGGCTGTAGCATGCATTACAATATAAACATTGCAAAACTTTTGGCAACAATTATTTGCATGTGCAATACATTAGTTCATATGACTTGTATACAAATTATGAGATGCCCGTAAAACTAGGTAAAATGTAACGACAATAAAATTCTAAAAAGCAATTGACATGCAATTATACCACAAGATATTCTAAATTAAAAGGCCAAGTAAATATGTTATTTTAAAATAATTTTAATACTGAAGGAAAAAAGCATGGCATGGTAAGGTAAACCAACTACTGACTACTGACATTACTGATCAGTTTTAAAGGTAACTTGTGCAATTGCTTGATAAGACAGTTTATGTTTCCTCTCTGTAAACGAAAAACAACCTGAAAATATCTTCGATTTTTGTGACGATAATTATAGATCAGACAGTAAAAAAAAGTTGGGTTTGACTAATGGGAACGTTGGACAACCATTTAAGAGATACATAGCAACAACTAAAATGACTTGTAGCTACTTAGGATGTTAAGCTCTACAGAAACTTTACTACAATATTCACATGTCTTTGGCTGACCCATCATTAATCATGTAGCCATATTGATTCCGAGTAATTTGATGGAAAGGCCACACAATTTTCAAAAGAGGCTTTGATCCCAGAAAAGCTCTAAAATTCTTCAGAGAATATTTAGCTGCTCCAGGAATTTGACGACTTATTCTCCTGGAACTATCCGCTGACGTTTGGCCTGTCAAATCATACAGAAATATTATGGTGATTTAATTGTTCTTACAGATAGATAAATACAAAATAATTACTTTGCTTTTCAATTTAAACTTCGCAACTCACCTTTCAAAGCTAAAACGAAGTAATACAAAAAAATTCCAGTTGCAGCCATACATCCAGTAAAGTTTATGGACATAACAATGTGGAGCATGGTACGATCGATTAAGACCGTGTAGATGGCTACTAAGCATTTGAATAGCCACCAGTACCACTCCACACCTTGAATATGTACCAGTCGAATATATCCGAAACAAGAAGCGTAGAAGGTTGCAACAGCCAAGTAAAACAGTAATCCCAGGAAATTACTGTGATTATCTTCTCCAATACATTGCATTGCAAACACACAATGATGATCCCTGCGTAAGATGCATGTCTGACAAATGCTGCAGTGCCATGCCCTTGGGGGTACAAATATTTCACAAGATGCACAGATGTGCCACGTAGAATCTGAATTATATGGCCGATTCGTAAATTGCTCGGCTAGGTGGCGTATACTATTTGTTGCATTTGCACGAAATCCTTCAACATCCGTACGAGCACCAACGTTTTGATCCTGATCAGCCAAGTTATCTTGCTTCGGCGGAATTAAAATCCTACCTTGAATGGACGAATGTCGCAGGCGTAATTGCATCAAGTTTGCCTCTATGGCAAAGTACAGCCAGAAACCCCAAATGTAAAGAAGCACAAAAACGGGCCAGCTGCAAGTTGCACAGATTTCCGGGAGTATTAAAAGAAATCCATAGTACAGTGTCAAATGGATAATAAATTGTAGGAATGAGTAGACAAGGAGTTCCACTCGACCTCGCTTGGCACCTGGAATTCAATTAACATTTTGAAAGCTTTTTGACAAGTGCAAGACCAGTTAACGTTATTTCGATTATTCATTTAATTAAGTTTAGATTGGAAATTCTGCCCCATTTTGTATAAGAGTATAAAGAACTTACGCTGAATATGGTCTTGAATTAAAAATTTTATCACATTTACAATATCCATTACGAATGCACGGTAGAATCCGGCTAAAAATAAAATATAAATCATTTCTTTGAATCACTGGATGTTAAAACAAACCAATATACACTGAAATGGAAATTTAGAATCATTCACAATTACTTTTCATAGAGCAAAATCGATGCATTACTGTTGTACCTTGGCTAATAATAAGTGGTACGTAAAAATTAGTTAAATAAATTAAACAAATTTCCATTGTACATATTACTATTTAATACTGTATTAATTACAGAACAATGCTATGTTCAGCCCAATGATCATTTATTTAAGCACTAGTTACATGCATTTCTGGCATTAAAATACAAAATTTGATCGGTCTCCATTTGAAAAGTCGGCTTAATTAACCTGCACGTTTATTGAAAGTATTTCCAATAAATGAAACTGGAATCCATGGTTTTTTTCTTCACTCTGGTTATAAAAAGATATTGAAACCGAAACTTCAGATGTACATGAATTTCTGGCATTCAAATACAAAATTTGATCAAAGGTCTCAAAGACGAAAAATGATGAAGATTCTGAAGTATACATGATTATATGTAGTACATGTAATTCTAAAAGCATTGGAGAAATATACAGACAACTAAGCACCAAAGTTTTGGAACATAAGGATAATCAAAGAAGATAATATAAAGAGTCGGCTATTGCAAGACATGTTATACGAAATAGAGGCCATGACAAAACTTGGCAAGAAGATAAAATTGGAGTACATAAATGAAAATTAACATTGCTTATAAGACAGATTAAAGAAGGTCTTATAATTCAACAATCAAGAAAAAATGTGATTTAACATTTTTTTAAAATTGATTTAAAAATCATTTCAAAATGTTATAAGCTTTCAGATTGGTAATATATATTAGAGATATTTAGTCATATTTAGGCCCTGAAGAAGAGCACTCTTTGTGTTTGAAAGCTTGGCATAATAAAAGTGATTCTAAGCAATAATCACGTATTCCAATTATTCCAATTATTCCAATTTTAGTATTCGTTTCTCAGTCATGACTGAATATCACATTTATACTTAAAAGTGCCATGCCATAGTTGTAAATGCATAAATGTATGTACACGAACGCATGCACATATATACGATTGTTCCTAATTGCATCCTATCATCGAAATTAATATTTTTATTTATTTGTTACTGGAATAATTGATATCATCATACATACTTCTGTACTGACAATTTCTGCATAATAAATATTTACTTATATAATATATGTATATAATGTACAAAAGTCTTTCCAGGATCCACTTCAGATACTATAGTTGTAAAAAACGTTAAAGAAAGGGAATTCCGAAGAGGAAGGATTGAGTAAATCCGCCAAATAGCAGCAGGTGCCTGCGAGACCCTCGTACAAACTATACGGACAATCAGGAGTTCTAGCTTTACTTTTGAAGTTAGAATCCTTTAAAAATTCGGCGAATTTTTCAGCTCTGTACAAATACTTTCCAGAGATATCGGGTTCTTTGGTAAGTCTATGCAGCAGCAGAAACACATAGCCATTCCCCGCTACTCCGTGACAAATCCCTAAAAATTTTGAAATGCAGATTTAAAAAATGAGATAAAATATTTGGTCACAGAAACGAAATGATTTCTAACAGTTCCAGAATGTTACCTGGCCCCTTTCTCAACAATCCTTTCGTCCAAACAACCTCTCCGCACTTGATGCAGGCATCCAAGTATTTCGGATTACCAAAGTGCAAGTACGCTTTCGCAAACAAATAGATTGCTCCAGGTGCACCATGACACCAATGAACTAATTCATTAGACTCGGATCTTCTGTTCCGTTCTGAGATTTCATCCATTGCACAAGGAAAATTTCCTTCTCGAGATTGCAAAGATAAGTAAAAGTCACAAGTCTGTTGGATGTCTCTCTCCGCGTCAACATCATCTTTTAAGAAAAGGGGGAACGACAACAGGATTTGCAGAATAGCACATAATCCATGAGCAGCTCCTGCACAGTAACCATGATCAAGTATGACAACTAAGTCAATCATATTACTCATGATTTAATCTAATTTTCCAAATTAGCCAGCTCACCAAGATACTCGGTGTCATAGTAAGAAAACATCAAAGGACACGGACTACTTTTATGCCTAGCATACCTCCGGCCACTCTGAACAATGGTGGACCAAATCTCTCGTAAATCCTTCAATCCAAAGAAATGTATTATTAATCATGCAGTCAAACATGATAATCCATTTGTTAAATGATACAAATGTCAGTACTCAGATCAAACTACCTCCTTAGGTACGCCAGGATACCCATGGCCAAGTTTCTCCTGTAACCATAAAGCTCCAAATAAGTAGCCCGCCCTGCCTACAAATAGTTCGTCGCTCCCACATTGCAGGAATTCAATAGGCTTACACACCGAAGCAGCATCAATGTAATTCGTTAGTGACTGATTGAGCAGCTCTCGATTTCCCATAATTTTTCCGAACACAGCTCCAACTGCATAAAAACCTGCTTTACCAAGCAAGAATCCAACACTATCGACACTGCAGATGCACCAAAATTAACATACTCATGAAAGCATTGACAAAAATCTCACACAGAGGAGTAATCAACTTGAATATATGTAAAAACCTACTCTTTTTTGGAGCTCTTCACCACAGTATGCATTTCTACATATTTCACATGTCGCTCATACAGTTTTTGGGCTAATGGTAGAAAATACTGCCGTTCCTGATCATTCAAGACGTTGTAAATGTGAAGGTAAGCATAAGTGATACCAGCAGCCCCAACGTAGATGCCTCCATCACAGTCTGCCCGTGACTGGGAAAAGACTGTCGCCGCCGTTTCCAGTAATAGACTTTTTACCCAAGCTTTGTCCACAAGAGTAGATGTGTTCCCAGGGAAGTCAGGAAAGGGGTTGGTAAAATACCGTCGTCTATCCATCTGTTCGTCCTTCAATTTATACTGAGGTCCGAATAGCGCAGTTATGTAATTCCAAACCCTAAACGTTTATATTTCAATTTAGTTTAACTCCTCCACCTTAATTGTTCTGACTTTTACATTTTATATCTTCACTCAAGGTTCACGAAGAAAATCATTTAGCATCAACAGCACATCAAAAAGTAATTTGAATTGGGGCCAGTTGAGACGTCTACACGTCTATTAGATTTTCCCTTATAGTGTGTTCAATTTTTGCTTTGATTTTAAAGTTACATTTGAAAAACGGAATCACAGAAAGGAAAATGAATGGTCCAAGATGCTACACACCCAGAATTTTTCAATAGTAAGTAACTGGAATTGGTAAAGCGAATCTTTCCTAACCCAAGTCTAAAGTCCTAACCCCCCCCCCCCTAGCCTGTGTCATTTGGTTACACAAGCCATACGTGGATTTCAAAAATTACAAATAAGAGCATAACATCGATCGTACCCCTGTGCTTTCAAAGATTATTTGCCTAAAACCACCAACAATACGAATAACCAAAACAATCGAACAACTTCTGAGATGCAGGGGGAAGCTGATTTCTCTAAACTCGTTGATTAGCAGTCAAAAAAAGTAGGTATACTGAAGTCTTTAATAATTAAGTCATTAATTCTTTCGATTCCAATATTTGAAGCGAAATTATACTACGGCAACAACATTTACTACCAACCATAAGCCTTGTTAGCTTCTATAAATTTTACTACAGCATTTCTAGGTGTTAGACAATTAATTCAGAGAGAAACTCAATATGTGTTAATGTATGTATTTGCTCTATCTAATCCCCTTCTGCTCATAAAAATAACTGACATTACAACGCCACTCAAGAGTTCCCAGTGATGTTTGCCAACTATTATATCGCATCCTGACAATGAAAGTCACATAAGGTTACATTCCTTTAAACGCCCTCTCTCCAGATATCAATCAACATATTCTTTCATTAACGTTGGTTGGTTTTGAAACCACATTTTGTCCTAGAAATTGTTGTCTGCAAAATTAGGGATTTATTTAAACCCCTACTGAACATTTCATTGAATATTACTTCTAGCATCGAACGGATTAAAAATGCCAAAATTATTAAGTTGGACCACCCTTGATCACGACACTCTATCATAACGTCAACTTTTGCTGAAAGTGAAAGGGGATCGGACTACACAAACCTATTCAAAGAAACTTGGTCAACTTCCCTCCGAAATAATGCATTTCATGTCTGCCAATATCAAAAGAGACTGGAACGAAATCCTAAGTTCACGGAATCTAGTCTAAGTATAAGTATTGCATGTGTGTTCCTACATTCAATTTATTCGACAGTAACATTTGATTAAAAAACAAAACAACCTCAATCGTTTCCTGCGAGTAACGTCACACCGTTCATTTAAATCCAATGTCCACTTCAATAACATTTCAACGGTGGACTCTGTGCTCGTTTTTTAATTTAGATCCACGTATTGATTTAGCCAACCTTCGTTAAAATTAGTCCGCGAGGTAAAACTAAATAACAAACACAGATTTGTGATTACAAGCCCCAATGAATCCAGTCACAAGAACAATCACAAATGTACATAGAATCGGAAATGTGCGGCAACCGATCCAGGCTCCAAAATCGAATTGACTCTTCGTGAATTGGATCAAAATAAAAAACAACAAACTTTCCTTGGAAATCCTATACTCAACCTTCGAATCCCTCACTAGTAAAATATCGAACAACTGAATACCATTAACGAACAATGCTAAAAACTAAATTGCGGCAAGTCTCAATCAGGTGAAGCGGAATCCTGCCATACAAAATACAGGTCCAGTCCCTCAAATACAGATATTCAATGAAAGATCATCAAGTTCACTATTGCAATCCCCAGACGGTCATTCGATTAAAAATCCGGAAGGTATAAAACATTAACATCAAGCACACTCAAGAAGGCTTGATGCATGTCTAAATCTTGCTCGCTGGTGTTAGAGTAACGTGATGAGCTTCAAAACAAAGACAAGTACTTAAGAGTTAATGTTAATAATACCGCTGAGCAAGGCCAAATAATGGGAAAAGACGAAAAGTACATGGTGTTTGTTAACTTATACATCAGTCGGTGAGTACACAACGTCATCACACATTGGCTGACATGACTATGTACCAAATTTTGGAAAATATTTTCGTCATCTTATCAGATTCCAGAGTGCTATGTCCTGTGCTAATTAAGTTGATAGCATGACGATTGCATTGATACTCACGGGATATTTTGAAATCATAGAGTGCGAGGCATGTGCAGCGGTATCCCTATTATTAAAGGGCACTTTCTGTCCGCGTATTTAAAGTTCCGCGCGTTCATAGTTCAATGGCCTCACACAACGCCCAAAAGGTGGCAAGCCAAGGGCTCCTTATTATTAACTAGCACTACCTGTAAAGCGCTACTCTTAATATAAGCGCGCATGATTTAGGCATACCTCAAGGCTCTAGGACAGGGCTTGATTCGTTGATTCGTAAGCCGTTTGGCTTTTAATTTCTACAGTCACACTACCACCTCTTCAAGTAATTGTCCCTGTGAAGCACAGGGCTTTTGCTAGTTAACTATTAACTAACAACAACTCTTACTTGTCTTTGTTTTGAAGCTTATCGCGTTACTCTTAACACCAGCGCGCAAGATTTAGACATGCATCAAGCCTTCTTGAGTGTGCTTGATTTGTAACCCCTTCGACTTTTACTTTGTACACCAAAAATGTAAAAATAGGCACTACTAGAATCTACGCTGGGCAAAGGTTATGATATTGTGGGTTGTCGGCTCACTCGTGTGTGATATTGTGATAGAAATTATAAAACTACGAGGAATATCTACATTCCTTCAAAGGCAGTTTACGTGAACATAAAAAAAATATTGGGTCAGGCTAAAACCGAGAACAGAGAAAACTTGAGAGCGGAGAACAAGCCGGCTAGAACTAACAAGTAAACATTTTTTGGTGCCCCCTCCAGATTTTCAAAATTCCACCAAAACTAGTTCGCGTACACCCTGATTACTACTAAAAAAAATTGTCACGAAATTCAAAACTGATAATTTTAAATGGAATTTAATATGGAGAATCCCCAGTAATCTGCGATATGCGTATAATGACAAGAAGGTTAAGAATGGAATGTATGGTTGACAGTAACCAATGCTACAATTATTTGGCAACTGTACACTTGTCACCTGACTGGAAAAACAATTTCAGGTAAAAATGAATATTTGTAATAAATTATTTGGAACTCCGTTAATCCAATGCCATTATGGAACATACTTTCTTGCTTAATGTTTGCTACAGCTGTGCCCCATGGTGCACAGTTCCACTGGGCATAAATTGTATGAGCTTTGGGCTAAACGGGGCTATCACGTTATATGGCATTGCTCGGAATTGACGAATATGGTAAAACTAAAAGTTGGATTCAGTATGAAAAAGTATGAACTTTTTTTGCAGGTGTTCCACCGTTGGTATCACATTGCCAGAATTTTTTAAAATCGTGAAATTTTAACATTTTTAAATGAATTTTAACATTAATTTTCTGAACATGATCCTGAAAATTTAAAATTTGAATTTTGTTATTTGCCTTAACATTTCTTCAAAATTAGGACTTTCGCATGTAGCAAAAATTTTTTAATACTGCTTAAGTGCTGTTAGTAGTTATTAAAAGCTAAATAAGAAATTTTGTACTTCTTCCAATCCATATCAAGAAGAAATTACCATGTTTTTGTTTTTTTAATTAATGTTTTATCAATTGCGCGAATGATTTCAACCACAATTACTCCAACGATTAAATAATTTTAGCATAGGTTGCTGTCAACACTAAAATTGTCCATTCTTAAGAGTTAATTTCTTAATATGCGTATTTTAGCTGATTGTAGTGTTGGCAGAAGAAGTAGCAGGTTACTGGGAAACGGAAAACCGTTTCACAAAAAACTTCATCTTTTTACAGGTTGTAATTCTTAAACTTGTAAAAATTATTCTCCATGTTAAATGCCATTTAAAAGTTTCAGTTTTGAATTTCGGGACAAATTGACGCGAAGTCAATTCTTTTTAAAAAACCACAAAGGATTTTTAAGGTGGCAGATATGTCTTAAAGTAGTAAGCAGGGTCCAGGGTATGCGCGATCTAGTTTTGGTGGAATTTTGAAAATCTGGAAGGGGCACCTAAAAAATGTTTACTTGTAAGAACCACCGACCGAGAACAGAGAACAAGCACTGGCGACAAGAACCAAGAACGGCTAGATTTTACAATCCCGGCCGTTTCCACTTTCCCCACCCTTTCCACTTTTTCACCTTTTTCCACTTTTCCCACCTTTTTCCACTTTAAATTTCAATATTCCCACAGAACAATCGCCGTATTATTCGGCCAAATTAATGGCCAAAGGTCACAACTTACTTGATACTACGGATAGGTATGTAAATAACTAAATTGTAAATAATTAGGATACTGAAGGTGGATTGACATCCCTTCGAAATCTTATTACTTTCAATTTGTACTAGGTTAGGTTAAGAATGGAAAAGATTGATTACATCCAGGTTAACATTTTGATTGATAACACCACTCGCTATTTTTATACTTTTACACAGGTCTGAACTCCTTTAACCATTAACCTTTAACCCTAAAGCTGCCAGATCTCGAAAAACAAAATAGATGGATCTCTAGAGAAAAAATCGCTCCTTCTTCATGTCTATAAACGAAGCCGAAGACTTTAAAATTATTTGCCTTCCATCAGCCCTCTTTCAATTTTTTAATGAAATCACCCTTCCTCCAAAAAAAACCCTCCTTCATATTGAGACTTCATGTATTTCAAAATTAATGAAATGGTATCAAAACGCGTATGAATTTTAAAAACATGCATGTTTTTGTTTTTATAACTATATGCAAATAATTTTAAAGGCTTCATTTACTGGTAGGAAGAAGGCAGGATTTGTTTTTACATTGCCCCTTAAAGGTGTAAAGGAAGACCATTTCATTTGGGAATCTCTGGGTAAAGACTAAATAATTAGGATACTGATCATGGATTTACATCCCTTCAAAAATGTCCTACTTTCAATTTTTGTCTGGTTAGCTTAAAAATAGAAAACACTTATCACATCCAAGTTAACATTTTGATTTTTTTTATTGATAACACCACTCGCAATTTTTACACATGATTTTACATAATTAGATATGAGCTCCTTTAACCATTAACTAACCCTCAAGCTGTCAGATCCCGAAAAATAAAAGTTATGCTCATGCTCTGATTTTAATTTAAGACCTATTTAGGTATGTAAAAAACTGTGGAATATTTTAAAGAAATTGGTGATTTATTGAAATACTTGCTAAATCCCTTTTACATATTCCACGGTTTATACCTGAATGCATCTTAAAATAAAATCACAAATCAATCTCTTTTGTATTTTAGAGATCTGGCATCTTTAGGGTTAAAGGTTTAAGGTTAAAGGAGTTAGTTTGGACCTGTGTAAAAGTATAAAAAAAAGGGGGGGGGGGTGTGTGTTATCAATCAAAATGTTAACCTGGATGTAATCAATCTTTTCCATTCTTAACCTAACCCAGTACAAATTGAAAGTAATAAGACTTCGAAGGGATGTGAATCCACCTTCAGTATCCTAATTATTTACAATTTAGTTATTTACATACCTATCCGTAGGTATAGGGGGTAGTACTGGGGACGGATTACTAGGGACAAGAACTGAGAACAGATCACTGGGGACAAGAACCAAGATTAAATTTGTAGGGTCCTAATTGAAAAAATATGAAATTGTTGTACATAAAAATTTTAAATTCCCAGGAATTTTGTTTATACAGTGAGGTCAGAGTTAGGAAACTGTAGAAAGGGAAATACTTAACCTACATTGTCCCCAGATCTCGGTTCTTGTTCCCAGCTCTGTTCTCGATTCTAGCCGAAAGAGTTCTTGGTTCTTGTCCCCAGTTCTTGTTCTCTGTTCTCGGTGGTTCTTAGTTCTAGCCGGCTTGTTCTCTGCCCTCGGTTTTAGCCTGACCCAAAATATTTGTACATCCTCTAATTTCGATAATTCTTAATAACCTGTCAATTCCCTGACTCCGTCAAAGAGAAATTAGTCACCTGAAACACCAGAAAAAATCATTTAAAAAAATAAGGCTCAAATTAAATTCCAACCTTGATTTCCGTCTTTGTGTGCAGAAGTTCTCCAGAAGCAGTCCCGAAGCACAAAATATAAATTGGACTATGACATTTCAAAATTTTTTTGGGTAGTAAATCCTTCCAATTTAAAAAAATATCAATAAGTAAATTATTATTACTCGCAGATTATGTACAGTTCACACTGACTTGTCTATTAGCTTTCAAATTGGGATTGTGTCAATGGTGAAAGATAATAATTCGGATATTGCATAACCTTGCAACACAGCATTTCATATTGATTATAAACTGGCGCGGACCGAAGCTACCCTCCTGGCCTCAAGCCTTTCCTCTCCAAATTGTATGAATACTGTCCGTTATGTGCCGTGACAGGGAATTGGGATTTGTTGATAGCTCAACCATATGAATTACTTATGACATCAAAGTGAAGGGGCAATTTCCTTACAGGAGTTATCATCGTTTCCTCCACTCCGCACGACTCTTGTCAAAAAGATCCAGGCCAAGCTGTAATTACTAAACTGACGAGTGTGAGTATAAAAAAGGAAATGTAAAAAAATAACAAACTGGTGGATTTTTTTATTTATTTTTTTTACAACAATAGTCGTATTTTTTTTTGTTGCCGCAACTAAAATACCGTATTTTTTACAACGTCACAAACAACAAAAACCAAAATAATAATTATAGAAAGAATGCAGTAAAAAATTAATACATATAAGAAACCTACGCATAGATATAACATATAATAATTATACTTTTGTTGAAAGGGATGGAAGTCAAAAGGTTCTCTTCGGGACCAAAAACAAATTTGAACATATTATTCCCCCTAATTTCGTTCCTTATAGAACATACACATAGGAAAAAATATGAGACTGACCCAGTAGCTAATTTTGAGCAGTTGATTCACATCCGTTTATTTTGGGGGAATTTATATAAAGGATATTTATAGACTTATGATCTCATTTTATTGATGGAGGGATCTGTTCTGGGAGATTTTGTTCCTTCCTGGAGTAGTCACATGGGAGTTTACAAAGCTGGATGAAGACTGAAGACCCATATTGGATTCCGTCAAAAAGTAATATTTACTCCCTCCGGATGATTTGGGGTGACAGCAAGATACCATTATGGAGTATCTTTATAGAGTACCTTTGTATTGTTAGGTTTCTTGTGCTTATAGAAGTTAGTGGCCATTGTTGGATTCTAGTAAATTTAACTCGGGAATTTAGTATTGGAAAAGGGGAAGGTGTAAGGGTTTAGACCCTGCAAAAAGCAAATGGTTTCCCGTGGGATGAAAAAGTAAAAGAGTGTGAGAAATTATGGACTACTGTAGCTGTAAGGGAGCATGTAATTGTTAGCATTTTTTCACGCTTAATTAATAGGACTATGCAGTGTGTGGGGGGCGTGTGATAATGGGTCAAATTAAGCTTTTCAAGCAAATCGGAGTGACTCTCCCCTTGATTTGCTGATTATATAAAGGTTATATTACATATGGGGCATGATTGAGATGTAAAGTTAAATTCTGGAACAAACTCAGAGCTTAACGTAATTATGTGTGACATTCGGTGAAAAAAAATCGTCTTAAAGTAATTACATACTGCCATGTAGTAGAAGATAATGTTTGTCCAGTTTTGTCAGATAACCATGAAAGTTTGTTTACTTAAATACACATAATATAAATACACAAACCTGCGAGCAAACAAAACACATCAATTCCCTCTGTGGCAAAATTAGGAACAGGAATAGCAACAAAACCACAGTTTTTCATTAAATATCTAGTGCATTCACAATAAACAGCAGAAGAAATGAAATTATGGTACCGCTGCTGCACCCGTTGAACCATCCATAAGAAAGAAGTTGTATGGAAACCGGTTCAACTTGTGGTTGGGGCTAGTGTGTTAAAATGAAGGAATAAATTAATGATACATATCTATGCATAATAATTACCGATTGAGGTAAGTCCGCGGACTGCTATTGCGAAGGAAGATTTGTGACAAGGAATGTTCCAATGAATTTGAAATAATTTTCTAACGGAATAAATTATTGGGACGTAAACACTGTGTACCTAATTTTGTAAGTGCAGTATTTGTTGGCATTCACATGTATATAAGTTTGGGGGGAAAGTAGTTATCACATTGATATTAATGCCCATTTACGAGTTTGTTCATTCTGAGCCTGCAGTAACTACTAGGCGATTATAATCCTTGAGTATGTACAATTGTTTGCAAGTATAACAATGAGGATGTCCAAATGCTGAGAAAAATCCCAAACTTCTTGAGTTGGAGTCAGGACCATCTCGAACAAGTAAAACTTTTCACTTGGCTGCTTAATCCAAGGAGTGCAGGAATACAGGGCTGAGTCTTCCTCTTTTTTTTTTGTCAGTTTGTGAATCTCGTGTGAAGCCAGTTTTCCTGATGTATACGTAAGTGCTGTCCATACACCCGTTGAGCAAAATTTTTGTTGGGTGCATTAGATTGCCCAAAGCTATTATTCCGCTCTAGCTAAGATTTTACGAGTGTCATACCGAGTGAGTTCAAAGTTCTGAGGTTAGTATGAGCAGAGGAAAACTGTGAAGACAAGAAAACTTGAATAGTTGGAGTTGGGAAAGGAAACTTGTGTTGTCCTAAACTATTTAGAATGTATACGTCATTTCAATGGGATAGTATTGATAGTTGCATTTCCAAACATTCCTAATCTCTTGTGCATTTACAGTAATAGTTATACTCAATATAGTCGTATTTTCACTAAATATTTCGAATTTATTATTGGTTCGATTGTGCGAGTGAGGATTCATTGAAATTCTTGAGGAGAGGAATAGTTCATGCAGTCAGACAAGTTGTTTTTGACGGAGCTACCTCTGCACATACAGTAATATTCTGGAGACAACAGTTAACTTTGAGAGTGTAAATTTTCTCTGCATAACATTTACGGATGTATTTTCCCCTGGAATTCTAACATGGCACAAACTCTGACAGCCAAAGTTGTGGAAAAATGCTTCGGTGTAATCACAGAGTTCCTGGATTCCAAATACGGGGAATCAAGTGCGTATAAAATCCAAGCGTTCGCGATTGAGCAGGCATGTGATGTCGGGGATAATTTCCTGGGAGCTATCCTCGCGGTTGATTTTTCCGTGGTTGTGACAGAGACGAAAGAAACTGAAAACTTTGACCTCATACTGAAATCACAATTGTTGACCAATTCAAGTGGGGAATCCCCGGAAAAATACTTTTGGAATATGATGTTTACTAAGGAAAAAATGGTCTACACGGAATTGGTGGGAAAGTTGGAGAAGCTGGGTCGTTTGACTCTGGCTCCAAAATTATATCATTTCTACAGCGAGGGAGAGGATTACGCTTGTTTTCTTCTGGACAACTTGATCAGTCATGGTTATTACATCCCCGATTACAAGACTCTGACTCTTGATGAATGTACCGTGATTATGGAGAACCTGGCCCGTCTGCATTCCCTCTCACTAGGTAATGCATATACTACAGAGTCGAACCCGCCCCGAGCTCCCTCCAATGCATACGTTCTTCAAGAGAAGGAGTGATTCCAGGTTCCTCGAAAAGATTACCGAGAAAATATATTTGAGCTCTGATATTTCCCTGGAAGAGTAGCCGTCTACAAGGAGATACATACCTGGTCGAGTACTACTCACAAGAGGAATATGGTCACCGGAAAAAGTCAGGGAGATTGTTTTTGGTAGCAGAGCGGAAAGTTACACATAGAAAGTACCAATTCCATTGAGATACTCCAACCCTACAACTCCATAGAGTTTTATTAGAAGCTATGCATCTTCTTTTACTCCTTGTTATTTTATTTGAAAGGAAAATCCTTTTGACAGTAATATTTAATATCCACGCAAACGCTAGGGTTACGGTTCCTTCTGCTACTATGCAAGCAGATGGTTCCCCGGGTACACTACTCACTACTCCAGTATGCATTTTGGCAGTACGTAAGTATATGCAACATAAATTTAGATTTCCGAGTAAAAGAGCGAACGAAGGAGGATCATTGTCTCAAGTACGATTCATATTCCATAGCTGCGACCATGGATACTTTCTTTAATCTGACTTCTACTATTTGACTTGCAATTTACATGCACATCTCACCCCTCGAAGAGAGGATCCTCCAAGGAAATAATACTCTATGGTTTTATTGTCTCCTCCTGCTATAAAGTTTGATGGAATTTTTTATTGTCCTTGAAATTAGCTGTAAAAATAATCAGGAGGTCAGACCTAGTCAATATCAATCATTGAAATATTCATCCTCTGACTTTTACTTACATTTAAATATCAACGTGAATGTCTAATTCTACCCTATTCAGAAATCTGGTTTTTGAATTATGAGACAATTTCCCGAAGGAGTCGGAAGTCGGGAAATTAGGCCAGAAAGTGTGGAGTTTACATGGATTCCGTCATAATATCTGACATATGCGGAGGGGAGGGGAAATAGTTGAATAAAACATTTTATTGAGGACTGCACGGCTAGGGAAATTGGTATATGCACACCGTCCCTTGTATATAGAAGTGATACAGATATCTCCATTTAAAAATAAGATACCTTTGAATATTGTAATCCCCTGCTGGATATAGATGGATGGAAGGGATTGTCGGAGTATTTTGAAATATGACTCAAAGTATGATGTATGTATTTAATAAAATGGGGAATTTTTTTTTTTTTGGTAGTTTTGGAAGCTGAAGATGGTGTCCCTATTCCTGAGAAGTATGGGATGGCTACAGCCGAACTGATGTTTTCACCATCCATGGAGCATGTGATGAGACCATTTGTGCAGAATACTTACAAAGGAGTCCTTATAGCCTGTGAGAACCTCCGCCCGGATCTCGTACACCCCCTAAAAAGGTTCGATGACGAGAAGACATTTTGGCGTCGGGCTTGTGAGTACGCTAAGCCTGGCAAAACATCATTTTCATGTTTGTGCCATGGTGATGCTCGACTCAAAAATATGTTTTTACGTCGACCCAAATATGAATCCCCATTCCCCGATGGAATTCTCAAGTTGGCTGAAAATCCTTTCCGGTTTATAGATTTCCAATTAACTAGATATGCAAGTCCCATTTCTGACTTAGTTTATTTTATTTACGTTTCCACATCAAGAAAATTCCGAAATCAGTTCTTAGATAAGCTCCTGGAGATATATTACAGGGAATTCACCTCCGTTATAAATTATTTCCCTGGATTGAAACATCCACCTGCGGTAGTAAATTGGAGTTTAGAAAAACTCAAAGGAGAGTTCGAATCTTTTAATGGGCTCGCTGTAATTGTATCTACAGTCTTTGTACCCACCATCTTCATGCAGCCGTCGGATATGCCCATCTCACTGGCAGATATGCCGCGGGAGGAGAGAGAAAAAATGTTGTTATCCAATCGGGCCGACGTCATAAGTAATATACTCCCCCGAAATAACGATATGCGGGAACATGTTTTTGATGTTATTGAGGAAATCCTCGCATCAAAATGATATTGTTGGCTTTAATCCTAAAACATATTCATTCCAATCGTAAACTTTCCACATTGCTTGGCGTTATTAAAGTTCAACTCCGAGCACTTTCCAATTCTCAGCCCAGATAAGAATTTATCCTGTCAATGCTATAGCACCCACGGCAGGACTGAAGCATTGGATTTTAACAACGCATTTCGATCCCATCATAACATTTCCCAACTCCGTAATACAGACGCATCTTCATGCAGCGTTTTGAGGCCAATAAACAATTCACGAGAAGGAAACGTAACCTCATAAGCAAATTTAACCCCACCCACAGAAGTACTGTAGATACTATTTGTAAATTTCAAGCCACGTATAACGGGCAAATTATGCAATTACGTAGTGCAATGCCAGTATTTATTTTTACTTACTCCCACCCCCGCTGCCCAGGAATCTCCTTTTCTTGTAAATAACTGCCCCTGAAAAACCGTCAATAAAACTGAACTATTTATGTGCACGCCTCTGAGTTCATTCATTTTCCTGCGTTCGACCAGGGTAATTATAAACACCAGAGCTTTCACTCTGTTACGAAAGCCATACGAAAATAACATACTCCCATATCTCTCTCTCTCTCTCTCTCTCTCTCTCTCTCTCTCTTCCTCCTCCTAAGCAATCATGGTTTTCTCTTTGCCTTAACACGAATCCTACCATGTTATCTGTTGTTTGCTTAGAATTACATGTAATCCATCATCCAGTCTAATCCGGCTTCTATGATTTATTTTGTTTTTGCACAAAACGGAAATGTAATTTCAATTTAATCCTTACTTTGTTCCCATATTCCTATAAAGTCACTGCATTATATCATTCCGTAGATTAGTTTTTCATCGAAATGATTCCCCATTAGCATGGATGCTGGTCTGGTCGGGTGTACTGTGCAATTTTGTGATCCTACCCTACTCCAACGAGCCCTTCTGTAACTCCAGTAGTCACTATACAGGCATATGAGCTAATTAGGCCGGTCTCCATTTGCTTGATTAAAAACCAAAGAAGATTTGTAAATGAAAATGAATCCATACAAAGTTATATGTTTTTTGAATGAGCAATGAACATGGTTAATCACTTGAATCAATAAATTGAAATACTCAACTGTGACTGGAGGATTCTCTGGGGCGTTTTATGATCACAAAATTGTTATTTATTTGACCTAATCTTGGCAATGGTACTTGAAAATAACATTTTCAATGACTGGCGTCATCAACTTACTTGTTTAGAAATAGGTACTACTACGTACTATGGAATGAGTCATATGACCGTACCGCCATTAAACGTATTTCACTGAGAGGATAATATTCTGTGACAACTGGATCCATTGAAAGGATTCAAAGGAAAATATGAATGAGAGTACTTCCAAGTCCTGATTGTGGAGGAACTATGTATACTATATAGGAAGCTTGGCAGACGATGTGAGCTTAGGATTCCATAAATAGAACATCCCGTATACGTAGGTACTTATAATGAAGCGCGGTGAAAAATTGATATGTATTAGGAATGATGAGAATGATCACATTCCCAAAGAGCATGCTGTGCGTACAGGGTCTTATGAAGCTACATATTTTTATGCATGATTACAACTAAGAAATGTGGGGTTTGTCAGTGGCTAAATATTGAAGTTACGGCCTGTATTGATGCTGCAGAGGGAAATGCCGGTTCAAGTCAGCTCGTACATAGCTAGATGTCAAATAAGGAATAACAAATGACAATAATGGCATCATTTTCACAACGAGAATTCATTAGAACTTATTCAATGGTATATACCGACGAGCATAACTTATTACAAGGATAAAGTACACACGCATACACTACACAATGCTCCCAGTTCGCGAACAAGAGATGGTGAGATTCAATTTCGACGAAAAAAGCTCTCCTGTAGTCTGTCATCTTGCGCTCTTTTTCAAGCTGCTGGGTTCTTTCTCTATCTCTCCGAATCTCTCCTTCATATTGTCACTTTTAATATTATCCTCATCCATAAGCAAAGAACCTGACGGAAAAATGATGATGATGATGATATGTTCTTATAAAATATTCAGCATATGATATTAGCAAAAAAAGGTTACTCTCTCTCTCTCTCTCTCTCTCTCCCTAAATACGCATTATTATATTTCACGAGAACTACAGATAGAATCCCATGAAGACACATTCTACCCAAACTTCTCAGAATTCCTCTCATCTCAGATCTCCTACATGTTGTTTTGAGGAAGAAAATCAAGCGTAAGTTTCATAAAATATAATGAAAATCTTCTTATTACATAGGCCGACGTTGATGCATTAATATTTTTCTTGTTCTAATTTTAACTCACTTTTTCCACTCGGCTTCTATTCTTTCATTTTATTATTACGCTCTTATGCTTTATTTCCCCGCAAATCTAGCAACCACATCCTCCTCAATTGGTAGTTTCAATCCTACCCAATTTTAATATGCTGTTAAGAGACCTTTAGGCCTATGTAATCCCCCTCAACCTTGAAAAAACTCTCATGTACTTACCACATAGCATATTGAGACATATGTATGTACATACATAAGTGAGATTGTATTCATAAGGCCCCATGAATCGAAGCTCTGGAAACAACACCACATCTCATCTAGGCTTTAGGAACAATTGAGGCGGTAATTTTCGGACTTATTTTTAAGGGGCACTTGCAAAGTATAGACTTCAAAGCTGTTAAAATGAGAGCAAAGTACCGTATTAAGAGTAAAGGCTCCAACCACAACAAACTGATTAATCTACAGTGTATCATATTCCCTCTCCGAGTGAAAGTCAATAGTATGTATTCCAGTGTGGGCTCTGATGGCGCATGAAACTCACCAGTCAAGTGAATGTTACGGGAGCAATTCTCTTGGCGGAGACAATAAGAATAGAAAAAAAAATACAAGTATGAGAAAAATCCCAGCCGGAAAGCCTTACGGAACAGAGATTTGGTCAAAACAGAGTGCACCCTTCAGCTTGTGTTATAATGATAGTCATGTAATACTCCAAATAAACTTTTGCTCTTCTAGCCACATGTGTTACTCCCAGAGCTACTATTACGTGAAGAAAATGTTTTGCCAGGATTTCGTGTCATAATAAAGCATGCATTATTTTAGATCCTTCTCCCAAGTGAATTTCCAACAGTAATCTATTTTTCCCAACATCTATCTCCTCTATATCGGAGTCGAGGGTCGGAGGGATTTTGAGGAAGAATAATTGAATTGTTTTTTTTTTTAAATGTGATATCTAATCTTAAATAATTTTTATGCAGTGAAGGCTTACTCAACTGGGATTAATGAATTTCGGGATGTGAAACTGATTGATTTTTAATTGTCAAACACCAGATTATTACTACATGCCTCTCTGTAAACTCGATGAACTTGATATGCTTCTTAGAAATTCTTCCTTCCGGCAGTCTCCTCTTCGTAAGTTACTCTCCATACAAAAGAAATACCTTCCTTTTGTAGGGAGTACTGTTGTATGGCGTCGTAATATCCCTGGTCTTTGTACTGGAAAAAATTGTTTATGATATTCTGCATGGATAACTATTACAGATACTTCCTTTTCCATCTATAAACTTTACAATAGGTGTTCATCGTTTTTCATCCGACATCATGGAATCATTCTATATTAATATATCCTATACATTTTCCAAGGTACTCCCCAGCCTTTTGGAGCTTGCAGCATCAGAAACAAAATTTTCCACATTATTATCATCCTTGTAGCAACAGACCGAGAGAGCATTGGTAGAAAATAAAATTCTCTCAGACAAGAATTTATGGAAGTTTTTGAGCATGTACAAAGAAGGGGGGAAAGGGACTTTACACAACACAAGGAGAATCTGATTGACTCTCAAATGCAGTCGGAGTACAGGAGGAATTTTTTTTTAGGACTATAGTTTGCTTGAGAGAAAAATGGTTCGTCAAAATACCAGGAAATGGGACAATATTGTAAATAAATAATGGAGAATTTTCTAAACATGCCCAAATTTGAAATCCATTTGAAGAGCCCAACCTTGTTTCCTGGAACAGCGTGTAATTAAATTCACTTAAAAAATGATTTCCTCTCAAGCATGTTTTCCAACCAACTACGCTCTGGAGTGACTTCCAAGAGAGTAACTATAGGGTACGGGTAGCAGATGGATAAAAATACAGGGTAGCTATTAAAACAGTCAGGATGATTTCCATTCGAGTCATGTGCTGGCTGCAGTGCACGCCTCAGGAATGTAAATTATAAATGAAATAATGGCGAGCTTGTTACAAAAGCGAGTGATTTATCAATTTCTTTGTTTACATTACACCGTATGCGTGGTTGGGGGATGACACAAGTAATGAAACAAAAAAAAAACTATATCTTGCATACCCACAGCATTTAAAAGGTGATCATGAAAAGGAAATAGAAGGGAACTGACAAGTTAAAAATATACCTGGAGGTGTTGTTTGGCTCTCCACACACACACACACACAGAAAAAAAAATCCTTCTTTCATACGCTTTTTCAATGCACTTCCTCCTCCATACATGTCTTCCAGTTATTCTTCAATGTGTACATATACAAGTGATGAACTGCAGGAAATCTATGTACGTCAAATAGGACTCATGTTCCGTCCCCCACTTCAGGAACACATATGCGTTTCCTACTACCGTCCTAGAATAAACATATGCGATCAATCAATGTTAAGTTTACTCACATTTCTTAGAAATGGTGATAGCTAGCTACGACTGGAGAGGAAATGTAAAAAGAGACTGGAAAATTCCTTTGCAAACGTCAACCAAGTTAGAGTAAATAGTTTTCGAATGTAATTATCCGGAGGGAATTAATTGCCACTGACAATCAGAGCCAAATCTCTGTAGAATATTCACTGACTCAAATGAAACTGTGATAAATGGAATTTTTCCAAACTCAAACCCTACAGTAGACCTCACTTTCGGTGAGATTAACATTCCGCTCAAGTATTATCAGCATGAGAATATATTGGGAACTGGAGACTTTCATGGAATCCCACTCTAAAAAGGGCAGAGAGTCGACGACGGAACGGTTATAAAGAAAACTTTCCATTCCGTATGGTGGCAATGGAGAAATATATAGGGAATTTTACATTTATTTCCCATCAGTTATTTAGCATCCATCAGTGGGGGTAAAAGCTTTGAGAAAAATGCTCGGTTTTTTTTTAATACAATGAATAAACAAAAGTCTCGTATTATGAAATGGATCGAGTTGATGACGAATACCGATGAGTTTGTCCCCAAAGTGTAAACATGCCCTTTGCTCACACACACACACACACACACACACACACACATACCCACTCCCTTTCCACTCCAGACTGAACAATAGTAGTCCCGTGTGGGTACGGAGACACTCCAATGTTTTCTTCCCTAAAATGACTACGTATACACCGGGAGAGGGAAAGGACCAGTGATTTTCATCATCTCCGAACCCCAGCGTCCCTGAGTGTAAACCCCAAGTGAAACTTATAGTTTTGAAGTTCGACGAGAAGCTACTTTGATTCGGTTGAGAAAGTTGACATTATTATTATTGAAACCACGTCAAGTAAAGTAATCGAAGAGAACGGAGAGAAAACAACAAAGAAACTTGGAGACAAAGAAGAAGTTTTCACAACCACGATTCCATTCCATTGTCATTCCTTCATTGCCGACTTTGGTCTCTGGTCTGCGTCTTCTTTACTTTGCCGTCTGTCTTCGCCATTAGAAGTAATATATACTCCCTGGGACAAGTTCCATACGTATACGGAGGAATACGAATTCCCTCCTTGAGACTATTAACATTTCCACAATGTCCAGTTCGTCGGAAGGGAATTCGGGAGAGAAAGCTTTAAACTTGCCGTGTAGTCTCCAACAACACCGTGCCGAATGTAGAGAGAGGAAGAGGATGAGGGAAGTGATAAAATTAAAATTGTCCAGCGTCAGCAAACATTCATAAAACATGGCTAGATATATACCTTAACCTTACCTCTTCAAAACAAAAGGGGGAAATAAGTCGAGGGTAGAAGGAAAAAATCCGGCAGTCAAACTGTGGCCAAGTTGGGCTTAAGCTTGTATAGGGCCCACGTGCTTCTTTCATGTTAACACATGCAGGAATCAAATATTCATCATCGCTTATATCTTTCATTAAAACATAAAAACTTGCTGGTTATAGTTGGTTTGCTCCACAGTAAATATGCGTGGAATCCTCTGAATTTCGTTTCAAGTGTTGTTTGCTCAAATTATCATCTATTTATTTATAGGGAGACCTATGTATGAGAAGTATGCACAGTTCCAGTCAATTCTATACTCTCAAAATATAGATAGGTAGGGGGGGGGAGTCTTACTGTTTGCAGTGTAAGATACATATGTACGAACCCAAGATACAGACTACAGACAGGCCCTTGAACTGGAGGATATTACAGAGGAAATACCATTGCGGCATGTGAGAATTACAAGCAGGTGTGTATGTCTGTAGAGTTCCATATGGGAAAACCGAATTGACGTAAAAGCCAGCAAGTATACAATTTCTATGCATAAGTTGAGAACCATACTTCCCACCACACGTTGTCCTGAAATATATGTATCTATATCTATAGGAACAAATGAGATTACAACAAAGAGTAGGGGCCAGGGAAGGCAGGGAACCAGCCGAGCTCGCCAAGAAAATACAGTCAACTCAATAAAATACCTCCCCATCAGCCACTCTGTGCACTAAACAAGCCGAACTGCCGGGGTCAATTAGGATTTTTCCAGAACAAGAACCCCTACAGTGGCATTTCTGCACTTTCCTCAAACGATTCCACTTTAAACTTGGTAAGATCTTAAGTAATGCGAAGTTCCATCTTCTTTAGTATTTGCAATGCAAATTTCAAAAACATCAACCCAAATTTTTCGTGACTCAGCCGAGTCCATTTTATATAGCAGAGGTCTTTGAGCGAGAGATAGGAAGAGAGAGAGAGAGAGAGAGAGAGAGAGAGAGAGAGAGAGAGAGAGAGACAGAGACAGAGAGAATTTCCACGTCCTGAAATTCATCGGGATCTATCCACAGATCTCATAATCTTCTCTCAGCTTTCATGGATTGGATGCAAAGTGGAAACGATGGGTCACATTCTCATAGATCTATACATCCTTAGAATCAAAATTTGATTTTTCTCGTCTCATTCCTTATACACTATGTAGGCATTATTTACATATTTCACAGAGGCAGTTCAAAACTTCAATGCATAAATAAAAGAAAGGGAGGCGACTTGATGGAATACCAGATGGACTGAAATTCAGAGCAATTTCCCAATGGAATTATTTTGCATGCCGTTGGAAATATTATTGATGACTTTTGATTCCCTTTGTGAGAAGACTTGTTGCGGACTCCAGGAAAATAAGATAAATTTTATTTCAAAGGAAAATAAAATTCTATATGACATATCAAGATCCCATTCATCATCCAATCTTCTTCCACCTGCAGTATACCCCGAAATAACAAAAGGGAAGACAGCTTTTAACCATAACCGTGCCGCAATACCACACATTAGCTAAAATTTCCAACCCTGAAATCAATAATATAAGCTGAAACGTCTCATATCAACAAATTAAAAAAGAAACGGAAAAATCCTCACCCCACCAAATTACAGGAACAGACGACAGTCGGGACAAACTTCGGGAAAAGAAGTGCATTTCCAGGATAGGGAAACTAGAAAAGTCAAAATTTTCTCATCGACGGGAAGGAAAAATTCCAAAGAAGTAGGTAACAGGAAAATGGGGTAAAGGAACACTTCCCTCCATTTTTCCCACCATTTATAATACATAACTGTAGGAAATATCTGTAAAAGACTCCCCGCTCTATACATTTGATAAAGTTCCAGCCCATGAAAATAGTTTTATGATCAATCGAAAGAATGCCTCTATAGTTCTATATGTATCCAAGGAAATAGGAAATGTCATGTATAAAAAGCTATACAGGAATACTCGACAAGAACCTCTGATTCTAACTGAATCTGATTCAAACGAATTATGCCCTTAACAGACGCCAGACAAAAAAAAATGCTGCATGTGCTACGTGTGCACACATATGTACAGATACATCTCCTTCATGAACATTTATAGAACCTATTTTCCTTACATCACCACAGCCTTATCTTGAAGGTACATTCTGAATTCCGTCGAAACAGAGTGTCACTTTGTTACGATTTGATATCTCGTTCCAAGAAAATAGACTGACAAAAACATTGCACATATTGCCTTTGAATGCATCGCAATCAAGATACAGTGATTGTAAAAGATTTGAGACTTGTCCTTTTCTTATACTTAACATGACTACAAGGAAAATCAAAGTAATTTGTTCAGCTTCAATTCAAGAAAGAAGCGTACAGCCACCGATGTTTCCTATATCCCCAATATGTACATATGTACATCCATCTGGAATAAAACCAACGTATAAAACTGAAACTAATAAAGACTTGACATACATACATAGTTGCAAGAGCTAAGGGTAAAGATTCCAGGGGAGGTTCGATAAGGTTCCTGGAGACTACCTTAGGCAGTGCCGTACAGGTGTACTCTCGTACCTAATAGTATCCATATGCAAGTAATCATATATTAGGACACCCTGATGTATTTTTATGGATCCATATGACATTTGGTGTTACCTAAAAGGACGTCCGTGTAACTATAGGAGTGTGCAAAGGCTCTGCTCCAGCATCAGTCTTGATACCCCGGCTGTAGGTAAATATGTAAGTCAGTCGAGGGTCTACCATAAAACTGGAAAATACATAAACAAGCCAACTCAGACTCCAACTTCTGGGGTACTTCTTAGCTCATGCTTTCTAGAATGTCGACTACTCTAAAGTCAATGCTAGCCTTTTTATGCCCGCGAAAAAAGAGAACAACAGGGTATTCTCTGACTCGGAGGAGCATTGGAGGACTGTCTCTCTCTCTCTCTCTCTCTCTCTCTGTGCAATACTGTACATACCTTTACCCACGTATTTTCCCTTTTTGTGCCCTACTGTCTTCCTCCATACACCTACAAACCCCGCTACATTTGCTGATCTTTTCCAAAAGATACTGATGCCTTCTATGCATTTGACAATTTGTGCTGGTTCTTTTTTATACTGGGGGAATGGAACGGGGAGAGAGAGAGAGAGAGAGATACATGGAGAGAATCAAGCTGCAGGGCCGATGCCAATGTAGAAACATTACCGATGGGCTTTTGCCTAAACTCTTGAGTATAATAATAATACACACTGCGTACGTGCATTTGCTTTGGAAGAGACACTAGGAATGTGAAATACCTTCCTTCTCTGTATTACCTTTGCTTTCGTACAGTGACTTCTTTGAGGACGACCACGTTCGTTTCACGGTTTCACTGAGCTAAACGAAGACCTAACCTCGCGGTGTGCCTTTTCTACATGTGAGGAGTATGATTGTGGGTGTGTGTGTGTGTGTGTGTGTGTGTGTGTGTCTATGTATCCTTAGTAACAAGGTAGGAGCTACTGGAGGAAGTAAGAGTACTTATAAAGGTTATGATTTCCGAGCTTTCTTCTGTTTCATATATGTATGCTGCTCTCATGGTTTACCCTCCGCCCGTGTCTCTCACTCTCTCCTCTTTTACACTTTAGATTATTATAGCACCCAGAGCTGACTCCCGTTTCATTTCATTTTATTTTCTTTCAACTTGGTAATACTGTTCCGTGCAAGGCTCACGTAAGACCAAAGATCCGAGATCCAGTGAAGCCCGTGAAACTAATCTCATTCTCCATCTCCGACTTCATCTCTTCTCATCTTATCTATTTAACTATCTGTGCATTCTGTGATCCAACCAGATATGCATACTCGAGGATACTCCAGGAATCCATGGTTTACCTCCTCGGAAACGATTTCTCCTTACACATGGGACCTCTCTTCACATGCTGTTACTTGTCAGAAGTCTCCATTGCCCTGTTTTTACCACCCGTATTAAGCTCCGGTAAAATTCACATATACTCCCACATATGTACGTATATATAGATGGATACTATTCCTGAGAAAAGAAAATTACTCGGGAGAAGAAAAGCACGAGCTAAGCATTTTGTCCAGGGAGAGAGATAAACACAACAACTCAAGGCTACTCTCCTCATCTCTTACACTTAAGCTAAAGCTCCGTCACAATATTATTAAAATTAATAGAAATAGACGTATTATAAGAATATTAATTTTTCTAATCTTGCCTATCTTCTATCTGTCTGCAAAACTCCAGCCCTCTCCCTCCTACATTATTATATTTTACAAACTTTACCGTATGGAAGAACGAGCTGTCTCAAGAATTTAAAAAAAAAAAAAAAAAACTTGAGAGGGATTCCAACAAGATTCTATATACATATGCTTCCCAAGGACACTACGCACACTACTATGTATCCACTTCAGCTATATGTTTATACCCCTTTTGAGTTTACCAGACGATTTCTCCTGAAGTAGGCTCTTACTTTCTGAGTTGGATTCCGCCAGCCTTTTTTGATCCGCCTTCGGAATGAGTGTAGTCTATATTTATGTTATTGTGTTTGAGTTTTAATTTAAATTAGTACACTACATAAATGTACCACGGAAGGATTTCGGGAAGCTTCTTTTTTTTTCCTTCATTTCCATCAGATTAAACAGATTCGCATAAAGTTGTAAACATGTGTTTTATACTACCCCCGCCTCACTGCTCAAAGAAAGGGAAACTCTCTGCCTTTTAAACATTTTGCAAACAGTCCCCTGCATTCTATTAGCCCGGTTGGCTAATTTCAACTTTTGTTTTGCCTGACACCATTTTTGAGCAGAATATTAATAAACTGTGAACCAAAATAACTTTTACATGTTAAAGTCTCCGACACATATGAATGGTACTCGGGAGTTTACATTCCGACTGCAGTTCAACAGGGTTCCAAGAACTTGTGAAATTTGCAAGTGTTGGGAGTTAATCAGAGAGAGCTGAAAGTGAGGAAAAGAATCCAACCAATTTAAAACTTTGCAATGACCAAGTTCATTTTGGAATGGGTGGCTTTGGTGTTTGAAGGCGTGAGAAAAACGTTGATGAACATGGTCAATAGTTTACTTACAAACCTACTAAACGTTTGAACATTCTAACAACATTGTTTGACTCAGAGCAGAGGTGGGAAGAAAAAAAAAACTATGTACATTGTAATACTCCGGAATGAAAGTGGAGTGTGATGTAAGTACGTGTTAGGGTATACGAGGAACTCCGTGGGTACCTTGAGACGGTCTCTTTTAATGACTGTTGGGCGAAGGTGCCCTATGCGGTCAAAATGCGTACAGGAGCGTTTTTGTGGCCAAACGCCTACATACATAGTAGATGCGACATATAAGAAAAGGAGCAAAAGTTGCCTCAGACTGAAACTATGTTGCTTCCCTTCACCTGTATTTATGTGGCTATATTGACTGGTCGGGGGGATCTAGGGAAGTTACAAATATAATGGTGAGTGAACACGTTGTTTGGACGCAGTCTTGTGTCGGCTGTCGACGCGTTCTGTTCAACTTCCCAAGACTTTGTGGATTTCCTTTTTTGTTTGTACTTGAACTTGTTCCGGCGCTCGTGCACAGGACTTTACGCAAGAAATTGCTTGCTGACTGGTGCCACTCTGGTTGGATGTGGATCCCCGAAAAGAGCTCCGAGGAAACGAGGTAGTACTCAGTTGGTTCCGTCTAGTATAAGAAGCTGGTGACTTATTCTTTGCTATTACTTCACATTTCATAGCCTCGAGATTAGCACACACACACACACACACACACACAACCAAGTCTTCGGATGGTGCAAGAGAGAGATAGAGAGAAAGAGGGAAAAAGTTATCAAAGGATAATGTGAATTTTCAACTTTTGTTTACGGACACGTAGGATTGAAGCTGGAGTTTTGGGTCGTAGAGAAACATGTCGATGTACATTTCTTCCAAGAACAAACATCTGTACATACTTTAATCGAAGATTACTTTGAATTGTATGTTCTCCCAGCATTGTACATCCGACCATTATTATTGTTTTCCTCTCTGAGGACCTAGTTGAAAGTTTTTATAGCATACTTGGCAGTTTCTACTTACACTTCTTGTGGTAAATACCATGTGCGTTACGCTACTCCTGTAAATATAACTTGAACCACAGTCAGATGAGGGAATTGGTGCTGTAGGAATAAAAGCTAACTTTGAGTGAATCACTAAGGCCGAACTTGATTACAAAGTGCATGTACAAGGGAGAGAAAGGGAGTTTGAGTTGAAAGAGTAAGCTTTAAGGAAAGGAGCTTGAAGATCATCTATAGTGTTAGACCTCTTCCATCCCCTGTTTCTTAGAATTCCGACTACAACTCACTTTGGTTCTCTTGGACGGTTCATGGACGGTAAGGAACAACACTCTCACTCAGTAACACACACATCAACACGGAACAAACAAGTCCTTAAGCGTACTCTGTGTGTATGTAGTATAGTAGCCAAAAACCCGACCAAACTATTCTCTCCCGTTGGCTTGTCTATAGAATTTCTTTGGACAGAAAGTTTTGATGCGAATGCACCAAAGGAATGGGGTGTAAGACGTATTTGGAACCCTGACAGTGCATTGGAAGAGTCATTTCGGTGTGCGTAGTCTCTCCTCACTCCTCCACTTTGTCCGTGAGTTTTTAGCTTGTGCATAAATACTGACTACTCGCCGACTTCAATCAAATCTTGGACCACTTGCTCCTGGGACCAAAGAGAGAGAGAGAGAGAGAGAGAGAGAGAGAGAGAGAGAGAGAGAGAGAGAGAGAGAGAGAGAGAGAGAGAGAGAGAGAGAGAGAGAGAGAGAGAGAGAGAGAGAGAGAGAGAAGAACAGAGCTAAAACTCATCTCATCTCCTCATTGCCCTATTAGTTATAATAAAGTGCCACGTTGAAATCGGATAGAGTGTAAGCTTCATGCACACACTTGCACATCCACACACAACGCACTTGTTCTCATGAGCACAAATATATCTCGTCAATCTTTTTCATACAATTTGCCAAGTTCTCAAGTTGCCAAGGAGAAACGACCGTCAGGAAGATAAGCCCATCTGTAGCCGTTCTGTCCGCCTCGAGATAAATTCTTACCCAAATATCCCTCGCGTTACCTTTAGTCTTTGACTCTCGATATAGTTTTCTTTTCCTTATCCAATCTCCTCTCCCCATTGAGCACAACCTATGGGTAGCATTGTAATCAAATTACCAATCACGATAACTAATATAAGTTGGGCCTGAGACAGGGCTTTTTTTTCAAATACATTTTCCAGGAAAACATCCCAAAACCAACTAAAACTAAACACTTATTTTTTATCCACGACTGACTACTTGCAACTTCTTACAATCCACCTGCCTATTCCTGCCTATCGTCAATCAAGTGTATCTAGAGAATACTAAAGGGGAAATACTCAAAACGGGCAAACAATTCAAGAGGTATAGGAGTATAATAGAGGTGCATGGATACGGATGATGGAAAAGAGCACTGAGTCAATACACACTCACAGATAAAAAAAAAAATGTACACAAACACACACACACACAGGGAATGGTTCGAGTTACAGGCTATGGTGATAGATACATATGTAACTTGCACCAAGTTAACTCGAATGTTTTGTATGCTCTGCATGGCTTGGACCATCAGTAACGTACATACAAGCAAACGCACTCACAAAGTTTTTTTTCCCTTTCCTTTCTTCCTTGCATATAGCACAAGGAGAGCCTGGAGTTCCATTAGTGATTTTGTGGTAGTAAGCTGAACAAGTACTGTACTGACTTTGTGGTAAAAAAAAGGAGCAAAGCTTAACCAAACCAGAGGTGCTTTTCTTGAGATCAAAGTGCATCAGAAATCTTTTTGGACACAGCAAGTTTGCTTAGCAGGTTACAAACAAAAATAGATACGACTTTGATGGTTATTTATACAGAAAAGTATTCGAGCGTCACAATGCGTTGCTATATTAGAGGCACTAAATCACTTCCACCTCTCCAACTCTTAAGCTCATTTGATATTGTGTGCAGTCTGTGCGTGGGGTAGGGTTGCGTGTGCAGTGGGGATAGGAGTATCTACTGCAGGAGTATAGTGATAAGAGAAACTCTCCACATAGAAATAATTACTTATGATTTTATGTCCTATTAAGTCCACATGATTTTGGGACTCTGGGCTGGGAAACGCAATCTAAATGAGTGTATCAAGTATCCCTTGAAATATCTATAATAATTACTGTCTAATGATTTAAACTAATCGCAATTTACGTTTTCAGGTTGTGCAACTCACTCCACAGCGTGGTCGCTACAGATCACCAGACCGGAGAGATAAATACGGCAGGAGAGAACCCAAGGTTCTCCAAGAACGGCAAAGTAGCGGAGAGAATTGATAAAACAACACAATTAAACTCGATACTGTTTGTGTCCAGTTCGTAAACTTTACCAGGATTTATTCTCATCATTATTTTTAATCAGCTGGACCCCAGAAATTTTCTTCCTTCGGAACATGAACACTTTGAAGCAATCAGGGAAACAGAGCCCAGAGTGATCTCACAATGTACTAAAACTCTATGCATGTCACGTTAGGTCCGTTGGTGCTACAACGACTTTACAATCCCAGTGCAATAGACATAGTGAAAGAAACAAGAAAATAAATTTGACATTGAAACATTGGAAAAGATATTTTTTCCTGGACGAGTCTCCAACTTTCCCTTCCGCAAAACATTTCTATCAACTAGACTAGACTCGACTTGAAGAGTGCGAAATGGAGCTGAAAACTTCGATTTTCCTGGTAAGTTTATACAATTTACCATATTTTAGGATACATTTGTGTTCCGTTTACTCCCTTCATCCTTCCTATAAGGTCATATGGTAGAGAGAGAGAGAGAGAGAAGTGTTTTATTTCGCTATGGAGACCCACAAAGCGCCATGAGCATGAAGTGCTCGGGAAATGCTTATGTACGATTAATATCTTCCTGTTGTCTTCCTCTCTAGCTCTTTTATCTTTTCGTTGAACACTATTCCGGGAAGTGTTAATAGAGTTGTAAATTAAATCTTTCAAGTGTGGACTACACATTTAAAATGTTGACATTTGAGGGGAGAATATACGAGCATGTTAGAGACTCATCCAGAAAATAAGAGCGGAAAGAATCAAAGAAGTCTTGGAGTTAACTTAGAGTCGGGAGACTTTTAAATAACTCCAGTGGATGTGGTAGTATACGGGACGTCATGGAATGACAATAGGTCATAAATGACAGAGGCACAACGATCATCCATTGTAGTACCGAATGTCGAAAGTACAGTGTATATGTTACATAATCGTTTGGCAGCCAGAACAACGAGAGTATTGTGGGCTCTATACAGTCCCATATACGACCAAACACAAAGATCCTGTTAAAAGTAATGTGGTCTTCTCCAAAGAAATGGTGTGGAAATGGAAATCAGATCGACTAACGCATTTGGCGATGGTAAATAAAACGTTAAGACGATCTGCCGGCTCCGTATCGTTGGAGGGAAGGACCAGACACAACTGTAATATCACAGCAGAAAAACCATTTAAATATACACAGTTCTGGAGTGGTTCTGTATTGCTCCCTCAACGAAAGTATCCGAATCTCATGGACTATCTTGTATAGATATAAATGAAAAACGTCCCTGAAAACAGCCTAGAAATAGGCATCCTTATTCCGGTTAGTACAGTTAAAATAGAGGAAAAGTCAGTTACGTCTGAACTCAAACGATCAGCTTGTCAACTCGAGTTTAAAGTACGGAGTGTGTCATGGAAGAAATTGCATTTCTTGTTACAAAAGCAACACCATTAGCCATTACATGGAAAGGGAACCGTCAAGTAATCCTTTTGTAAATCCTACCATTAAATGTGTGCATATTTTACATTTTTACATCCCCAAAAACCTACGAATCTTTTCGAATTCCCTTTTCTGGTCTCAGGCTTACGTCGACTTCCTATTTCAATGAACACTAGGCCCAACTATGGGGTTTTTTTTGTTCCAACCGGATTCCTATATCAGTATCTTGATCGGATACTTTATGGGAATATTTTCCTCCCCTTTAAAGCTTAGTACCCTACTCTCCTAGAAACTTAAAAGAAAGTCTCTATCATTGATTTTTTACTTGCGTACCTGCAAAGAAGGTACAAATACTACTTTGTCTAAAAATTTAAATCTCTTGCTTTCAATCTTCTTCCCCTTCTCTCATTATTAATAACAACTCCGTATAAATCCTGACGATGTCGCAGAACATGAGAGAAACGGATACATTCTCCCTACATGTTCATACATACATACATACATGTTCATCCCACTCATAGGCTAAGTATGAACAATTATACAGGATAGCAGTTCTTAAAAGAGTTGGCGGAGTAGTAGATCCTCATAAACGGAATCATTTCCTACCATATTCTTATCTTTTCATGTATTTCCACTGAGTGCAATGTTATAATCAAAGGGAGGGAAGCGTCTCTCTCTACTTATGTACATGAGAGCTATCAAAACCTGCGGTATTTTAATTGGCACCACCAGTCTCGCCGTAAATCTGAATCCAGGGCTTGCCAGTGAGCGTAGATTAGACATTAACAGAATGACAGTATCAAGTTTCGTGGTTGTAAAACTGACCTGATTATTACGTTTAGAATTTGATACGATATTCATGATAGAAAATTGTAGACAGATTATTGGTTACAGCACACAAGTGCTCGTCTCGCCGAGGCGTGATTTTGCTATTATGAATTCCTTTCCTAGGGTGAACAGACTTTGCTGAGACTCTCTGTACCTCGTTAAATTAACTCAACGACCATTAATACCCACTTAAGGCTTATTTAATTTGGGATTTGTTTCACAGTGCTCCAATTAAATCAGCTAATCAATACACGTGAGACTCATAGAATGGTCACTCCTGCTGACATTGGAATTGTAGCATAGCTCAAGTTAATTACATATCTGCTCCTTAGCTCAACTCCATGTCGACACTATGGAACCCCCTCCCTTTGAATGTCGGAGTGCTCAGATCCGAATGGAAATCTACATAAAAACAAAGGAGCTCTTATATGTCTCTTCTTGCTTCCGCTCCGCTCCTATATGTACATACATATCTATACCCCTTGCAATTCTATGGGCTCCAATTCATAATAATGCTATGTTTTAGATCCCAAACTAATTTCCAGGTTGAAAGTGAGCTAAACCCCAAGTTGTAATTATATGAGTGTATAATCACAGATCGCAAATCAAACACAGAGTAGTTTGTAAGTGAGTTCACTGTGTGAAAGCCCTTCCCTACGAGATTTTGGAAGACTGCAAAGGAGACTTGCGGGAATGACGATGACGAGGCTACGGTAACCTACAATAGAAGGGAATGGTTTGGTCGGTAACTTATTATGCCTGCTGTCTGCAGCCACTGTTGACAGGTTATCCTGATGCTGGTGACTAATGTGATTGAAATTACAATGGCATACGTCAGAAAAACAGCAGCTTTTGGTTCCTTCATACGGTCACAGCGCTATGTTAAGAAGAGACAGTACGTTGGGTGAATGTGTGGAAGGAGAAGACAGAACCCAAATGGGCGTCACATTTCCGTCTCTTTCAATCCTCGTCAATCATTGTACTGCATGACTCTAGGGATTTTCTCGTACGGAGCCCATGATACATATGTAAGTGTGGAGCTAGGTACTCAAGAGTTGGAGTCTCGGGTACTGGGAAATTCCAAAAGTGTAAAAGATCCTTGTAATTATTTTATCCTCTAAAGTAGATTGTGAAGCTCGTTCGAGAATCCATTCTAGTACTCTTTGCAAGTCTTTGAAGTACGATATATAGAGACAATTGATTTTAATTTCCCCCATGGAAGCGTAACTTGGTAATATTTACTTAATAAGTTTCAAGAGAAAACTGACTTAGCAATTCAAGTGTATTTACTTGCATGCATGATTGAAGATACTCAAGAAGTACCTTGGGATACAGAGTTATACTTCTGGCCTATCTATCTGCACAAAACCCATCCCAATGTATGAGGTGATGAACGTAAATAATTCACTCGTGGGTGTGTGTGTGTGTGTGTGTGTGTGTGTGTGTGTGTGTGTTGCTTGTGTAATTGAACTCCTTTTTGCGTCTTGTGGCAAATGCAGTAATTTGATGTATTGTTTACACTGAGTCACTATCAAGGTATACCAGGATTTCATTTCAAGGTATCGATACGAAAGCAAGAAGTAAGCACGTGAATGCTCTCATTAACGACTGGGAACGAACTTCTTAGAAAAATCTCTTCAATCTCTGACGTTTGAACATGAATGAATGAGCGTCATTTACGATGGGATAAGCCCAGCCGAACCGTTTATGCTCTTACGCCAAACTCATAAATGTCTTCCAGGAATACAAACATTTACGAAGATATTGTTACTGCTGTTGAGATTTCCAGATCCCTGTGTGTATCAAGCTAACAAGCATCTATGTTAAAACATACTCAATATTTTGATAAATTCAATATTTACAGGGACCTGTCTACCTTATCAGCTTGAGGCAGATGAAAACATATCTATAGTGTGTACATGGCACTCTACACACATAATTCTGCATACAATGGAGCCCTGAACTGAAGGCCGTTCATACAAACTTTTAGCTTTAAGCTGTGAGAGTGAAACTTAACACACTCCCTCTAAGTAAAGCTTTGTCCATAGAGAATCCTAATTTGTAAGCGACATGTCTCCGTGCAGATCCACTCTCCATTTGAGAGCATCGTTACGAAAATCGTTGATTTTACACACAAAACTGAATCCGTACAAGCTTAGTTTCTCTGCTTATGTTTAGAGGAAGACGAGACCCCGTAAAGGGAAATTCTCATAGTCTCCAGTTGTGAAAATTTACTGAAGGAATAAATTCAATCAAGCTGTTCCTTCCTAGCAGCATGCCATCTCGGTCAACCAGGTGGAGGGAAGGAACTCTTAAGTGCAGTGATAAATGCTGTGGTGAATATGAATTTAATTTTATGGTTCCATTAGTCGTGTGATTCATTTTCAGAGATGTCTAGGGATTTGAAAAAGTTGCATTGTGTTCCATACTTGGGGGAATTACTCATTTCAGGTTATATCTTATGCACAATGAGAATTTCTTCCTTCCCTTCTCCTTGCGGATGGATAATAATAGCAGGGGGATGTACCTCCAGTCGTCAACTTATATTGCTTATTGTGGTTAAAACATAAGGAGTACGTTCAGGAATGGCAACTTTTAAAACTTAACCCATGTAAAATGCCCACAAGGGAAACAACATATAAATTCTTTCTCAACACTGACTCCGCATTGTATATAATAAAACTGTTGAAAACGTGTTAACGCTAATAGGGACTTTTACAGTTTCTTGCTTCAAATAAAGTTTCAAGTATATGTATACATATTTGTACACATCCCATAACAACCACGAGGGCTCTTGTTTCAACTCTGCTCTTTCCATCTATTCGTAAACAGGAGAGAGAGAGAGAGAGAGAGGGAGAGCTCAGTTCGGAAGAGAAAGAGTACACAAACATACATATATATGTATATCTACTTCACAAACATACGTTAGTGTGTGCAGACATACTAAAAAGAGGAGCTGAGTAGAAAATTCTATGACACATTTCCTATTTTCAAGGAATTAGATGAAATTTAGCAGAGGCCTAAAGTTGATTAGAGGATGCATCGTCTATGAGGCTGAAGTTTCTGAGGAGGTAGCTAAATTAAGTTATAGTAAGTATACATACGTACTACGGAGGAGATTAATATATTCTTCTCTTATGGCTGAGCTTGGAGGAAACAAAAGAGCTGCTATTCACTCCTTCTTTTACTCCACAACAACGTAATTATTATCTACTTAAAATATTAATGAAAATTAAGTAAGAAGTTATGAGCCAGCAGAATATAGACTATAGTTGGGTTACATGAATTTTATTCATGAATGGTTCATTTCATATGAGTCTGGTTAAACTTCCATTTCTGGCCTCCCTAAATGTATAAATTGTGCGGCAGCTTGGAAGCTCAACTCTTGGGGGGCTCGAAAAGTACAGAGAGCTCAAAGATCCCCTTGTTTGAAAATCTATCAAAAACTATTCTTGACAAGAATGGCATGTGTGCCCACTTCATCAGAGCGTACTCAAGTACAACCCGTTCCATGAGTACAGGAGGGGAGGACTGCTTTCCGGCTTCATTCAGCCCACATATGGAAAGAGGTTGTGGGAGTAAAAGCTAGGGAAAGCAAAAATTTTTACGCAGAGAAAGAAGTTGGGGTGATGTGAAGAGTCTCATAATACAGGCTAAATGCAAAAGGCATGTAATTGTAATGAGGTTAATGTTAGGAAAAACTTTCAAGCCATTTGTTCTCTGTTTTCCAGGTATTAACACTGTATATTCTCACTTTGGCACTCCAAGTGACAAGTCGGCCGCATGGTGGTTATCAAAGTCACAGACACCATTCCAGTCACCATCAACACCACCATACTCCAAGTCGGCACAGGAATTACAACGATAATGACAGTAGCAGTAGCAGTAGCGACAACAATAATAACAATAACGAGGAGCTAGAAAGTCTAGGACCCGATACTCTTCCAGAGGCTTCAGCTTCAGTGAAAATGCGAGCTAAATCTTGGCACCATACCTCCGAAGATGACGATGACTACGACGACGACGAGGGTGGCCGACATGCATATCTAATGACGACAAATAATAAAGAAACAGAGACACGGGATGAAGACTCAGCCATTAATTCCGCTTTCGAGAAACATATGAGACCTCACCATCATCATCAGAGTAGTCACAGTCATCCGGAAGTAACTAACAATAACGATAACTCAAAACCTTTGGAACAACTTCCGGAACATGATGTGTACGCATATCAGCTTCCCAGCAATCTTTGGTTCATCGTTAGATATGCTAAGGATTCGGAAGGGCACATTGAGAAATACATGTAAGTACCCCTTCTCAATTTCTGAATGAGTAAGAAAAGAAATGTTTAAGGACGTTATAAATACTAGCTGGCTAAAAATGCAGGATTTTTAGGTACATGTGAGCATAGAATCAGGGTCTGGTGGATTGAATGTGCTTTGGTATTTCACACAGGCGACGAGCAGTATAGACAATAAATGCAGGGTGGTATTGTCACCTTTATAAATACGTGACTGTACTGGGTGACACCATAAAATTATATTGAAGTACTCGGGGATTGACATATGCATTGGAGATGGGCATTGATCGACGGAGGGGTAACTGATTCCTTGATTTTTTTTTTGGTATTTCCAGGAACATCGTGGCCAGTTTCACTAATTACCTCGACAAGCTAACCGAAGGCGTAAGGACAGTTAGTGTGAATGTAAAGGGCGTCGAGACGGTGTTCAGGTTAACAGCAAAGCATAAACCTTATCAAGCACAGTCTGGATCGTCGCCCTCGTCGGAATCGTGAATCGCCATTCTTTTCATCTTCATTAGATCAATTTATAGAGGACAGAGTTGAGTGCTGTTCAAGAAACTGACGAAACGAAATTGAAACTGCCAAGAGCAAACTAACACCCTGACATCATTTAATGACGAATGGACGTGAGGGTCGTTTCAATTCCAGTCTATACTCACAGCATCCAGTAGTCCATCATCGTTTAGAAAATATACCAAAACCAGAGAGGCACTAATTTCCTATACTAACTTTCTTGAAACTTTTTTTATTACTACATTCACGGAGTTTATCGTTCTCCATTTTTACGCTACTCCTACTATTTGGTAACACTGTTAACTACCCATATATCCCAAATACTTGTGACCTTTAAGCAGTAAAGAAACTACCCTCTCGTCCTAAAATGTCAACTCAGAAGACAGAAGACGAAAAACTTTTTAAGACGTCGCACCAGCCATATACAAATTATTTTATGGCTCTCGCGAGGTTGAGAAAGAGAGAGAGAGAGCAAGAGAGAGAGAGAGAGAGAAAGAGGAACAAGAAAAGAAAAACAAAATGAAAATTCTATCATTATATATGTATGTGCGTATATCTAATCTAATATAGTTTGTACTGCTCATCAACATTTTATGCGTTAAGGTTTAGTCATTGAAAGCCCTCTCATATGTCTCAAAAGATAATTAATTCACGTAAATACATATACGTACTGTTCTTGTTACCATGTTACTACAATTATGTACAAGTTGTAATTATTAGTGTTATTTGTTAGGAATAATATTATTATATATTACATCAAATTAATTAATATATAGCCGTTGAATATACAGATAATAGGTGAGTATACATTATTGAAAGGACTTACAAATATATTAGGCTATCTTTAACCCACCGGAGCTATGTGCGTGTAGATACCCTTAAGTCTCAAGTGTTAGATGATATCATTTTAAGGCATTCTCCTTATCAATAAGTATACTCCTTCATTCATTTATACCTTAAATAATTTTTGTAAATCATTGAATTTATTGTTGATGAATCATTAAAATAAACCAGCACAGGTTTTCTTGGTCAATACTGAAGAACCCTTTTAATATGTACTTACTTGCAGAAATGACACTCACAATAAATGGGATTTCCGCATTTTCATTCCATGATTCCTCAAATTCTATTTCAAAGTAGCTACATATAAAGGACGTGTCTCACTCACTCCAGTGCACACGTACTTTCCAGAAAAAAAAACCCAAAACGCAAACAGGGTATTTCTTTAACACAAGTTTTGCGATGCTTCTCCAGAGCCCAATCCCCCTTTGGAAGTTCAGTGCAAGATTAGCCTCTGTTTCTACCCGCATTATTATACATGAGGTACCACGATGAAATATTTTCGGAATTCTACAGAATCCAAGCACATAGCGTTATTTACTTATTGTTTGTATCTTTTCAATGGAAAACTATTTCACATAAAATTGCTATTAGTTTCTTTCTGAAGTTAGACCTCTTAAAAACAGACCATTTTGCAAATGTAGAAAGAATTCATTTTTTAATTTTGACCGGGCCAATATATTACCTTGAACTTTGTATGAACCAAAGGAATTTTTCGCATGATACAAAAGAATGTGGTATAAAATGTGAGGAATTAGAGCAAACTTCTTCCTGACCTTGGAATCGCCGCAAAGGAATTTGTGTACCCCTGTAGTAGTTACCTTCATATTTTATTTCAGAGCCCAAGCATTTTGTACTTCCAGAATCACAAAACTTTTAATTTCAGTAAAATGCTTCATGTAAGTCGGGTTTTGTTACCACGAGAAAATACACGTTACAACGAATAAGTGGAAATATACGCGTATGTTCGGAAGTTGGTTTGAGGTTAATGTCTGATCAGATAAATAATCTACGCTGGACGTCTTCATTGCAGGGATGTGAGCACAAAAAGTGAATCATTAGTGTGGAAAGATCACTTTTAATTCACTGCTGCCAAAGTATTTGTAGGGGCACTGTAAGATATGATGTAGTTCAAGGTAAGTACCTTCTTGTTATGTAAGTAAGTAGCTACTTACTGAGGGTACATCATAGGCTAGGCAAACCTACATAAATACCTTCTCGATTTATAGCAGTTAATGGTTTAACAAAACGAATGAATTCAGCCTTCAAGCACGTTACGCAACCATTGATTCTTCAATCTTTAGGGATTTACTGGATAACATGAGATGAAAACGGATTACAAAGTCCGTTCGTGAAGGCTTTTCCGCGAAATGTATTTCTCTTCCCCGTCGCAGTTTACCTCAGGTCGCAAATACATGAAGATCCCTGGCTTCAAGATTCAATAGCCACTAACGGATTACTTCCGCGAACTTATTTTCACTAATAATAAGCCACGCACTTGATATTGTATAATCAATCCTAATTCGAAGAGATAAATGGGGCACCTGCAATGCAAAACATTTTTCATAGCATTGTACAACAGTTTTTATGCTCCACTTACAGATGAGTGCATGGTTTTTAGGGGCAGAGCAGTAAAATAGTTAATAATACTTGTGTAAATATTTTAGTTCTACTTTGTATCATCGTCTCAAAAGGAGGTCTGTGCATGTATACTGCGGAGGTTCAACTTGCCGAAAAGAAACAGAGAGTTGAGAGTGTGTAGTGTGGGAAACTGGGAAGTGGGAAAGTGGGAAAGTGGAAGATAGTGGAGTCCGATTTTTCGGCTTCAGGGGCTGTGATTCTGCTAAACATTCGACTGGGCTTGGTTATGGTCCTTCACAAAGCTAGGTCCTCCACCTTTTGCTTGGAGTTGCTACTTCATACAGAAGTAAATGAAAACACCGCCGAAAAACCCTAAGTATTTGCTACATGATTCCACATTATTATACGATTTAGCTACTGCAATAATAACGAGAAAAATTATTAATTCTGAATACCCTTTACTTCAATAATAAACAATTCAATTTATTATCTTTTGGAACTTTGAAACGTAAATTGGTACAGACAGAATATTCTAAATGATTAATGACTATGCTTACAACTCAGAGGAGCCCAGAACATGATTACTACAATTAGCAAGGTTAAAAACTAGGTATTTTAATTGCATTAAATGGTCAATTACAGCAAAGAAAACATATATTTTCTGTAACACAAAGGGTACTACTGAATTTTATCTACATACGTCGATAAACACAATTACATATGTATAATGATTCTCTACCCTACAAGTATATGGCTTTTAAATAATTCGTTTACATCTAAGCCCGAAGTACATACAAGCACTTGCTTGTAATATTTTCAACGATTAAAAATGTGGAATACCAGCCATGTATACCTACAGCCAAATAAACCTGCAAATTGACTACATCTCTATAAACGCTTTACATTTAAATGCATATTAGATAATCAACTTTTCCTCGTAGTCATCATACATGATAAAGTCTTGCTCTTCATTTCACCAACTAATAGATCCGGTACTATCCTATTTTGTGTAGCTCCAAATATTTAACAAAAAATATATTGTTTTTGTTAACCTCAATTACTAAACACTTATTTGCACGGCATATTACTCGTGCCGCGTACTTACTCGGACTAACTTTATATTTTTTACATTTAAATTTTTGTATACACTACGAGTACATGCTAGTTGTCTCATACATTTATTTCAACATGAATAATTGTTCATACTATGGAAGTTTACGTGTAGTAAACTTCGACACTTATAAATAAAACAAAGTGATGTCAAGCAATTAATTTATTCTTGATCCTGTTAGTCTAGTCCATCTTCATCATTTTCTGACGACCTATATTCGTAATAATGCTTCCAAATCTTAATGAAAAGTATCGTAATTAGATATTATTAATAATTCACTTTAAAAACTACTACAAACCGGAAGTTAGAAGTTTCACAGGGTATAAAACATTAACAGCATTAATTATTAAAAGCACATATCTGGAAATTCAAAAGCCACCAAAATAACATCGGCAATTGTGTAATAATTAGCTGCCTACCAGATAGTATCACTAAAAACATTATCAACTGTAGTTTAAAAATACACAACAGCAAAAACCTGCAACTTGTTTTTTTTACATACATACACATAAGTAAGAGTGTGAGCTTGAAAGATCATTTATTTCTTCATCACAAACCAACGTATTAAAGATTACACAAAAATATGACTTAACGACCGTTGTTTTTAAACAATTTTGACATAACTGGGATAGTTAAAAACCAATTTTCGTTCATATCAATTTCTGCGGCAAGACCATAATTTATTTTTGTTGGTATTTCAAAGAATCACAGGAAATCAAACCAATAAAGTATGTAGATATCCTCACCTAGAATAGAAGTAAAAGTCTCCTCGACTAACCCAAAAATAGTGTACAAATTAAGACTAAATCCTTAAATTGATGAAGTAGCGTCTCCCATGAATTTATTGTGAAACATGAAACCTGACACAAAAACTGGTGACTGAAATGTATCTATTGGACCCACGGATTTTTACAACGAACAATAATACTTCAAATATGTATATTAAACAAGGAATATTATTTGTTTTTTGAATTTACTCCTATCAAAACATACAATATCGTTATCAAAATAATTTAGTATAATTTATGCAACACTTTATTACAAAGGCGAGTAGCAACCATTATTAAAGATAAACTCTATAAAACTCTTGAAGGTTTTACTTGGCAACTGAGACCTCTAGAATTTAAGTGAAGAGACCTTTTCCATACTAAACAGGCCTAGGAACTAAAAATTGTAGCTGTAATTTTCGTTCAATAACATTTAGTCATGTTACACAATTACAGCCCTTAGAATATCCATACCCATGAATTTACCATAGTAAGATTAACGTAGACTTGTTTGAACGAACAAAATTCAAGGCATTGGAGTTACAATGTCTGATTATCCCGGAGCGGAGTATTGTCTACATTTATCTAACATAGTCTTGCCGCATCAACAAATACGTTACTAAGCCCGATCGTTCGAAGTCGCAAAATAACCTTTCAGAATATTTACTAATAAAAGCACACGATTTTGCGACAAAATTTTGCTTTGTATAATTTCTTTTACCTATTTACAAATTTCCGGTACGAGGCGACAACGCATGAAGATTTTGTTGAATTCCAGTATTAACACAAGCGTCTATTTTCTCCTAATATTCAGTTGTTGAAGGAAAAACGTGGATTTTAACTCTTGCAGAATAACGATCCAGCTTCATACCATAAATAGCTATACTTTCCTGAAGTTCAACAAAATCCAAACTGTAGGCAAAAACCATTGTAATTGGACTGGCACTATCGTAAGCAACGTAATAAAATACGAAGTTAACGAGACGATGATTTCATTTCATTATAATTCCCTAATTAGAATAGGGGAATCTACAGTCCACAAATGCCTACAATTATTAGGAAAGTAAAGTAGAAGGAAAACGCTATACTGTTCAAGAATATCCCAAAAACTTTCGATTCCACACATAAGACCCGCTACCAGGTGACATTAAAACGAATTGGTATTTCCCTACAACATTGTGAACCCGGAGGGCACTAGAAGATCATTTTAAATGTACTGAACAAAATCTTTTGAAATTCAAATATATCTGCAAACGTTAGCAATTAAATTATATAACATACTTAGTCATATTTAAAAGGCAAGTGAAATCAAATGAATGCCGTAACTCATGTCGGCAAAGAACTGCGAAATTTTAAAAAACTACATTTTCATGTAACAATGCACTTACGCAGCATAAAAACTTACGATCAAGTACTTTAACATTTGCATTATAGTATTTGCATGAGATTACTCACATCATACAAACACGCCTGGTCATGTTTGCTTTTCAATGAACTTTGTACTATCTTAATTAGAAAATAAAATTCCTTACACACTGATATGAGTACATATGTATGTATTGATGTGTATCTATTGCGTTTAACAACTGGTAGCTTCTATTAACTTAAAGGCCTGACAATCATATTACTGACTGAAAACTTGAACACAATATCTGATTTTATCAAATGCGTTTGGAGGGGGTTCCTAAAAACTTGACGTATCTACAGCAAAAGGACTAGATATATACACAGAACCGGAAACTACATACAAATAAAAATTACTACAAGGATCCACAATTAGTTTAACTTTTCCGAAACACCACGAACAAACAGTTTGAAATGAGATTTACTTAAAAAATTAATGTACTACTGCATGCCAAAATTCAAGCTACTACACCATGTCTACACTTATTTTGCAATTATTATTAGATTAAAACATTTAATGCATTGTTACTCACGAAAGCACTACAACAACATAACTACTTGAATGCAATTGAAACAATGTTTAAAGAACAAGATTACATACATTAAACATCCCGTTTCCAACAGCATGTTCAAAGCACTACAGATAGGCAGCTGGAATTTTACAAAATTCCCTGTTCCGACGAAGATCACGGTATAGTAAAAAGGTAAAACTGGGCTAGTATTACTACCAGGGAGCTAACAGAGACATTTAAAGAAAGGCAGGTAGACTGAGATTGCACCATCCAATTGCGAATGAAATTTTGCCTACTTAAAATTGTTCAGGTGAAAAACTGAGTGCAATGAGGAGGGCCGTAGTGCAAACCGAGACGCTACAGTTACACAGATTAAATCACACATTCCTTCGGCACATGCAATTCATTGAAATACTCCATTGAAGGAATCTTCAATCAAAACAACATGTAATTTATACGTAATAACAATAGCTATTCTTTCAAAGTTTCTTTGTGAAAACATTAAGTTTAACGAATACAGTAACATAATACTGATGAGGTGATAAGTTCAACTCAACTTTTAAATAACGTTAATGCTCATCATACAAACGTTAGAGAACATACGAGGGTAAACAGCGTAGTTTTGTATAAGGTATCTCTAACATGCAGTGTACCGCTAGCGGTAGTAAATAGCCGTCGCTATTTTACCCCATCCATACTACTACAACTCCGTATAGATTTCTGAAGATATAATGTAGGTCAAGTTAATCAAGATGATTTTCGGGTCTGAATTTCTTATATAACTCACATAATGATGGCTAGTAGGTTGTGAACAAAAACTAAAATAATTCTAACCACAGTAGCACAATATCCAATTATGTCATTCTTAGAGCACCTTACATTCATGAGAATTCATCAATTATGTTAAAAACATATCTAGTTTAACAACCGTCGTAGTTTTTGTCCACACCTTACCTTTATCTTCTAAGTGAGTTTTTGATTCAATAAAACAATCTCGGTTTTAATACAGATACAAGTTTACGAAATTACGAACAAAAATACACTCTTATTTTTGAATTACCGAATAGTTCCAGAAAGATTCGTCAACTTTAACTCGGCCTACATTGCGGCTGTTTTTCATCTAAGTTGTACATGTGAGCATACCATTTATGTCAAGAGTGTAAGACCAAGATTTTTGAGAACTGATCTTGCATTCATTTGTTTTCACAGTATGGGAATATTTGATTTAACCTGAAAGATATTTTCGGAGACTGATTTTCTCGGGAAACTAGTTCCATCCTCTTCTTCATATTTTCTCCTGCTCAATTTAAGGTTCATGCGTTGTCGGCTAATAGTCAATCGCTGCGATCCTTTATCCTGAAACAATCGATGTGGAAATGTCGACACATCTGACGAACCTAGACAATAACGAATTCAAATTAAGTCCAGTAATTCAGTGGTATAAAATTAATCAATGAAAAATGTTGAAACTTGGCTTACCACACACACTCCATAATGAATTTGAGTTAACGTTGCAAGAACAGCTAAAACATACACAGCGCAAGTTTCAAATGCGACACCAGGTCTGAGAATGAGTGACACGAAAGTAAGGGCAGATATTGGAAATAAAAGCCAATCGAAGGCTTCACATCTTGTGTTACTCATTTGGGCAACGATCAACCGGCAGCAGATATGAGAGAAGATCGTTCCCAACATGTAAAAGAATATTCTAGGCTGAAGAACAAGAATATCTGATGGTGACGCGTACACCCATATAGAACTTATTATCATCAAGAATATTGAAGAGTAGAGCGGTCTTGCCGCTTCCAAAATGGGCCTATTTTTCCCAGTTCCATCTCGGTATGCTCTGTTAACGAGAATTGTAACAATCATAAAAACACGAAGGAGGACTTGCATGGCTAATATCGATCTCTATCGACATGCTTGAATAATTACTTCAAAACATTTTAAATGCTCGAATTATTTTCAAGTATCTTACACTTACATGTACACGTTGTAACACGAAACTGGCATGGAAAGACCTATCGAGCCAGCATAAAGCATAACCTCAGCTAAGTTGCCACTAGTGTAGCCTAACGGTAAGTCGAATTTCCAGAGTTCATGACCACCGAATCCACTAACAATAAAGACCAGAAAGCAGGCCTGGATAAAAAATGAAAAACAGTTACTCAGTCATTCAATAAAATAACTTACCGGTTTTTTAGTAATATTTTATAATATGATAAGCCATTATACTGTGGAAAGTTATATGTAAGGCTCACCAACATAGACGCATCGTAGCCCCATGGGAGATAGAGAACACCGGTATTATACTTTTCCCAATGTGAAAAAATGAAGTTGAAGAAAACGTTCCAAAATATCCATGACAATCGTTTGACAGATATACCGTATGGTGTTGATCCGAACACTGAATACAGCCCAGTAGGAATGAATACGGTTGTCCATGAGTCCAATCCATGATCAAATAGCTCTCCCAATGGTCCGGACGATCCAGTACGTCTCGCTTGTTTACCATCAATTCCATCTAATTAAATTTATAAATGTTCTGTTTAATTAGATTCATGCCATGACCACGAGTGAGAGCACGCTAAACTTCAAACGCTTTTATATACAAGCATAATTTAATTCCAATGCTGACTAAGGATATCATCATATCTGCTCTTAACACAATACGGTGTGAACTTACCTAACGTATGAGCCATGAACAGATTAAATGCGGCTATGAACCAGACCCATCGAGGTACTGGATTTTCAGGTGGATCCCCAGATTCATCACCGGCAGCTTTGAAGTGGAAGTCGTAAATACTAAGTAAGAAGAAGTTGGCTACAGTAAACAGAAATCCTACAAATGTGAGCACATTTGGCGCTACCCATAATGGACATATCTGTAAAAAAAATCAAAATTCAGTTAATCACGAATCCTAGAAGCTATCATAGTAACCGAAGACAAAGTTGAGAATAAATATAACTGAAAATGTTATCTAAATTCTGCACCCACAATTTTTCCCATAATGAAATAATTTAAAAAGCAAAAGAATCCATTCAACACCAATCCGGAAGTATTTAGACGAGCTTTGTAATATAATTTTGTTTCATAGTAGTACTTAGCATTACAATTCATTGCCAGTTGAATAGTCATTACATGTTGCTGCCAAAATTACATTTCACATGATGATTGCATTGTTCACATTTTCTAAGACATGTGAAACACAAACTTTCAACGAAATTATGTTCTGAAAACAAGTTTCTGGAACCGAAACAATGGACGAAACCGAAATATAAATTCCAATGAACACAAATTGAACCAGACAATGAATACAGAAAGTAGTTCCCTTTCGAATGATGACATGATGATGTAACACTATGATATAGCTAACAGATGTATCTCTGAAACTAGATGTAACCATGAGTTCCTACAGGTTCACCAGCGTACATATATGCTCTCGTTTTTATCAGCAAGAAACGTAAATAAGGGTAGAATATCATATTGCCTTTTGTCATAAATACTTGATTACTGAACCGTTTGAATTTTTACACGGAACATAAATACTTTTAAAGTCAGTCTATTTATTGCTACAAATGAAAATGACAATTGAAGAAATATTACACTGCAGCTAAAACTATCTAACATTAGTTTTATTTGAAAATATTGCAACGACAGTGCAACAGTAGGAGTAAAATCTAGAACTACAGTGCATAGTAAATTATATCAGTTTTCAGTACCTAATGCAATAACAATAATAAAGAGCTGAAATACCTTCTGAACATTTAATGACTAAGGATGTGAAATATATATAATGAAAAAAAATGGTTCTCTATTCTCTACCTGACAACAACTCAATAATACCGAATTCTGAAAAGTCCTTATTTGGCATACAAAAAACTTCAATAGCCGACGAAATCAGAATGCAGCAGCAAAATTATTTTAAAACTATCCATCTTGTCATAACACTATAAAGCTTTTGAAGTTTCCTTTGAATTAAAACTGTGAACTTTGGACTCAAGCTGATGCATTTTAGTGTCAACGTCAGTTTAAATATGAGCATGTAAAGCGTACAAGCATTTATTTATTAAACCTAATGTACACATTCGGAAATTACAATATGAAGAAATGGACACGTCCATTTACTTTTAAGTAATAAAAGTATGAAAACGATCGCAAATGTACAAATACCACTCACATATAACGTTATGCATGGTTAGCAAGTTAGCACAAATAAAATTGTAAGTCTGATTAAATTAGCGCTGCATATTTATAAAACTTGCAATTCTCTTTCCCTGAAGATCCTTATAAACCATAACCTGTCAAATACAATTACGAAATTAGAAGTCAAAAAAGAAGAAGAGAAAAGACAAGCGGTCAACATTACACCATCACAGCCCCATTTTTTTGGTACAAGAGATAATCACATACATATAAATGATTTGCTCTCATATGTAAGAGCACATAACAAACAAGGCAAAGTTAGGAATTAATACAAATTACAATTACTAATGAAGTTTGTCTACTTCACAGCCTAGTGCATAAGCATGTATAAAATGCTACGAGTATTAATAAATACCAAACCTTTTGCTTAAACTAATTTTGCCTAATCGCTCAACCTTTAACTGAGGATAGTGATTATCGCTACACAGAACCACAAACGCTATTTGACTGCGCTGCAATCGTAATCTTCATTGGTAGGTTAGATGTCCAGTAAAATATTCCAAGTTTTCATCGAAGCCTTGAATTTTATCAAACCCACACAAGACAATGACTTACTGTGCCAAATGGTCACACATGCTCCCACAAATTTAGAAATAGATACACCATTATGTAATTTTGCGATTTTGCAGACGCTTATACCTGAACTATACAACAAACTGCTTCAAAATTGAATGAAAAGTATTTTTACATGCCAGCCTACAGTATAACGACAACCAACCTATGTGTGGAGTGTGGATATTTGAATGGATCACGAATACCATTACGGTACTACAAATCCACCATGTATTTATCAAGTCTAAGCGATCATTATCATCATAATCCCCACCAGCTTGCTAACCTACAATTTAAGAATTACAAGAACCAAGATAATACAGCCACACAGGTTACATATTTAGTTTGCACACTCTTGCATTGTACATATAGATATGAGTATTTTAAAGCGTGTGATCTAATTAAAAAAATCCTCCAGCCCCCACACAAACCGGTTTATATCAAACTATTACGGGAACCTGCAAATACATGACCTTAAAATATAGTATTAACACCGTAATGTCTGCAAAAAAAAAATAAAAATGCTCCTGAATTAAAGCCCATTTTCTCATGTTCGGATATAGCGTAAATATTTACATTAAATCCTATTGAACTTTACTAATTGCAAGAAAACATATCCGAGACAGCCGCAGGGAACAGGAAGCTGTAATGATTACTGTACAAAGGAGTCCCATCAAATATTGACACGTACGACGATACGACCCCACTACACCTTTCATGTACCGTACATCTACAATGAACGAATGTAACAACAGACAAGTAAGGATTATCATCCACCTGTGATAACATCATTGTCATCACACTGCACATGTAAACCAAGCCCTTTCACTTCCAGATAATACGAAATATTCGCATAGAAAACAATAATAATAATTACAGCAATACTCGCTACGCAAGAACTGAAACAATGTGAGCATACAAACTCAAATAAAATATGCATCAGACAATTATTTGACCGTAGTAGTTAACGTGATTACACATTTCCCAGAATTTCACCACCTTTACCCCAATACTTTCAAAAGAGCTCTTCGAATGACATCAAGCTATCCCTACCAACATACGCATTCCGAAATATTTAATATTCACAATTAGCTCCTGCATATTCGGTAAACCACAATTCCCTCATCCCAATTCCCTGCCATATCACGGAACACAAAAGGAAATAAGGTTCCGCATAATTTCAAATTCCCTAATTGGCCCATTATCCCCCCTCCCCCTCCAAGCAGAGCATAATGACATTAAATCCTATTTACATTCAAAATACTCACTTTAACAACAGCATTCCAGAACGGGTGCATGACATAGTTACTTAAAGGACTCGTATCAATGGATGAGTACTGCAATAGAAAAAAAAACATCCATGTTACTCCAACATGGAATCATAAAAAGGGACAAAAACTTGACCAAAATGATTGCATCACTGTCATCATGACTCATACAGACTAGAATGTTCCCAATCAGAATTACCTTGTAATTATCGAAACCCTGGAGATGTTCCGGGCCCAAGTACTGCACTTCAAGTCGGCAACCTCCACCCATTTCGGATCCTTTTTCGATATTGTTTTAGAAACAACCAGAACTAGTAGGAGCAATCACCATACTACAACAGTCAAGTACTCAGAGACTCATACCAATTTACAGGAAATGGTTCCACTTGGTTTTTATCTCTCACAAATTTTGTTCGAAGAAGCCCAATATTTCCCCCCTCCACGCTCCAACACACAATCAGGAGTCCGTACGACAAAACACACTATGTACAATACACCTACCACTTTCCGCACCTAAATATCGAATGACTAAAAAGCGAACCCGGAAAGTTGTGAACTAAACTCCCACAACAGATTCCAATCTTGATTCCAAACTAGAATTCCGATGAAAATAAATATACTATTCCTGGACTCGTTCCAAGGTCCGACTGCCTGGCACACATATTTTTATTTTATTTTATTTTTCAGGTATCTCTTCCTCCGTATCAATCCTCCGATAATTTTGATGGAGTCTTATTCAATTTAAAAAAAAAAACTTTAATTCTAAACCAAACCCCGGCTCAAGTTGTGTAAGGCTAGGTTGACCTTATCCTATGAGCGCCTATCTCACAAATGATGAAGAATCCCAACGTGTATGCCTTGAAATCCATACACTGTGGATCATAACATTATGATCGGTACTTTACACAGAACCACAAGGTCCCTACTTTTTTTTTTTCGAGTAGAGGACGACGTGTTTTTGCCTCTAATCTCGATCCTCTCTCATTCATTGAGAAAATGACCTCCAGCAATTTTTAAGCACCGTAAAACTCGGCCCGACTCCCGTCATCACCACGAGAGTCCGCCCTGGGTCTCTCCCAATAAGCCAAAGGGAGACCAAAAATTCGAGCCCAATAGAAAAACAAATCCCAGGGCTCAGCACTCATTCACTGTTCCTTGTCACAGTTCAGATTAGAATCAGAGACGGACTGACAATCTTGAATAATTACATTTTGTGAAAGGAATTGTGATCCGATTTGGGTCAATATTATTTTATTTGAAAGGCTAAATAAAACTGCGGAAGTAAATTTCTATTTCTGAAAATTCCACAGGTATTTTTTTACCCTTAAAATCTGGAAATACTTTCTGGGTATACTTTGTGGGCGGAGAAATGATCCGATTCAGGTTACTTATAAGGCTTTTTGCAGTTTATTTAATTACATTCTGAACATAATTGATGCTTCCCTGGAACTGGCTTGTTATGATGCGAGGATGATTATTGAAAGGATTAATTCTAATTGCTCTATAGAGTGAGGGTGTTGAATTAATTGAGAATTCTGAATTTGCCAGGTTTTATAGTTGAATTATTATAATAAACTATTAAGTAGAAATTGAAAAGGGTTCGGAAAGTTTGCAGGATGTATGAAAGTCTGAAACTTATAGACGTTCATATTAAGTTTCATAAGTTTGGAAAATCCTGGACATTACCCTCTGATAAAAGTTACTTTCTGGTGACTTTATTGTAGACTGCAGAGATTACCAAGTGTGAAGAGCAAAGATAAGCATTATTGTCTTTCAGTACTTGACTGTAACAATGTTAGATCCAGCTTTAGATTGCATGGTAATTTGTTGGGGACGTAGCCATGTTATCTTAAACTAATTCGCTTAATCCGTGGAGGTGGGAAAGTCAGGTAAGATTGGAGATTATATCCCACGACGAACTGAAGGTGCATTATCTAGCTATGATTATCTGAATTACCATGTCTTAGGGGATGTTTTTGCAAAAGATTAGTCCTGAATGTATGTACTAGTTAGCATTGCAAAATATGTAAATTCTCTCAGCATTGGGGTAATGGAGGAACGACCTCCATGCCACAGCATGGGTCCAAAAAATGGATGTACAATGACAACAAGGGTGAAATCTGGTTTTCATTGCAAAAATTATGCAGATTTTTAAAAAATGCTGGATAATCCCGTCAGCATGCATTTTTGTTTACAAAAAATCGCATGTTACACAAATTCATGTTCGCAAATACATGTCCCATGGCATGGTAATTCGGATAATGTGTCCAACTTTTTCAAACTCACTACTTTGAGGTTAGTTGACAATTAAAATGTCCATTTTTTTAATTCAGTCCACTGTGGTTGGATTACTCTCGTCGCCCCGATTACAAAGTGTGGTAAGGGAAAGTGAATCGCTTCTAAGCCCTGGCGTGTATTTTCAATTGGATTTGGAAGTACATCGGGCTGATTGAGCTCGACTATATACTTATACACTGACACTCGTGTGTGCTTCTTAAAGTTCTTAATATAAGATATTCATATTCTATTATCTTATCTTGTTTATGTATACATAGTGCCAAAGTAGAACCAGTACCTGTGTGACTTGTATAAGTGTGGCCGATCATCATTTACTGAACACGCGAGTCGTCGGAGACTTGTGTTTGTGTCAGTTCAAATCGCGCGGTACTCACATCTCATGACTACATCTGCCAAATGCCTACTATTTTAGTAGATTAGCTACTATTTGGCAAGCCAGTCTACTGCAAAAAATCTAGGGTTACTGTCTACTATTTTAATGAAAAATCTTCTACTGTAAACTCGACTTTTCACGTTCAAATACTAATAATTGTAAATCAGTTAATGCCAATAAAGTTGAGCGCGGTCAGCCGACACGTACCCAACTTTTCAGGACTCGGTGTGTGTACGTATTAGGGATGGCAAATACGATATTGGCGAGACGATAATATCGCAAATATCGCCAAATTTACTTGCGATACTGATGGCGATAATTATCGTAAACATCATCGATAATATCGGCATATCGGTATCGCGTTTATATCCGAATGGAGCTAATGGCAACAACTTGAAGGTACTTTAGTAAGCTCAGGAGGAAAGGGATGTTTCAAGGAGCGCTCCCTGCTTAAACATTTTATAATTAACTAGTGCCATTTTATTACATATCGTAGTCTGCGCACATTCTCTATGATTTCATCCAGCTTTTCGCATTGTAATTCATGAGCCACATTCTGTTTCCAGCCATATCTTGACAGTTTAAGTGCATAAGGAATTTCTAACCGTAAAAATTGGAAGTGACATTTATTATTGATTTTAATTGCGTTTGCAATTCCCCTTGTGTCCCATAATAATAATATATCACACTCACAAAATTAATTCCAACCTACTCTGGAACTTCTTTAATAATAACTGATATCTTTGGGCGCGGGTTGCCGTGTAACTAATAAGTTATTAGTTTCTAGCTGGGTAATTGTAATTCAGAATTTGGATATTCTACACGTGTGAATTAAACAAGCTTAAATTTGTGAAACTTTTGTTCTATCAGGCAATTAGCTATAGGACATTTTTGGCCGGATTTATTAATCAACCATTGTTTGCAAAATTTTTGATCATAAATTAGTGCCACTGATATCATGTCTTCAAAATAAATATCATTGACTGTTTTCACGTTCTTTGTGGTAGAATTCAAGTGCTAGGTAGAATATTGGCGATATATCGGCGATATACGATATATCGTCAATTGCAATTTAACCGATACCGATATTTGCGATATGAGCCAAGTGGCGATATTTGCCATCCCTAGTACGTATGGAAATTTAGGGGAATGCTCAAAATGAGTTTCATAGCTTCTAGGGAACCTTATTCACTGAACTGTTATTGGTTGTACGTGCATCCGTTAATGTTCGATGTACAGAGTATGAAAAGAACATTGCTTCACTGCCTTAGTTCGCAGTAAGGGCACCGTAAATAAAAAATATAGCTCCTGAGTAGTGCTGTCCATGGGAACAGGAGACACCCAGGTTTTTGGGAACAGGAACAGGAATGGGTGCGTACGGGAACACAAATTTTGTTTCCAAAACACTTTGGGAACGTTTGGGAACATAGAAATTGTTCCCAAAATATGGAAACAAAAGCGGGTTTGGGAACAGGAACAAAACGTGTACCTACCTGGTATTCACATGAAGTTTATAATATAAAAATACCTCACAAATAAAATATTATTTTAAAAGTACGTCGCAACATGTCAAATGTTGCAACTCTTTCTCACGTTATTATTAAACAAAATAATAAACAATAATTATTTAACACGTAGAAAAAATGAAACTCTCTGGAACTTAAACCCAAAATTGTAGCTCAGAAAACTCCAGCGTGCTCTTATCCTTGTTAGTTCAGCAAAAGTATGTCGAAAGTGCTACGTGTCTTAGCTAATTTCAGTTACTACTGTACTTTGCGCTGCGATGATTAATTTAATGACTGTTACTGAATTCTCATTTAAATTCGAGCAGCTACAGGTATTGGAGATGATGTGCTGTTATTTATTTTTAATAAAGTCGATTTGATATTTGGTTTTTTAAATCGATGCATAAATAGAGTTACGTGGGGCATAAATAAGTAGGGTGTGCTTTTCTGGTAGTCTTTAAGTACTTTTAGGAACAGGAACAGGAACATTCCTGTTCCTGCGGGAACAGGTCCAGGAACTTTGAATTGGTACCCATTTTTATGGGAACAGGAACAGGACCATTGCTTTAGTTCCTGAAAAAATGGGTACAGGTACAGGAACAGGTATGGGTACCAAATTTCCGTTCCCATGGACAGCACTACTCCTGAGTTGTTCAACAATGTTTTTTTAGAGTTTTTGAAATTGATTTACCCTGCTACTCAATAACACTTGATACAGCGATCCAGGATTCAGTGGGGCAGCTGAATCTTTTAAAAAAGATCAATATCTTAAAATGTTAGTCGAACTTCAAAATATAATTTGACGCTTTTCGTGGAAAATTTAATGGGCTTGCCAGAAATCTATCACGTGTATTTGTACGTTGAGACTCGTGAACATGGCCACGAAAACAGTAAAAACCAGGGAGCAAGGTTGGTGAAATTAATATCTAACAGAAAACACGCGGCTTTTTGGTCTGACCACTTTTTCATAGTTGGTCTAAAACGTCGGTTCATAAAAACATTGCATACCGCTGAGATTCTACGAAATTTCATTACCATGATTTTTTTTAAATCTAAAGCTACATAAACTCGAAATAATAAGGAAGTTGAAATTTTTTTAAATAGTCGTTTATGTGAGCTAAAAAAGGTGCAAATCGTTTCTTCACACCCTTATATCCGTATAATGGACACTTTGCACATGTCTACTTTCGCATCCTATATTACTTCATCAGCACACATCCTAGTTATTTTCAGAAAAAATACGATTGAATCTAAAAAAAAATCCAACGGCAAGATTAATTACGTTTGTAAGGCATTTCGGAATAAGTCTGCTAATAAAAATGAATGAGCCTACTATTTTGCTCTCCGGGATCTGGTACCTTTAGGCATAAGTGGCGAAGCGACCCTGCATATTGCAGAGCACACTACGCCAATTAAACGAAGCCAACGGCTAATGGATGAGTTGAGGCTACGGGAATACTATCGCAGAGTATAGCTCCACATTAAAGTATGTTATTACGAAGCTATATGGCTCTCATCCTGTAATATAAATGCATAAGCGAAGTCTTTCCTGTAGTTGTGGTTAGTGACTACTCGTAGTTTCCCAGCCCTCAGTCGTAGAACTAGAAAAATTATGAAGGTTCTGCATCTTGCATTTCTATTTCTAATACATTAAAATTACAAAGTCACAGAAAAACCTCGTAGTTTGTATGAGTGTATGAATGAGCATATACCTTTCGTAGCAACTAAGTACATGGGCTGCAAAAAAATTACAATTGATAAAAATTGTAGTGCATAGGACACTTGCCTCGAAAGGTGTAAGCTGGCCGACTCCGGGAATCCAACGAGGAGTTATTTGTCAAAGGTACTCAAATTATGGACAGCCAATCACTAACAATAAGACCTAAGACCATTAAGTAAGGAGCATGACTTCGCCTTAAGATAGAATATTTAGTCCCTCACAAAAACTATCCCTTTAAATAGGGAAATTCAAGCAATTTCTTTCGAATTTTGTAAATAATGCGTCGTCCTTATGAGCTATCCCTTAAAGCCCGGTCTCAGCCAGAAGATCCCCTCCACTAGTGACTAATACAGATTTATTCTTGTAGTAATTACAAATATTTAACTACTACACCTATACTTGGGTTTACTGATCCGGAACTAAGACCCTTGGTATTTGAATCCATTAAAAATGTCTAGAGACACTAGTGAATCTAAATGTCACAATATTCTTTGAATAATAGCTTTGAGGGAATTGCGAAGGCCAGGAAGGATTATTGGTCCTTACGGGAAATGCACCCAGTTTTTGTTTTAAAAATATATTTCAGTGTTCCCAAGCGGTCCCCGGGGAACCCATGACATAGAAGCTCATACCTTTGTGTCTTGTATCTAAAATATTCGATAGAGCGGTCTGTTGTTGACAGACAGGCATATGAATTTACTTTAAAAAAAACCAGTGTGTCATATACTTACCTAATAATAGAGCGCCTTGTGCGGTTAAAGGGTGCTCCAGTCGGCTAGCATTATCCGGCATTGTCGGAGTGTCCACTTACTTATGACGTCCCACAGAAAGCAGTATAAAAAGCGGACAAGCCGTGCATGTGATAGAGTTTTGTGTGAAGCGCAAAACACAAACTTTAATTCAACCAGTTATATATATTGGTAAACGCAGTTTATTATGAGCGTGAAGTTAAGCCGTACGAAGTGTACGTTCACGTTTATAAAGTACTAAAAATGTTGGCAACGATTACTTGAACTGACGGGGTTGGAAGTGGATGAGTGTGATTGTGACTTGAAACTTTGGAAGTTGTAATTTGTGCGTATTGAGAAGATTGTTGTTTCGTTGGAAGTACGTACTTTGAAGGGAGAGATAAATAAATAAATTATACTTTGGATTCCAAGTTATTGGTAAGTGTGAATGAATTGGAGTAGTATTAATAGAAGGTTAACGTTCCGTTGAGTGGGACATTACTTGAGCTGAGTGTTGAGGTAAAGTGTGGTTGTTGTGTTGGTGGTGAAAGCGATCGTTGTATTTGGAACGATTGTGGATGTGGACTGGTTGATTGTTGTTATTGAAATTATTGATAATTTAAATTGATGAACTTGGTTTCCGAACGGGAGAAAGAATTTTAAGGATTTGTGGGGTGATTGGTTAGCAGTGTCGTTTTTTATTTCAGGAAGTTGGAAAGTGTTTGGCTGTTCAGAGACCGGGGATTACAATGGAAACCTCATCTCGGACACCCAGCCCCAGTCGGTCAAGATCCAGATCTAAATCAGGATCGCCAAGGGTGAGCCGCTCACGGTCAGGATCCAGGTCCAAGTCATCTAGATCAAGATCGGCCAGTCCGGTTGGATCCGCGAAGTCGAGGTCAGGCTCGAGATCGAGGTCAAGATCTAAGTCTGGATCACGTTCTAGGTCTAGATCCAGATCAGGGAGTCGAGCAGGCTCTGCTAAGTCTCGATCGGGCTCCAGATCGAAGTCACGGTCGAGATCCAAATCACGGAGTAGATCCCGATCGAAATCCCGCTCGGCGTCAAGATCAAGGTCTCGGTCGCGTGATGTGTCTATGAAGTCTCGATCACCTTCCAAATCTAGGTCTCGAACTCCAGGGTCCAAAGCAGGCTCAGTCAGAGGCTCCAGATCTCGGTCGAAATCACCGGCGGCTAGGTCAGTGTCTGGGTCTCCTAAACGAACGAAGTCTAAATCACGTTCTAAATCTAAATCCATGTCCCCACGACATTCGAGATCAAGGAGTGGTTCTCCTCGTAGATCCAAAACTGGCTCGCCGCGTCGTTCCAGATCCAAAAGTGGTTCTCCACGTCGTTCCAGATCCAAAAGTGGTTCTCCACGTCGTTCCAGATCTAAAAGTGGTTCTCCACGTCGTGCAAGATCAAAATCAGGGTCGCCAAAACGTTCAAGGTCTAGGTCAGGTTCAGCTAGAAGCAAGTCTGGTTCTCCAGCTAGGTCTCGATCTTCCAGACATTCAAGATCAAAGTCAAGATCACCGAGAGGATCCAAATCAAAATCTCGGTCGAAATCCAGATCACGTTCTGCAGGTTCAGCAAAATCTCGTTCAGCCTCTAGATCTAAATCTAGGTCTAGGTCACGGTCAAGACGAAGACGGTCTAAGTCAGGATCCAAATCACGCTCTCGTTCCCGCTCAGGCTCGAGGTCTAGATCTCGATCCAAGTCTAGATCCCGATCAAAGTCCAGGTCACGCTCAAAGTCTGGTTCTCGAGCACGATCTGGCTCCAGATCTCGGTCACGCTCTCGCTCACGATCTAAATCAGGCTCACCATCAAGAAGATCGAAATCTCGATCGAGAAGCAAATCACCGGGTGAAGCTGCAGCCAAGAAGGATTCCGATGATGACGATGATGAAGGTCCTGATAAACTACGTGATAATGACTTTGTGTCTGACTTTGAGTTGATGCTACAACGAAAGAAGGAGGAACAGACAAAAAGACGGAAGAGGAAGGATATAGACATTATTAATGACAATGATGATCTAATAGCTCAACTTCTGAGTGAGATGCGGGTCGCTGCAGAGGTGAGTTAATAGCTAGGTAATTTATGCGACGACGTGACGCGAAGCGCTTTAGTTGTAATTATATGAAGGGCTTAAATTCTAAATTAAATGCCGTAAAAACTATAAACAGTATTTCTCATTTTATAGGAGGATAGGGACCTTAATAAAGAGGGGAGACCTTCGACGAAAAAAATAGCTATGTTACCGAACGTGCTGTCACAGCTTAAAAAGCACGATTTACAAATTGCCTTTTTGGAGCACAACGTCTTGACCATTTTAACTGATTGGTTGGCCCCAATGCCTGATCGGAGCTTACCAGCTTTAAGGATTCGGGAAAGTATCTTAAAGCTTCTAACAGAGGTAAGCGTAATAGCTTACTGCAATTTTGGTTTAGAGTAAATTTTAGTGCTGGGTACACGGATAATGGTCCTAATTATTGTCTTTGTGAATACATAGTTACAGATATATTGAATTTCGTGTATAAACAGAACTAAACGAGTTTGAAATTTATCAGTTTCCGAATATAGATCAATCTCTGTTGAAGCAATCGGGCATAGGAAAAGCCGTAATGTACTTGTATAAGCATCCAAAAGAAACGAAACAGAATAAGGCAATTGCGGGTAGAATGATTAGCAGCTGGGCCCGTCCTATTTTTAATTTATCGACCGACTTCAAAGCCATGTCTAAAGAAGAGAGAGAACAGCGAGACTTGGATCAAATGCCCAAACGTCGACGCCTTTCGGATGACGCAACATCTTCTCGACATTCTGAAGACATTAGTAAGGCGCTTAGTGGAGAGGGCCCGTAAGATGCTTTTAATATTTATGACTTCTGTTTTGTATCTTCAACTATTGTTTGCATGAATTATTTAAGCTGTACGAAAAATTTTGTGAATTGACTTTTGAGAGCATGGTTTTGATGTTTGACAGTGCTCTCCGTCCTGGTGATCCTGGCTGGATTCCTCGCGCCCGTGTACCTGTTCCTTCAAGTAAAGATTATGTTGTCAGACCGAAATGGAATAGCGAAGTTGATATCAGCAGGGTAACTCTTCCACTCTAATTCAAACATATCATGGTTACTTGTAAGGTGGTGTTAATAAACTGTTAATTTTTGAGCAGGGAAATAGAAAACAAGCTTCGAGACTGGACAAGCACATTCGAACATTCTCGGAGCGTAAGAAGTTGTCAAAAACACAACGAGCTGTGACTATCTCTGTGGAAGGAAGAAAAATGAATTTGTGAATGAACTCATCTTTCTTTGGTACTTTTTGTCAGGAAGGCCAACAAGCAGTGCTACGGAATATAACCCGCATGTTCAGCTTATTGTTGTTAGTATAGGCTAGTTCTTGCGGAAAAGTATTGGAGAACTGGTATTGGTATGTACATATGAATATTTTGAGTTATCTGCCACATGGTTAAACAAAATTAAGTTAAATTTAGTTTTCTGAAGCAAATATTGTACATTATTTGTGGGTGATGTTTTTGAATTTCTAATACATTTTGTCATTAGCAAACGACTTCTTCGCTTCAAAAAAAGTTGCTTTCAATTGTTTTACAGACCAGCGTAATCGCAATTAAATTACTACCAATACCAGTAGCAAATGTTTTCACAAAATTGACATTTGCCTTGCTTCGTTAGGTTATAATTTTTAAATAAAATATACTCCATGTTAAATCTTACTTTTGTATTTTCATTGCCTCCGCATTATGAGTGTTTAGGTATTATAATGATCAATTCACCCTACTCCTTCATACTAAGTTAATATGATTATAGGCCACCACCTTAAGATGGCTATAGATACTCGACATTTGATTACGGGAAAATTTCTGGAAAATAAAACGATTTTCAATTTATTTTGTGCTTAATTGGATTGACTTCTTTTTAAACACATTTATCAGCTTGGATCGACTTCAGTAGTTTTTGGCGAACATCTGTATGTTATTCGAGGTTACATAAACATGAAACTTAAATAAAACGAGACCAACCAACCTCCTTGTTAAACCTAACTAAAGTCAACAAAACTTACGGGTTAAGAAATAATAATTGTATTCTATTTAACAAAAATCAATCTGTGGACAAAACGCTTAGCAAACATTCCTAAAACTTATCTTTACGTTAACATGATTATACGCTACGACTAATATGCAGAGAAATGATTAACAATAATAATAATTTATTTCTGTCTGTTACCTTGTCTCTCCTCATAGTTTTTTTTACCGTCTTCATAGACATAATGCTCTTGCGAAGTGTATACAATTTGAACTAAAAGCACGACGTCGGACTTACAGGTAACAGTATATGTATTCATTAAGATTGCATTTCACAGTCTAGCAACGAAGTTACATAATCAGTATGAAGTAACCAATTTATCATTATTTTTGAAGAATAAGTCGAATGAAAAAATAACTACTTGAATCATGAAACTTATCAAAAACTTCATCACTCGAATTTTGTAACATGAGCTTGCCATCGCCATGTTCGGTAAAATAACATACCTACAAAAATGACTGTTCACAAAATTCATGTCACTATTCCTCAAATTCCTTCTCTTACCATTTCCAGTGGGTAAGATATAATTAAACTACATTTAATAAATTACAAATTCGTTATACAGACACTTATAACAACAATAATTACTTTCTCAAATACGAAGAGCCCATCAAGTCAACTTCTGAGAAGTTTGGTCAAAAGACAGGATAAAAAATTAATTGGAATAAAAAACTGCGAGATTTCAGAATTAAATGACGTCAAACAATTTCATACAAATATTAAATTAATACACGAACTCTATACATCGAGAACATTTCGCTAAAAAGCTTATGTCAATAAAACAATCCATTCGAAATTCAAACGAGGTAATTAAAGCTGAGACATTGACAAACGCGTAAGTTAGAAGTTCTGACAAAGATTGACGTAAATTATATAAAAAAAGCTGATATTTAGAATTCGTTCTAAAGCGCAAGTGCTTGTACATCGTGCAATACACGGTGAAGTATCAAAACGAAGTACTAGATCTATAATTTTGGCAATTATATAATCATGATAGATATAGAAATGCAAAGAAAAACTAAATAATTCTTCTTACTGATTCAACTCCTTCGCTTTTTGGTAAGTAAAAATCGACGAGAATATATCCTACACATACTAGAACCTTCAAAAATTACTTTTAAAGAAATACTGCTGGTTAAAAATATATAGTAATAAAATGTAATCCAAAATCATTACTTTTGTACTTTCCTTCGTTCTGTCATCACATTGTGGAAAATTCCCATCCGAAATAGTAAAATATATTTCGTTATATATTATTATTACTTCATCGACTACATTAATCTTACTGCTTACACACGACGCTTTCTCCTATTACTTTTACACTTCGTAGACCCTTGCCAGGTCAAAAGAGTATAACTCTTTACATTCCTTCCTACCATGCGTGCTAACACTAACTGACCTAATATATTGTCAACCAAAATTAAAAGCCCAGGAATAGTGTTTTATCGGCCTATGTATAAACAAAGCATTGGGCATGGTCTCGCATAAAGTTTCTCCATGTAGTGACAGCAACTTCATGGACTGACAAAATTCAAGTACATGTATAACTGCTCATACATGAGTAAATAATAATCTCCGCGTGCTAATATTATGCACTCCAGAATTTTTGGGAGCAACCACACGCTAAAATTAACTTAACTCAACCACACAAATTGCACAAGTTTTCCAGGATAATAATTTCTATAAAAAAGCACAGATCAGAGAAGAATTTTGTCTTCACGTAGAAATAACAGTTGCAGCAGCAGCAGCCGCAGCCACAGCTTTGTCAGCTTGATGAGGATTTTGCCTTTCAGGTGCTAACAATTCTTGGCGGTCTCGCTCCCGTTCTCTACCAGGTCTGTAAGCATCGATCAAAGCATCCACTTTTTGATCAGTTGGTCGCCATTCCTCAAAGCCTGTCTCATTCTGCAGCCAGACTACCACCGTTGGATGAGAGGACCTAATATTAACTTCGCTTCTACAAAACAAAAGAGTTCGAATTACTTCATTGCATGCGAAGTACCTCCAATTGACAACACAAGGTTAATTCAATTCAGCAAGGACTGAAGAATAAACGAAAAACTTACTTCGAAACATTATGCAAAGCGCCGTGCCTATACTCATGTTCAAAGGCAGCTATCGTGATTTGTTTTCTTTTCCATCTCGAGTTTTCTAACCTTTTCAACCATCTGCACTCAGCATCCGGATTTTCTGCATCTTCCTTTTCTACAGTAACTTCAGGCAGGAATAGCATAAAAGACATGGCATCTCTCGTACCCGCTGAAAGCAAACGAAATTAAGGTGTTGTAATTCAATGAAGAAAATATAGTCACACTCTCATCAATAGTTCGAAAATCGGAAATACATCTATTCTTACTCATATACATAATTTAACATGAAAGCATATAAGAGAGCCTGTATCTGTTGACATTTACATGACTACCATTTGAAAGCCTACTAACATGAACAATTAAAACTATTGCCGATTATAATAAATTAGCTGGTTCAGCCAAATGCCTCAAGTCGTCATAAACCCACGGATTTTTCCCATCTCTTTCTACGTTTTCCAAAGAACACCTTCAGAGCAGAATCATATGAAAAATCGCTACGCGGTCAGACTCGTCATCTTTATCATCATAACACAGCTGTCAATTTCTCTAAAAGTCTGGAGTTGAAATGTTAGAAACTTTATAATTACCCAAAAGTTCCTCCGCATGATTTATTGTTGCGTCGATCAGTTCATCTGAAAATGGTGGATTAACTTGGAAAGAGCCACTAATTGGGTAAAAATCGAAGAATGATCCACTTGATCCAAAATATCCATCTGTATCACCGAAGGCCGAACAGTATTGACGGAAATAACAATTAAACGGGGATGCAAAGCACTCAAAGGTCACACCAAAATTTCTTTGAATGGACTCTAACACAGGCACTGGCAAAGAACCTGCAAGGCGAAAGATTTAGTTACATTAACTTGAATCACAAGAATATTACTGACTAGAATAATTTTATTGTAACCCTTTAAAACTGGTTTCAATAAAATAACAAATCGCATTCCAGCTCACCTTGGCTGTTTTGTGAAGCAACGAAGTCTTCACAAAAAGTATTGTAACGTTTTAGAAGGCAAAAGGATCGAACCAAGAAAAACTCGAATTTTCTATCGTCAACACAATTGTAGCGATACAATTGTTCCTGTAATGTTATAGATAAAATCATTAGAACTCAAAACCAGACACACTCATACCGAAACTCAGTATGGAACGAAGTCACTGAACATAAAGATACGAAGTACTTACCAACTTTTGCAGATATTGGGTGCTGATTCTAACAGCGTCATTTTTGAATTTCAATACAGCATGATCCCTATCTGTTTGCAAAAAATCCACCGTTGGTAGTCGACCGGTCTCTGTAAACTGGTATGGTCCCACCTGTGTTGGGTAGCAACGGAATTTCCCCTTCTCCTACAAATAAATGTTGAATTTCATGTCATTTATTTTGCACAGCGCAGGTAATATAACTTAGGTTAGCGAAGTTCAATTCAGAAATATAGCTCACCGGTTCAGCTTCAATTTTAACATTTTGAGGATCAGCCAGTAATTTAAAATGGGCATCTCTGACTTGTTGAGAATACTGCTTGGAGAAATTACTAATCTTCCGACAAATTCCTTCCACGGACGACTTCGCTGCAGCATGAACATGAGGTTGGCAAGTAACTTTTAAGTGCGCTAATCGCTCTTGCAAAGCTTCATAGGATGCATTAGGTGTCGTTCTCAACCATGTAAATGTTTCTTCCACCTTCCACTTGACGACTTTCCGAGCCTCATGGCAAGAAGTATTCCTACATAGGAGAAAAGAAAATGAATCCGACTGGCAGAGAGTGTTGATTCTCCGTGTAAGAAATACTCGAGTATGCTAACTAACAGCTCAGACAAATGCCTCGGTTCGCTCATAACTCCACAATCTCAAACATTTTGTTTCACCATACCCAAAGAAAACCTTTGGAATGAAACCATAATAAGATTAACGTGGTCGGACTCGTCATCTTTCACATCATAGCTAATTTTCAATTTTTGTAGATTGTAATTATGTGTTTAAAACAAACTTATTTATACTCACCTAGTTTCCACAGTTCTCTTGCAAGCTTCCGCATACTTTGATAATTGTTTGCGGGCATCACCTGTATACCTGGACTTGACTACTTTGATAGGGATATCGTTCATGATCTCTTTCAGCATTGAACTAGATACTGGGCCATCAGGATTTTCACAGGTTGGGAATATAGGGTCTATTCCTCGTAAGTCCGTTATTTTCTGCTCCATAAACCACCTAGAAATAGAGCATTACAACAGTGATGAACATGAACAAATAAATGTATCACACCTTCATCACCTAAACGGTACACAGGAGCATCTTACTTGTTAAGTGATTCTTTCGGAGCATCGATAGATTCACGCGAATGGCATGCCGTTTGGTAGCATTGACGCAACTTCGCAACCAATTGCGCTCTTAGCTGTTCAATTTCAGGATGCGGGGGTAGCACATGCTTTTGAGGAGTGGCTGAATCCGCTACAAAAGCGTTCGAAGGAATTTCTAAATCCCATGGACCACTACAAAAAAATAATTGGAATTTTTAATATTTGGCAGCATCGACAATATAGCATATATCACACTGATAATGAGAGAGGGATGACATACGCCAAGATAAATTTTTTGATGGAAGGACTCCCCAAATTTTCCCCGGAAGAAACCCTTCTCTTTACTCCAACGACAACGGGAGGGCCACTGACACACTGAATGCCGAGAGGATCAGTCAGGGGATCGTACTAAAATATCAAGAGCATCAAAAGATGGAATAATTTAATACTATACGATAATAATATGTAGAAATTTCATTTGAGCATCATAATAAACTTACAGCATGATGCCCAAGTTGTGCTTGATGGGCAAGACTTCCATGAAGCGGCCTACCAGGCAACTGTGGAACTTCCCATAAAGACTCTCCGGTGGTACAATTCCAGAAGTACCATCGATTTTCCCTCTTGCTCCAAAATTTCCTCCACCCGATCTGCAAAAGTTCATTCGGAAGATCAAGCTCCTGAGCGCCGGGTCCATTACTGAAAGGATTTACAGCCGGTGCTCCCTGAAAATAACCATAAATTTAATTAAAATTAGAGTGTAGGAGACCTCAAACACAACTTAGAAACGGCCGAAGGAAAAACCTTAAAATTTATTATTTTGCAGTTCAGACAAATGCCTCAAGTCTTCACAAGTCCACAGATTTTTCTCAATTGGTTCTACAAATTCCAAAGAACACCTTCGGAGTAGAACCCTCTGAAAAACCTCATCGTGGTCTGACTCGTCATCTTTCGCATCATTACCAATAACAATCAATAATCAAATTGATTTCAACTGTACTCCGTCAAATCCCCTAAAAATATCTCGTACCTGTGGCGTGAGAGGGACCGGTGATGGGGTTAAGGGTCCTGCAATAGGATTCGGAGAATTTGTAGGTTTCAAATTAAACGGCTGGATCTGCGTTTGGATCGCATGGGAGTGGGACTGCACGTGCACCGGACCGGGTCCAGATGGTAGTGCCGGGCTACCTCCATGTGGATGTTGCAAGGGCAATGGTGAGGGCTGTGCCGGCAAGTGCTGCTGATGAAGAGCATGTGGATGGCCATGAACAGACAGCGGGTGATGTGGATGGGGAACTCCTGATGATGGTCCAATAGTTCCAGGCAAATGGCCCGGCGTCTGAGCTGTTTGTGAGATCTGCTGCTGTGCGTGGTGCTGGACCTGCCCCACTATTTGATTATGGTGGATCGGCTGAAGATGAGAATGTTGAACCGGTGATGGAAGGGACGAGATTTGGTTGAGAGGTTGCTGCTGCTGGAGTTGATGTGGCAAGGAATGCTGATATGGCGGAGGCGGTGATAGTGCTTGATGAGGATGGCTGTACACACAACAATCCATACAAATTAAAAAAAATAAACAAACTCAAACACTTTTAACCCCCAACTCTCACAAATCTAATTCAACAAATACAACCAAATAATTTCAATAACCTCTATTATTATCCCCTCCTTCAAATAACACTCCAGCAATACCGTCCAAAATTTAACTACTCTCCCAAAATCAGACTTCCGACCTACCAAAGCCCCATCCTTGAACTATCTAGTCTACAACCTAACTCTTCCTATTTCACCACTCTATATAACGGACGACTGTTCAGAATTTATGAAAGTGAACTCAGCGAAGCATCACCTGATCTGAGCGTGATGATTGTGACCTAGTCCATACGACGGCAGAGACGGTGTGGGACCTGGGCCATGAGGATGAGGATGATGGTGATGGTGGTGAAGAGAGTGCGGATGATGAGCTGGAGGGAGAGACGACGGTGGATGTCCAATACTATGATTTAGGTTCCCTCTATGTATAGCGGGAACAGGTGGAAGGTTGAGACTCTGAGGAATGGGGAGTGTAGCGTTGTAGGGTTCCCACGAAGACATATTTGTACACACATACACGTACCACTCCAATAACCAATGTGTTAGCCAATGGTGAAGATTTAGCACGAAATCCGAGACGTGAGAGCTCGATGGCTTTGGGGGAGACTTTCAAATTCACTACAATTTTCTTTCGCTCTTCATTTGTACGAGAAATAATTTAACTCCCGTACATCTTCCTTCTTCCACTAACCACTAGTCAAAAGAATTGATTTAAAATTCTACTCCACTGACACTTGTCCAAAAATTTCAAAGATGGATCAGCTCCTTCCGATCATTTTTGGGCCACGTTAAATTTTTCTCCGAGAGAAAAATACGTAAACTCTCCTTCCTTGGAGACGCCACAACACAACCTGCCTTGGGATGACTTTATGCATAGGCACAACACCTCAGTCATGTCCCGCTCCAAGTCTCCACCTCCCATCCCCCTCACTATCCTCTTCTGACTACTTTCTACTGGGACAAGCCTTTGTAGTGCGCAACTACCGCCGCACTCAACCAGTCAGCCTTCCGCCGTCACCCGACAACTCACCCAGTGTCATCACAAGATAGCGTCCTCCCTCCCAACTATATAGCACGGGACAATCCTTGTCCCCAGCAATCACATTTTTAGAAAGTACAGGATGTTCCCTCGTGTATTATTATTACAGTTTCCATGTTTGGTTGTGAGCTCCAGGTCAAAAATAATTAGTTACTTGTACATAGCATTTATTATGTACGTATTATTATTAAATGGCGGACCTTCGAGACCAGATTTACACTATGGAAAAATTAATAATTCGGGGGGGGGGGGGGGGGGGGTGCATAAGATTTGTTTTTCTGTCCGTGGTCTTTTGGGACATGCGGAAACTCATTTATAAAAATTTGACAAAAAATATTGAGAGTTAAGTCAGAGGTTTTTTAGTCAGTTAAGACAAAATTCTACGTATAGCATAGCCAGGAAATTTCATAGAATTCCGGAATAATGATTTTTTATAGAGTCGGAATAATCAAACGGTAGTGGCAGTATCTTACGGTAATTCTTTAATCTACTCTCCGGAATGTATCTTCCTCAGTGGCCTATTGACGAGGAATTTTTTCAAAATTGATGGATATTTTTGCATGTCGTGTTGACAATTTATTCTCAACGTATGACCTGTCTGGTTTCTTTCTGATGAGGTAATGACATTTTAAAGAGCCTGGCTCTATAAAATAGGATAGGAAAATAATTCGATTCTCCATTAAAAAAATCCTTGAAAAATGCATAATTTGTAGCATGTACAGAAAGTCTAGTTTGTGCGGAGGATTTCGGGACGAGATGGAATTTACAATGAGGGCCAAAATTGTTCCCTATAAAGAACTACTCTACGTGTGCCAGATTGTATATTTAATGGACCAATGTAAACGTTGAAGAATTCTTGTAAACTACATTTTTTAAATGCCAATACATTTTTCTGATTATAATATTAGCATTTTATTCTAATTAAAAATCAGCCTATAAGAATAATTAATACAAAATATTCAAGATGGTTTTAGAACTCAACAAAAAATAACCAACTACCATAATGTATAGTAAAATAAGGAATACAATATCCAATAAGAAATTTCCTGCGTTCTGCCTGCCTCAATTTTGAAGCCCACACTCATTAATTGTTAAAGGATCCCTCCCGTTGCATTTCAACTTCAACCCCAAATAATTCCCAAGGCTAAAAATATTGATTTCTTGACAGGTAATTATTTATTATTAAAATATGACTTCCAGTAACATATTAGAGTATGAGAGTTATATCTCTTGTTAGTATAAAAATAACACTTCAAAATGCAAATGTGTCAATATTTAAGCCATACAGAGATTTTCTTAAAAGCATCTCTTATGGCAACAGTATCGGTAAACATTACCCAGGAAATAACTCCTTAAACTAGGCCGTTCTTGTATTTCTTGCAATTCCAGATTATCCTCTTATTGTTTGAACCTACATACGGTCACAATCCCGACAATAAAACTTTTATTCGACCAGATGTGCAGCAGTGACAAATTAGTTTGAATACATGGAGCAATTATCGTCCAGCTTGCCTAAGTCTGTGTGAGATTTCGGCCACGTTCCCGTTGTAGTAGCACTTGACTGACGAGCTCTGCGGACAATGTTATTGGCTTTGGGAATGGAGTCAAAATTGCAGCCCAATTGAAAGACACAAGCCAGGGCTCACCAGTGATTCATTTTTATTGCCGCACTTGATATTCTTTGCGGTCAAAAAGTCAATCTCTATTCACCACTAGTGCATTTACTGCCTGTCAACTAAGTATGTAGCTCCACAAAAACAAAGCAGTGACCTATCTGTGGACAGGTGCTTTATAAATGTGTAGATACTCATATGGCTAATTACTGAACACTTTGTAGTAATTCTTGATGTTTACCTGGTGGACCCATCTAAATATGGACACTTTGTGACTAGGGTTACCATCCGACTCGGGGAAATGTTACCTCATTCGAAAGATCATCCAAAACTCTAGAGATATAGGAATCTTCAGTTCTCACAATGTCTCATTTAAAAACAAAAATATTAGAATCTACCTAATGAACGCATGGTATCTCACTGTTAGGGCTGAGTCCGATTTGGGTTAGCCTTCCAGATTGGCGTAACATAAGCCTGTTGATATGCTGTAACCGTAACGAATGATTTGCACTAAACAGTAATTATTACATTAGTGCACTTAAATAGTGCTTGAGCAAGGGTGATGAGATAATGATGAGTGAGTAATGTAGTAATGACTAATGACACACACCTCAGGTACAAAATAAAGGCATTCAGCGGACATTGAGGCCTGTGATTTGTATACTATACTTGCAAACAGGGGAAAGTGAGACAGGAATACCAACTTGAAAACAAAAAGTAACTTCCTTTATGGATTTGAGACTGATAGGATAACCCTTTGGAGTTACGAGAAACCGGGGTTTTTACACCTTACTAACCTAAAATGTATCAGGGAATTAAAAGTGTTCTTGTTTCCAAAATTTTAATGGGATGAAATGCTTTGATTGCCAAATTTTTATAGTATCAATTTATGGAAATTATTTGGGGGGTTTTTATCTTAATTTTTATTAAGATTATTATTATTATTATTTTCATTATGCTGTGCACGTAAATCTGTAACGCCTCTGAGATTCAGTGAGATTCTTAATTATAATTATATGCACTAATCGAGTCCTTTGGTCATACATTCTATGAAACCCTAGATCTAGTATGTGTATATTAAAAGTGACAAAAATCGTATTTCTGCAACAACAAAAACTCGAGTTAAGATACCATGCAATGTGCTAAATTACTCATGTCACTCCTATGATTTCCTAAGAAGCCAAAAGTGACCTCAAATTCTGTTTTGAAACAGAAGTTTTTAAAAAGGAAACTTGAAAGCAATTAAATGTTGGAGAAGCGATGACATTACGAAACTTCGTTTTTCATGCATTGCATTTTTTCTTCACGGAAAAGCTCGTATCTGTCCCTAACAATTAGTCAATAATTGTTATATAAAACTGATGAAATCATTGTTGAGCCATTGTTACTTACTTACGCTCTGCTCAATACAAGACTGATTTTTTCCCAGACCAAATAAAATGCTTCTATTGTTAATATTGTTATTGCGTATTTTGTAGGACTGCCGGAGTAATAATCGTATAATGCGTACCCCCTGTGCTTAAGTACCTAGTAAGAGTTGTATGAATGGCAAATACTATCAGGGTTGGGAATGGATTATTAATTCGGGATTAATTTCATCCCGGATTGCAAATGGGGCCTTGGTTCGGATACTGACTACTGACCTTATGCTTTTAGATACCGTATGAGGTTAGACGATTATGCCTTCAACTGCTTATGCATTTGACCCTACCATTAGAGGTTAAGATTTGAGCTACTTATATTTACGTGTAGCTATGATACCCTGAGTGAATGAGACCGTACCGAAATCACGGCTTCAGTCTGTTATAATAGGTGAGTTTGTTCTACAGTATAGAGAGTACAAATTGTGTAATTGAAAGATTGCGGAAAATGAAAATGTTTATGAATATTATATGTAAACCAAAAAATGATTCCTTTGTTCTTTCACGAGTGCTTTGTTTCAATTCCAGGTCCATCTGTTTAATTATTTGCGAATAGTGGGGCTTAGAATCTCTTAATACAACAATAAAAAATTAATACTAATAAGTAACCCAACTCTAACAATACGGGAAGACAAGCTTTTTGACATATTTAGAAGTCGGGAAAAATGAAAAATCCAAACCAGGAAGTAACTAACTAAATACAGGAAATCATTATACTCTCAAGTAATTATGTCATACACAATACCTCGTGCTTGTCAAGGATCATGGACATTGAAAATTAGTAGTTAGTAACTTTTACTAACTACTAATTTCCCAGACAGTATCTACAGTAAGAGTCTGTTGGAAGAACAATAACTAGGAAATGCAAACTAATACAATAATCTCTTCTACAATATTGGAAAGTTTTTCCTTTAACATACATCAGACTACTCTAATTTCTCGTGGAGTGTAGCTATACAAAGAAATCAAATTCTATTCCGCACATACGGGCGGACACAACCCTCCCAAAAACAGAGAATATCAATCAATAAATTTCGGAATGATTTGACGTTACTAATTGTAAATCCAACCAAACCCTCGTAGATGCTTGAACATGGGAATAAATTCTTTATGTAGACAAAGAAAACGATACATTCACGCGTATACACTGTATAGTTATTTCACGACTACATAATTAATATAATACTACTAATGGTTTTATACAGTTGAAAACTTTGAGCTCGCTGCTCCCCCATGCACAATTAGCTAAAAGTATCTTGATAAGTCCTATTCCGCAAATCACGGTTCTACCGCTACTGAAGTTTCACTTCATGCTTCCGTAAGTTTTGATACCTGTGAAATCAGAAAAACAAGACCAAAGTTATGTTTTCCTTTGTGAAAATCATAAAATGTTGTAAATGGGAAATTCTACTTCCAAAAGCGTTAGCAGACATGGTACGAAGGCTTTAAAACAAAATTAAGCTATAACTATTAATATGCATGACGGAATATACATATATCCAAAATCCTATGAAGATTACTAACTATGGTTATAGTCCAAACAAGTCTAAATCTGTCCTTCACATAAAAGTAACCCCAGGGACGAATCATTTGAGGAAGAATAAAGCAAACAAAAACAGCTTACAGAAATTGTCCTTGGTCAGTTAAAATATATATGTATATGAATGAGAAAATTCTATCTGAATTGAAAAGCTAAGCATTACAATTTTTGCATTCGACAAGGGTCAATGAACATTAAAGCTCCATAAATATTAGCAACCTGATGGACGATTAAAATCGTTGAAGAAATCCCCGACCTGACTCATTTTCGGTACTCTGACACAATGGATCCTTCCGTTCCTCTTCGTCGCCAAGCTTTTCTCCACGTATCATTTGGTAGACTATAAGTAGTGCTGGCAACAATGGAGTCATGATAGCCACGGCAACAGGTAATGCTGTTTGATTTAAATTCAAAAGTACGATTACCACATTTTGTACCAATTTCAAAGTAAAAGCCGTCAGTAACAGCCAGCTAACCTGTAGTGAGATCGGCTTCCGGCTGTGGCATGGAAAATCGGAGTGCAAATATTGCCAGACCCGTATTTTGGACACCAGTTTCGATCGCAATCGCGACAGTATCCCGCCAGCTCTGCTTCAGAGCTAAAGCAAATCCGCCTCCGAGGATGTAGCCCAATACCGGAAGAAGAAATCCAGCGATTAAAATCTATATTTTTAAATGGATATAAACCAGTTGAAAATACCATTCTACGTTGGTAAATCATAATATCTGATGGCATTTCTTAGGAAAATGTCTCACCTGCCATGTAAACAGCTGGAACAAGTACAGATTCGTGTAAATAGCAAATACGACGATGAAAATAATGAGGAAGACGGCAAATGGCTTCAAAATTTTCACAAGGATATTAGCGAATTTGGTGGAGAATCGTCGAATAATTATACCGATGATTAGTGGCACTACTAATGTCACAGCAAAGGTTCCAATTTTTGAGTAAGGTACCGTCAAATCAGCCTCGTCGAAAATAGTTTTTCCCAACGTCAAAATCCATAATGGCATCATTGCTACAGTTAAGAAACACATTAACTCTTCCAATCACGGTTACATGTAGAAAACAAGGAAACCAACTGCTGTTTATAGCTTACCGAATGCCGCAATCGACGATATAGTAGTCATCGTGATTGAGAGATCTAAGTTTCCACCCAAGGTTAACGTCCAAATATTTGATGCCCCTCCTCCTGGAGAACAACCAGTGATGAACAATCCTAGCTGAAGATCCGGTCTTGGAATCAGCGCTTTGCAAATTGCGTACGATAACTGATAACAAAATTTAAAATTCAATATCACATAAATGTGAAACTGGAATTAAAAACTGAATAAAACTAATAACTTAATAACAATAACTTACCAATGGCATAATCATGAACTGCGACAAAAATCCAATTGTGGGTCCAATCGGCCGTTTTAATGTATCACGCACAGTACTCATATCTAATGCGGCTCCCATATTCACATAAATAATGGCAACAAGACCTGCAACACTGTACGTAAATGCCTTGTCGATAGCAGTGCTTTCCCGAATTACGGCGATTGTCAGGCAGTCCTTTTCCTCGGTTAAAATTTCTGTAGTGTTACGATTGTCTTTGGCAGAAAAATAATTTATCGACGGACAAATTTTCGTGTAACCGAGAAAATTGCCTGTTATATTAAAAGAGGTGTCTACAACACTCTCAGCAGGTATCTCAGTTACTGGCGTTGAAACTTCAGCTATGTTCGGGTCTTCCACTATATACTCCACATATAGCTTATCGTTTGGACCTAACTGGATACCCGCCACATTAACCAGTCTAACCTGTAAGTCCAATTCATAACTTTTATTACAACTTGAAATTAAAAAATATATATATTTCAATAATGTTGGCGAAAAGATAGTCAACAGCCCTCAGCAGAAGACACAACTTACATCAATCGTTTCATCTTTATCAACCAGAATCGGGTCTGGCTTTGCAGGTTGGTAGGTTACATTCCAGTTGGAGCCCTTGGACGCTACTTGAGCTGCAGCACCAATCATTTCAAATGACAGGAGCCATATGGGTCCCAAAACAGCCAGGTACATGAAGACATAATGAATCGGCCAGAGAGGACACATTCTGACTCTAACCTATAAAGCAACATACATACATTAATGACTTTTTGTACTGGTCCATGTCCTTGGCAAAAACAACACGCCCATTCTTCCTATACAAGAATAACATTCAACAACTAATTATAATTGCCATACCAGTAACGTACAGCTCTCCAATCCAAGTAATACCTGAACTGAAGCCTTTTATTTCTAATTTTCCAATTATAATTACATATTACATTCTTCAGTTCGTTTAGGTTTATTAACGTGTTAAACTAAATCTTAACATTTAGGTTACTTTATCACGACTACCCTCCTCTACACACTGTTTCGTAACACTCTATCGTAGTAATATAGTCAAATTGTATCGAACTAATTGTAAGGTTAAAAATTAATTCCGAAAATACTTGTTGCAATATATCCCTAGTAGTAATTTTTGCCAAATGTTTTCTCAAAGTATGAATTTTGGATGTCATGGATAAGGGCGTTGCAGTACTCAACAAAACTGTTTATCACTCGTATGGCATATAATATGAACCAGGTTCAAAGATTTCCTCAAGTTTACAGCAGTTCTTTCACTGTAAACTAGGTTTAATTGTATTCCTCTCATCCACATTAATCATTGATTATTAAGCTGTCTACTGGTGGGACAAATTAAAGTTGTTGTGAAGGAATCATAATTGATCGTTCCGTATCAGGAACCTTCTTCCTTCGGTCAGGAGCTAGTAGATTCATTCTTGGCTAGAATGTCTCATCTGACCCATTACCTTGTTGCTGCCAGGCTGTTTAAAAGTTTTCTTGTATATTTAAAAAAGCTTTTATCTATACGTTCTCAAGTGTTGTACAACATATGAGAAGTTAATAGCTGACCCTTGATAAGGGAGGATGTTATGTATTTACATGTCCGGATTTAAACAAAATAGCGCTCCCCTAAGAAATGAAATTTCGGAGGATTCAGTGCTCAAATAACTAGAGTTCGTTTAGCCCCGTTCTCCCACCAGAGGACTCCAAAGTTTGACATCCTAAAACATGATATCAGTGGTGAGAGTCCCTGGAAATCTCTGTCTTTACAGAAGAAGTGTCGTTGTATCTGTTTTTAAGACAGCACATATTGTCTACTATCACTGACAGAGTGAACTAATACTTATTAAAAAATAGTACTTATGGACGTTAAAATCATTTGGACGACTGCCACAATAATTCTAAATTTCTATGTTTAGAACCACACGTACAATTTGTTGGTTATGTAAGAAGGTGATATAATGGTTCCTCTCAAGGTCCCACTTTTAAGAATACATGGAGACTTTTGAGATAGTGACGGCTAATGAGCTGCCTGCACGCGTTGAATAGTATACCACAACACAACTCAAATCTAATACTGCCGGAGCTATTGCTGACGAATCCTACAATAAGATAAGCAACCGTAGCAACAAAAATTGAGAAACAAAAAAGAAATAATAGTAATTTCATTTTTCTTACTACATATAATAATTTTTTCAGTGCACTCTCTCTCTCTCTATTACATATCCCCAGCGCATTGTATCATTAGGACAAAAACTGTTGACCACAATTCCATCTGTGTTCTTAAATGCTACTTTTCCCTTTATAATTTCAATTATAATAGCCCTTGCTACTTGTGGATTTGCTTTAACCAGTAGATTACTTGGTGATGCTAACGATTCGTATTTCATTTAGCGACCCCATACTTTTGCATAATCCACATTATATTCCGGACTGTGTTATGACATTATCACACTACATACGTTGTAGAAGAAACCTGATTGTCAGATTTTATGTATCACAATCATCACAGAAACACTTGAAATACTGCACAATAAATCTCAGAAAAATCCTCGACTTCTTATTTCAACTTTAGTAATAAAATGATTTATGAGCATATTAATAATGCCGAACAAAAGTGTCAATATCAATGAAAGAGCCAGATTTGTCCGCAAGAACGCGGTTCACAAACGCAAGTTACGAAACAATAAATAGTACTAGCACAATGAAAGACAAATCACATGTCCGAATTACAGTTTCCTTCTGCCCCAATTAAAACTCCAGTGATTATCCTACTCGAGAGGCTTTACTAAATGGATGGAGAGTGGGGACTCATTATTTGGAGGGAAGCTGACAACTTGGTTCACAAGTCGATCGTGAGTAGGTATACATATAATTATTCAGGTTCCTAATTGTTATTGGATAAAATATTCGTACTGTTTTAGTCACACTTTTTTATACGTAGGGTCATGAGCATTGTCAGGGAGCACGGGCTTTCTTTTCATTCATTCGAAAAAATTATGTGCTACAAAAGTCAAAATGTGTATCCTTCCTGATTCAGAAACCCTTCCGACTGACCTGCGAGTGTTGGCCAGATTTCTACTTCATACATTGGAAAATTCTTTCTCAACTTCTACATAATTGAGGTTTTCAAGCCGTCTGAATTAGAACGGCTATTCAGCAATGCGCATATTGAGAAATGAGCTCGCCGGTCCGGGTCGCATTGTCCAATTTTTAAAACCTGGAAATTTTAGAAAATCGGCAAGAAAATTTCAACATGGGTGACATCAATGTTTCTTAGTGCACTCCATTATATTAGGATATAGGAGAGGGGGCATGATAATTGCATCATGTTAGTATATTAATCTCGACAGTTACGTCAGTTCACATGTTATCACAATTTCACAATACACTCCCTCCTACGTATAATTCGCCCGTTTGTGAGTCAGCACCTGCATGCTAATCAATGACAATTTTACAATTAGAAACAAATAAAGCATAATTGACAGACTAATTGGAATAGTAAACTGATTTCATGATGAAATTACAGTAACCAACCGTTTCCAAATAAGTCTTGAACCTGACAGAATAATTAATGCTCATATATAATCAATACAATAATAATTATATAAAATAAATCCTACAAACGCTGGAACGTTAGCCATTCTAATTCAGATAGCTGCTTCAAACCCCAATGAATCAAAGCCAAAGAATTTCCCAATGAATGAGCTAACTCGTAGTAAGATGAGATTCTGAATCAGAAATACACATACATTTTGGTTTTGGTAGCAACAAATTTCTCACCGAATTAAAACAAAGATCGCACGTGCTCACGCACTGACGCACTCACTTCGGTTTCACATGTCATCAAACCTTGAAATTCACACATTTTTTTAGCTAGCTAGACATCGCTCTCCTGCTCATTGTCAGATTTTTGGGCTGATCTTACAAGTGAGAGTGCGAGTGATGCATTAGTTACACGTTGCACTCATACTCATCCGCTACAATATGCCCACCAATGCACCTACATATGCATGTATGTACATATAGATATAAGAGAATGACTAAAACCATTACAAGTACTTTATCCATTAAGAATGAGGAAGCTGAATAATTATTTACCCACCTCCCGTCGGCTAGTGAGTTCCCACCCTCCCTCCACTTAGTGAAGTCTTCCGAGCTCCCGAAATCCCACGACCAAATTAGTGAGAATACAAAACACAGACGCATGTTTTGTACTTACTTGTTTGAAATGCTTTAAATGAGACTCTCTCATAGCCTTCAAACTTCTTATGAATTCAGGTTATAAAATTTACAATTTAAGTATGCAGTACATAGATGGTTGAAATTTGACAATTCCTCCCTCCCTCTACCATCTACAGGCTCCCAACCATCCGCCGCAAAGAAAATTAAGTAGCGTAAGCTACTACGAAATAAACTTCAACGACTACTGTAGAATATAAAAAGTGATGTCAGCTTTGGACGAAAGGACAAGGATTTATGAAATATGCTCAATGCCCATCTGCCAATAAACGGATGATACGTAAGGCCGGTTTGTCAACCTCTGGATGGAAGACCTCCATAAAGATGACAGGCAATGTTTTCCCAGAAAAAACGAACCCGGGATATAGACAAGGAAATAGCCGTCGCAGATTTTGCAATGAGTTTGAAACCTTGTGACATATTGTTGATAAATTCCCAGGGGGGAAACTACTGCGAAATAATATACACCACAACGTCCGCTCATTCATTGCGTCCAAAAGAAATGAAACTGGTTTGAAGGTAGAAAAAACACATACATACATAGTAACTACTTATATTGTGCAGATACAATATCAGTAGAAGAGCAGACATTCACATTAACTCGCTTACCACTACGACCCAATTACAGGGAAGGGCTACGTGACAGATAAAACCCCTACAATTAGATTGGAAAAAAAAGATCTCCATCAAGCCGACAATATGAATCGAGATAAGAAGTCTATTTATGATCTGTGCATACCTTATTTCCAATCCAAATACAATTGACGTAAAATCGAAACTACACGATTGTACTTATATAGGGCATACGAGGATCTATTTCAGAAAATGTAGTACACTTTCTAAAAGGATTTATAATTCCAAATTTGCTTATTACTATAGTAACATACCAGCTGTTAGCATGGTAATAAGTTGTAGTATTGATGAAGTTGTAGCAATTGTGTTGAAATTGATATGTAGTAATCAATTATACAGACATTCATGACAACCTGCTGTAATTGTATATATTTTTATCCAATTATAATTATAATAATATCTAATAGGATCATAATAAATACCAAATGCAGGCACAAGGGAGTCGTATACTTATACTAATTGTGAGTCAATGTATGACTGCTTCTGTGGAGAAGCACTACCAATAAAGTCTCTATTCTAGCTATTTTGTTCAGACTAACGAGACTCGGTGGGAAGCATAAATTGAGTGCGTACTAATATTTAACGTGATTAAACGTCAATAAAATGCATACTGGATGTGTCATGCACTTCGAGATTGATGTTTACACTGCAAATCGCAAAACCAAAATTGTTATTCACGTACTTGACTTTAACTTTCCTGTGGTATGTCAGTCAGAGGAGATAATTCCAATAAGTACCAGCTGTTCTTAGATTTTAATAAAACTTGCTACAGGGGGCAATTTCGGTGCGCTGGGTACGATTCTGAAATGTATTGCACGCACAGACACTGTACATACTTACACACATTTTTTACCGTCTACACAGACAGGCTTAAATATCAAACCTGTACACTTTCGATGACCACGACCATGAGCACGTTACGTAACTCTGCAATCTTGGTTTTGGTTACGTGAGGACAAAAACCTATGAATATTGACTTTACAATTTAATAGATTACGTCACCTTCAATTGTCTAAAAATGGAAAGAACCCATTGACAATAAATAAATACATCCACGCCCTTTTGAATTTCCCAAATCAAATCAAAATAAAATAAAATTTTAATCTCCCATCCCCGAAACTACCCGTTCCCCGGACAAAATACAGATCCGTAGTCCGCTCCCCAAACTTCCCCAAAGTACACATCAAGTTTGATAAAAACCAAAGAACAGCTGGTGTGAACTGGGCTACATCCTTTTTTCCATCCCTTCCAGATGATCCTATTTTAGGTTAAATTAGGTTAGAAAATTGTAAACACTAATGTACACCAATAATCACTTGGTAATGCTCTTTTACTCATCAAGATTTCACTTCCTTTTTCCAATGATTTGTGATCCAGTCTAAGTTTAAGAATTACTTAGTATTTGAATTGAATACATATTGTACTTATTAAAACTTTTCCTTTCCATACGAGGAAACTATTCTTCTATAAACACATTATATTATTTTTACCTTCAACTACCAAATGTTCAACGTACACCGAATGCATTACATCCGTGACCTTTGGCATCCCGAAACCTCCAGAAACCACATGTTTCTTAAATAAAATTCCTTCAGAATCCTCCCGAACGCACTCAATTGATCCTTCCCACTATGTCTCCTCACACTTTTTAGAAAACAGCTACTCAAGTAAATCTGGTATGAATTAACACAATCCTACATTTGTTAGTTTACATGTAAAAAAATAAATAATAAATTAGTATTACTCGAGACGCTAGTCCTTCAATAGAAGTAATATCGAATGATTAAGGGCCAGGAACTCACCAAATTTTGACTGGATTTTGACTTGATTTTGGTATATATTTGAAATATTTTTTGATGAAATGAGTGCAAAGGTTTTGATCATACCCCTTCCTCAGTCACAACACTAAAGAGAAAGCTCCTTTCATATTCTCACATACTTAACTCAGTGAGGTGATTTAGGAGTGGATAGGAATGGGATACATACATACGTACAGAGGAGATAGAAACCGTGTCGAGTATACTTTTTTAAAGGTAGAACAAATGGATTCACAATAGCAAGGTTGTTCTTGGCACTTGAAAGATAACTTGGCTTTATGTGTAAGTAGACTTGCAATTGCAAATATCCTCCCTGTCTATACTTACACTCTTCTTACACAGTCTAACTCAAACAGCATACCCTGAGAGAAACTAACAATAGGGAATTCTCAAGAATCTCAAGCAAAAAAATACATGGCCAATTCTCAATGTTTTTTATGATTTAAAATACTCTTTAAAATTATTTCTTACACAGAGACACTCACTCACTCACAAGTCACAACACGGAAAGAAAATAGTACGTGGGAACAGGTTTCGTTTAAATCCACTAGTACAACAGCCCGCTCCGTCAGCTCCTTTACATAGGACTGGACTTCTTATGAATTAATTATCTCAGCGTACAATTAAACCTGACAATTAAATTTAACATTGGATTAAATGTATATCCTGGAGCGCTACTACAGTTTGAAGGAGCTACACTCAACTCTATATATACGCTGTGGCTATATGTTATTATTATGAATTGTTGAATATTAGAATTTTGGAATACTTTTTTTTTAGCAGGAGAGAGGAGATAGGAGATAGCACGGATATGAACGTATAGAAATAGTTATATGTACGAAGGATATTAAGAGCTAAAGGATCTACGTGCGGAATGTTTTTGTAGAGCACTTAAACCATTTTGCCTCTTCTTTTGAGCAACGATATATTTGAGTAGCACATAGTAAACAATATAAGTTGGCCTTTCGGAATGCCGACTGTCATCTCGTTTGAAAGGAGGAATTCCGTAGAGGAAGTGTGGGGGTTGTGATTGGGATTTGAGTTGGAAGGTGGCCGTAGAGACGGACGGAGCAATGTTTACTCTCCTCAGCGGAATTATTCGCGAAGAGATTTTATTTGGTGGGTCAAGGTGAGGCGGAGTGGAGTGAACTGCCCGGAGCTGACTGAGCTCTTTCGTATTTCTGTAATAAAAATAAAAGTATAGTGAATAATAATTATTAGTATTGATTGATCGTTACGTTACACATTAAGTTTGGGGTCATTTAATGAGAGCCATAGTTGAATTCCCAGTGCGGTTGGAAATTGCATTATTTGAAGGAAATTGTTGTCCCACTCTACGTCCACTCCACTTGTGACTTGTCATCACAGAAGTAGAGATAGGACCCGCATATTAAATTATTGTTCAATGTTCACCTTCTAGAAATTATATACTTACTTAAACTTGCCAAGGATACTATAGGGTAATATACTGAATTATCTAGAATATATTTACATATTTATAGGACTGATGTATATAGCGTTCCTTCCGTACGTGGACGTGGAATTAAACTTGTGACAGACTCTTTTAAGTGAAACTGAAGACACACGGGGTTTTGTATGTACGGAGTAGACAGAGTTGAGAACCCCTCGAATAATCCACACGTTTTCTATTTTCGTTCTCTATTGATTGGGATTTTGGGAGGAATTGTCTGATTTATTGAGAGTTTGATCTGAAAAAAGTCTTGAATAATTAGTTGAGAGGCTTGTAAATAACATTCCTTTGGAAAGTTCCCTAAATTATTCTGTAATAATTAAATGAGTATATAGTACGGGTCTGGGAGGGATAGCTGAGGGGGAAAAAAAATTAGTGTAGATATAGACTTGTGAAGAAATTAATGATTGTGTGTACCTATAGGATTTGGGATTTGTTACGAAACGAGTTTTTGGGCTTGAGACTTAATTATATTTGTGTAAGGTGAGCAGTTCAAATTAGTCCCCGGAGTTTAAGGAAGGGAATTCGTAGGTGGACTAGAGTTGAGTTTGTTGAGTCTGTTGAGTGGAGAGAGAAATTAGAAACAATTGGGGTTTATAGTTGATTGAGATTAGAGAAATTGGACACTGATACCTTTTGGTAATTAAACTAATTCAATATCGGTAACAACATGTCAACACCTCCTCCTGTGATTGTTGCTGCTTCAGCGAAGCAAACTGCTACGGTAAGGAAATATCTGTGCTTTGAAGGAATTTGTAGAAGTTAGTGTTGACATTTGTGGGAATGTGAGATGTTTTAAGAGTTTGTTTTTGGGATATGGTTATGGGAGATTGAAGATTAATCATATCGTTGGACTTGTTTCAGATTATTTTCCTTCATGGTCTTGGTGACACGGGGTGAGATGATTTCTTTTTGAGATTAAGAATGGTGAAATTTGTGTTGTAGATTGTTTAAGGATTGGGATGGATATTTTAAGTGGTTTTATTGATTGTTTTCAGCCATGGGTGGGCTGCCTCACTAGCTGCTATCAAACCACCGTTTGCGAAGCTAATCTGCCCGACTGCGTAAGTTCAGATGTTATGTGTCCATTTTGTGGGTGCTTTTGGATGTAATTAAGTAGGGTGTTTACATGAGTTACATTCCCGTACACGATTCCACTGGTTATGTTTACGTTGTTATAGGAGTAGCATCCCAGTGTCTTTGAATGGGAACCTTCGAATGCCGTCGTGGTTTGACTTGAAATCATTAGATCCAAGTGGTCCTGAGGATGAACCTGGTATCAAATCAGCAGCAGCAAGAGTCGAGAGCATCATCCAAGCAGAGGTAGGGTTTGTAGTATAACTATTTTATTGGTTTTTTATGATGTTGGTGTTAGATTTCATGGATGATACATTGTCTGTTGCATTGTAAAACCATCTGTTTACATATGATGAATTGCTTGCATGTAGGTTGCCGCAGGAATTCCGGCAAATCGAATTATTCTTGGTGGCTTCAGTCAAGGAGGAGCGTTGGCTTTGTATACTGGCCTTTCTGGATCTCATGAATTAGGGGGGATCGTTGCCCTTTCTTCGTGGCTTCCATTGAATCGTCAATTTGCGAGCTGGTTAAAACAGAAAAGTACTCAAGTTTTGCAGTGTCACGGAGATATTGATCCTATAGTTATGTACACCTTTGGGCTTGCTACATCGCAGCTACTTAAAACTCAATGCGGGAAGTTTACTTTTAAAACTTACTCGGGTTTGGGACATTCCTCAAGTGAAACGGAATTAGAAGACGTGAAAAAGTTTTTTCAAGACGTACTTTCAGCAGCCTAGAGAATGTTTACAACTATGTGTGCATTAATGTAAGAGTTTTATCATTATCTGTAAAAGTGTCATTTAAATATACCTTCAATCGTTACCGATAATACCAAAACAGTGGTACATAACGAAAATGCATGTGCTCTACAATCAAGGACTAAATTCAGTATAGAGCATGATCATATTGTCTATATAGTGTCTTCGTACATGCATAGATAGATGATGTTAATGCGATTATGGATGAAATTGAGGTTATAAGTAGAAATCTATATACTGTACTGTATAATACTGAACTATATTGTAGCATGTGCTTGTAAGTATGTATTTTAGAATAAAAAATGTTGCTCAGGTTCAGTGAATTTACTGTTTGCATTAACGAGATCTCTGCTGCCTTCCTTATTCTCTTGCTCTTGATTATTCTCTTCTCGGATTCATACAAATCAATATTAGCACGACCGAACACCCAACTGACAATGAGGTGACTGAATGTTAATTTCATGACGGTAAAAACTTGCAGGGAATCAGGGAAGGCATAGACAATCCATTAATTAAATTATTCCGACCAAAGCAATAATAATGTGCGATAATTTAATTAATGTGACGGTGACGTTGGTAAGACGACTATGACAAAGGATGTATATTCAAGCCGGTTTAATTTTCGAAAATCAAGAAAACACCAAAGAAATAATAAAATTATTACATGGAGGTATACTCAAATAAACGATATTGCTTACATAAGGTGTAACGTTTTGAGAATCAGAGAGCAACCGTCAACACCAGAAAAGGCCCTGTCGGTCCCCTCCACTCCAAAAACGTGAAGATGAAAGAGAAATTAACCTTTTGAAAGGCAAAAAACAGCACTAGTTTAAGATATAATATATAACACTAGAATCATATGGGTATGAAAAACTAAGTCAATAAGCTAAATTTAGATTTTCCTTTTGTGAGTGTCTTTATCTGAGAATCTTTGTCGGCAATGATGCGCCTCAGAGACGCGCTTTCCTCTCGAGCAGCGTGCAGTGCTGCCAATATACTCTCACTCGCTTGAGTCAATTGGGTATGATAAAACTCAGGCCGTGGATGGTTCTGTGATTCCGTGCTAGAATCAGCAAAGATATTTTCATGTGTTCCGAGCCCGTGATTAATTAATTTTACATTGCCCGCAGAACACTCATCAGAGCTGGTTTTGATGTCGGATATCAACATTTGCTTCAATGCATTCTCTTCTCGAATCTGCAGACGATAGCCTCCCAACTTCTCCATAGAACTTGTCGTTTCCCCACTTTTGTTATGCTCTAATTTCTTCGATCCTTGTGTTAACATTATTGGCTCATGGTTTCGCTCATCAAAGACGTTTGTTGGAAATGCCAAACTGGCTTTGTCACGTTCATGCTTCAGGTTCCTCCTGGATTTTTCAACGTTATTCATATCCCGCTGCGGACGAAACGAATGAAGCTCTCGAGATGAGTCGTCAAGAGAATCCTGGAGCTGGACTTGATCACTATGGTGATTTTGCAAATCTTCACCAGCCATCTCGGATTCCTCCTTCAAAGAAGTTGTCTCTCTCTCTTCCAAAATTCTTGGTTTTATCAATCTGGGCTTGGCCATGTCATTTGTATCCTCAGTAGAGTTTCCTATTGGGTTGGAATTTCCTGTGAGAAATAATCTGTTATATGAATCTGGACATGTCAAGTACATTAGTCACAATGGTAACTATCAATAAAAACTAGTAATTTAGCATTTCCAATCTTTTTATTCCTACTCACCCATAACCATAACCCTGTTCACAGTTCCTCTGTTGGAACGCCCACGTCTGGCAATGGACACAGCGAAAGCAGACATTTCCCCCCGTAGTCTCGTCTGGCTCCTCCAGGAAATCAATTATTTTATAAATGAGCTTTCACTGATGTACTATTATGACGTACACATGAGATTCCCCGTGGATATCTGCTTTAGTGGCCATTGAAAAGGTAATGTATGGTGATGGTGAGGCTGACAGTGAATCATTTTTTCTTACAAGTTTCTTTGCAAATTATAAATAGATCTTATGGGTTGTTTTTCTTCCCTTATTTTGTTTTTGTACAACACATTGTACAAATGTACACTCTTTACGCAACGCCATGGCAAATTACTAATTAATACAAAAAATTTTTTTAACCTGTATCTTAGTTTTGACACAACTTGAAATCAAAATTAATCAAGTGTATGATTAGGAGAGCTAAATGTTTGCGTGGTTCATGAATAGTAAGAAGGCCTTCAGGGGAAATTCAAAATGGACAGACATTTCTGTAAATACATAAAAGTGCATACTTATTTACATACATGAATTACATACATAACTACATAGCAGATCATTTACTTTATTATACTAACCACTATTATGTGACAGTCCAACAATTAAGTACTTATACGCAGCAACATAATAGTCACACAAGAATTACAACTTACCCCTTAAAACTCTAGCTCAAGGAATCTCAATACAGGGAAGCATTTAGAAATAATAAGTAAAAAAACGAGTCGGTTCTATTACATTCCACTTGATCATACATTTTTAACGTCAGTACCAAATTGCAAATTGCAACCATAATAGTAAATACCTACTGAATCTTACGGGGCACTCTGCAACCAACGTCACTGGACAAAGTTTGGGCAAATATTACGGACAAAACTAGGGCCTGTCCATTAAATGTAAATCCATATTCCTCTCGCTCATTCAATGTCAATACCATCACATTATCTTCCCTCATCTCCAGTCCTGACCACATTGACGTCTCCAGTGACGACAAAAGCTAACTGATATAGATTTCTAGTGACTTCGACCCAGACAGTTTCCTTGAGTTACAGATATAGACAACCTCAAGACCCTCCTCCCTCTTGAGTATTTCCTCCGAAGTCCAGCTTTTATTACTGCCTTATTTTTTCCTCTGTCGATATACTCACTCAAGTAATTTATAGATTTACAAGAACAGTCAGTCAGTGCGAGATCAATAACAATCCATGCACAAATGCATATTTATTAGCCAGTGGAACCACCAGGGACGGTCCGTGTAAATAAATCCTGACCTTATCTCCCCTCAGCTTACAATTAGCCATTTCTCTTTTATGTCTTTTTATTTTTGAGTACTAAAATCTCTCCCCATTACTTTTTACAACCAACGCAATCCCAATCTTTCTATCATGTCTCAAAAAATAATATTATTTTTATTGGGGTAATATAATCAAATGAACGTAATATTTCCAGGAGTGTTTTCAATGATTTGGCGGGATCATGCAAATACCATTTCTTTCCGCAACTCGTATTTAAACCTCACCTCACACACACACACACATACACGTACAAGCACAGAGGACGAGGACACACTAACTCGCATATAAACTTTGCACTGTCGGACTGCACACTGCACATGACACACGTATGTAACTAAAGCTATAAGCTATCGGTATATTTGAAGTGCAGGTTTAAATGCGTCCACCCGTTCCTTACTCATTTTTACTCGAGTTTTTAAAACAGTGCTTTATTAAAATTTAAATAGTAGATATATACATACTTGACTGGGACTACTCACTACTGCTAAAACTGCTATCGGTATCGGTGCTATCATCTGCTATCATATACAAATAAGTACTGTACTTACTTACTATTTCAAGTTTTTTTAGACATCAGCCAACAAATACACAAACGAGCTCTGCCTGTTCTTTATGCAACACGTTTTTCCCAAACTGAGAATCAGAACCCAACTCTATATAGGCTCTGTATCAAGTGCAGTTTCGCATTGAGACACCCGAGGAGATTTTGCTTGGCTTGTTATAATGTCCTTTAAAATAGATTTCTGAAATAAGAATTTTAGTATTAAAGTGTGACATGAAGTATTGAATCCGTGAATGATCAATTTTATTTGATGTTCATCATCAATGCCACCCGGCTCCAGGAAAGTGCATTTTAACTACAAGTCTGTGAATGCAGATAGGTTGGTCCAATAGTTATTAGAATATATTCGTGTCGTAATATTTTTAAATTTATTTTCTCTTTTTTAAAGTAATTTATGTATGTATGTGTAATATGCGTGCGTAGAGTATGGAGTTCTCAGCTGTTTCGGGATGGAAGCTAATATTTAACTGCGCTTTACGATTCATGCTTGTGGTGATTTTGATTTATTTTTAGTAAGTTTTTGTGATGTATCGTCATGGAGTGTAATATCATCGAATTTATGGATGTGCTTCAACCTTACGACTGCTTAAACTTTCGTCACTTTGTATGATATGATTTTATGGGGTCTTCTTTTATTTACTTGTCGTTTGAATACTAAATAGCAGGTTAGGGGTAGTTTTTGGATTGAGATGTACAATTAAGGGTTATGACATGACGGATTTTGGACTTAATTTCTAGTTGTCAGGGTTCGAAGGAGGGATTATAGATAGAATGCTGTGAGGCTGAGGAAGTTTAAGGGCAATGACTTTTACCTATTGACTTTGACGCGACATTCAGCAATTGCTATGGGAAGCTGATAATTTTTTAAGAGTTATTTTTACTAGTTTCAAACTGGTTTTTAGAATCTATACCAGTGAACATTGGTAAATTCTGTTTACAGGGCAGTTGACGGATAGTCAAAAGTAAGTAAATCGGCATAATTGAAAGGGAATATGTGGTGTTTGGTGCGGGTTTGTAGAGATTATGTATTGTTAAGGGTTTTTGTGGGCATGCTTTGCAGATTGCTTGGACATGACTTGCTTTGCTGATTACTTGGACATGGCTTGCTTTGCTGGTTGCTTGGACTCCAAGTTGGACTTTATGTCTTGGGGCTCCAATTTTTAAAGGTTAATTTGTAAATCATAGGTTGTTGTAATTGCTATGACTATGGCTATTGGTCAAAGTTGAAAAACTTCAATCTGCTGGCCTTTGTTTAGACCCTTACAGATGTGCTCACATGATCCGCAAGTAGGTGTATATGTTTATAAAACGTGACTTTGAAAAGGTTGGAATGGTTCTTTCGTCAGTCCTGCCCTGGTGTGTAACCCCGGTCCAGTTGTTGATATGAGAGTTTAGAAGTGGCAGTTTCGTCCGGTTGTAAAGAATTTTTTTATGTTTGTTAAATCATTTAATTATAACCATGTCCATTATAATACTGCGTAGTTAATTTGGCCTGGTAAATGAGACTAACGACGATCTCGTATGGTCTAGATGAGCGTCTAGTCTGATCAGTGATCAGCTTGTTGCTCATCCGATGATAAATTATCTACAGAACTTTTACTGCCAGTAGTGGTGTTTAATTCGAGGGAATTCTTCAGGTCTTATTACTTGTTATTATTTTGAATGTTCAGAGTGACTAATGTGTTCGTAACTATGTCAATTAATTTGAAAGATTCTTTTTGCTCGAATTCACAGTATGTAGTGTAGGTAGACTTGTCTTCTTGTGAGCCAGAGTGGGGGAAGTAGTGTTCCAGTTTCCAATTCCCATGTAAAGATTCATACCGTGTGAATAATTCTATTCGTTTAGTTTATTCTGCATTGAGGTATCAAGTTTAGTTTTACTTTAAACTGACACACAACAATTACCATGCACTGATTTACAAGGATCAAGAAAGAGCACTACTGGTAACAAAAGTTTACATTTCTATGAAGGGTAGTAATGAGCGTATGCCAGATGTGGAAATTTGTTTTCACAATAGTGGTTTTTACTAACATTGAGCATAATTGGTTTATTACTTTCGAGAGGTGTAGTTCAGACAAAATTCAGTCTATAATAGTTACGTTACAAAACATGATTTGACTTAAATTTAGTGTAATGATGAAGGAGAGAAGCTACGTGTTGATATTTTTCATTTGCTTCGTATTCTTGCTTTTTGAGTAGTAGTTGGTGATGTGTTTTAAGAGATTTTGGTACAAAAATATTCTAGATGTTTTCATACCAGTCTTTATATACGTATTTGTTTATATATATAACATATATATATATATATATATAATATGTATCTATGTAATAAGATATATTTAAAATAAACAAAACAATTGAGCTTATAAGTGCAGTATATTTATGTACATCACATGATGTGCTCATAACACGAAGGTATATTGTAGCCTAAAATACAGTGAAAAGGCACTTAAATTTGTACAGGATGTTTAAAACTTTCTGAGTTTATCTGTAATAATAATGACGTCTATGTATATGAAGGTTCTGCATTACCATTTTAAAAAATAAGCTGCATGTGTAATATTTATCCTTCCTAGTAACATTAGCATTACAGTGATTTAAATCTACACGTAGGCATAACTTAATGATGGGTTGTGAAGTGATTTTTGATTATCATCATGCAACAATAAATATTTTGCGGCTTCTTTGAGGTAGAACAATTTTGCTATTGATTAGGATGCATAAAATTATAACTTACATTAGGTAATATATTTAGGTGATTTGTTTTAGGAATGAATAATGTAACTGCGAACAATAAAAGTGCAGTACAACTAATGTGTAATGCATAAAGCATTGAGCCTATTGGTTTTACAATAACATCATACATGACGTACTTATTGTCAAGCAAACTACTTGCTTCACAAGAATAAAAACAAACTAACTCTAAATTATGTGATACCTACCTATTTAGGTATCAATAAATATCTGGATACTATACAATATGCATAAATTTCGATGAATATATATACTTACACTTAGGTACGTCTACATTCAATAATTAAGCATGGATAAATTCACCTGTAGTTTTCAGTTCAGAATTTCAATTCAGTCTCAAAAATTTTCTTGTGTCAGTCCTTTCATGAAATTGTTCGGTTCAGGAATACCCTGTTAAGCGTTTCTGTTGATAACAAATATAAAAACATTAGTAACCTCATCGTTTTTGTAAAATGTTGCTTACTAAACCTACAAATTGTTTGTGTTTCTCGAAAGGGCTATGTATTCTGATTGTTGTTAAAAATATTACCTGAAAACATTAGTTGCTGGACGTGCCTAGCATGCATTGGAATTTGAAACTCGTCGTTTTTTGATAGGAACTACCATATCCAGGGGAACAGTATCAGCGTCATCAGGAAGGTCATCATTTTGAAAATCACAGATTTGATTGGGCTTTGTATTCTTTCGTTTGTTTGGCAAGTGTTTCTTTTGAATATTGGCACTTATAAATGAACCACCTTTGCTGTGACTGTCCCCATTCGTCAGTAATTGCTCGTTTGTTAGATTCAAGTTGAGGTTAAGGTCAGTCAGCATATTGGCGTCGAGAATGGAATTGATACCATTGGTTTTTCCAAGCAAAGGTGGAAGAGCAGGCAGGGACTTGGAAGGGCCTTCACGTAACCATTTGAGAACCACGCGAATATTCAATCCAAATTTTCTAGCAACTCCTCTTGCATCTCCAGCAACTTCAGGGTCATCGTTAAATGCATCCAAAACATGTTGCTTTTTCTTATCAGACTCAGACAGAGTGGTAGTAATGGGATCAGGTTCAGTGGAATTATTCGGTGACTTTTTGGTGGGAAGGACGTTTCTCAAATAATTCTCCAGAGTTAGGGAAGCTGCATTGAGTAAGTTGTGACCATTTGATTTAGTATTTGAGTCTGGTGAACTCATTTGAGGAATTTCTACATGTGAGTAGAGTGGTTCATTTTTTGAGCGTTTGGATGACGACGTGAGGTCGTTTCCTTTGAAGGAAACAGTTGACAGGTCCATTCCATAGTCAGGTGGTACTGTTGTTGTCGTTTCGACCATGGTTGACGGGTCGATTTCATCTTCCATCATAACAAGGGACGGTCTTGTGATTGTACTGGGTTTTTGTCGTTGTTGTCTCTTGCGGGGAAGAGCAGGTTTTTTCGATTTACCATTTCCTACCAAGCTGCCGATAATATTAGGAGAGTGCCGAGATGCTGCCAATGCTGCTGCCACAGTCTTCGGTTTATTCGAACTTAGTGCTGGAGTCTTAGGAGAGAGAAATAAATGATCATTTTTCTTTTTCCCGTTTGCATTGCCACTGCCACCATTGCCTGTTGGAATGTTGATTCCCGCTGCTGCCGCGGCCGCTGCTTGAGCCAAAGGGTGAAACCACGATGGGTACTTTGAACTGGAATGATGAGAATCGGCCATATTGCTGAGGTTTAACCCCCCTGCCATCGTCATGTCACTGGGAAATACGGGCAGACTTACTCCAGACTGTTGGAGCATTTGAACATATTCATTTTGTTGCTTGATCAGCTGAAGAGTTTGTTGAGTCATGAAGTCGTCTTTAAGTGATCCATTTTCGTTCCCATTCGAATTTGGACCGGATGGTGATGGTGTCATTGTCGTGGGGTAGCAATAGGCCAGTCTGGTAGACAACTTTGTTAATGTAATTTCATTCTTGAGACAAGCTTTTCTCAACAGTGTGAAATCTTCTTGTGGGTAGAGATATGTTAGTTCGTCAATGATTTCGGATGGTGTGAGCAAATCGGTGTCATTATTGAGACCGTTTGAATTTCCTGAGTATTGACGACTCCCTTGGTTTCTATTTGATGGACTGATGCTGTTCGAACTTTGAGGACTTATTCTGGGAGATCGATGACTTTCTTGACGAGCTTGAGTTGCATTTTTGCTGTTATTTATTGATTGATTAAGAGGGGGACTGGGATCCATTTCATGGAGCATGCTGGCAGAGTTACTGAGGAGTCCCAAGTTCAGTGCTGCTGTGATGGTTTGTGACGATGGATTCTGGGGTGACCAAGGGGCTTTGATTCGCACGGAATCCCGCAGAGATAGAAGCGTATTTATAGCATTTGCCATGACCGATTTGGGCGGGGATCTCAGACCAGAACTTGGTGGCAGAGGTACCTCTGTGTTTGGAGGATCATCGGATGAGCTCACCTGCAAAATTACATTAGTAATAATAATTAATCTCAAATTATCTCTAGGAATACCAAATCCCTGAGATCATTTCCCAAGTAGTAGATTACAGAGAAGACCCTTGGCTTATTTTAAAATATATTAATATTAATAAACTTAGAGGCCGAACGAGCCATTATTTATTTTGAAAATCCACCCCTATCATTAAATAATTATCTTACTATATAATTATTTTTTAAAAAATTGAAATTTTTTTTTCTAATTTTTAAAAAGGAATTTTTACCATCACGCCGAAATTATTTTGCATGCGATCCCCTGAAAGGAATAGAAGAGAAAGAAGAGTCAAGGGAGTTGAAGATACTTGAAAATTCCACAAAACCCTGTAGTGTATGTACTGAAGTTGAGTACAATTTTACCGAAAAATCAAGTATAATTTAACGTAGTATCAAATGCGCAGAAGGCATGGAATAATTTGGAAAACAAGCAGAACCTGAGCACTTTAGTAATGAATTTTCTATCCGTATAAGATTATTGTAGTCACAGTAAACGAAAGCTGGAATCCTTAGTATTTCTCTCCTTCGTTCGTATGGAACGTATAACAACAGTGTATGGGTGACAGTTGATTTGTTTGTCAAGTTGACTTCTACCATGTGTACATATCACTACTGCAAAGATTCTACAAAACACTTCTTCGAGTCCATTTCTCTTGACGCTTAATCACGAACTAGTACAGACACGTTTACTAGTATATTTTATGCGATTCCCTTCACTCTGACAGTATTGTACAAACAATGCAGTGATGATAAAACTTTTGTCTCTCTGTGCTCGAGTTTTAGTGTGATGACAAAAATCTCTTTCAAGAGAAGGCTATTTTAAGAGGGTGGATTTACTTTAGAACTAGAGCTCTCGTTAGGCAGATCAAATGTGAGTATTGAACAAATAATAAAGAAATTAGGGATATGAAGCTCCTCCAGCCGAAAAAGAGAATGGGAGAATGGCAGTGAGTCATAGTATAAGTGTAAATAATCCTGAAGGGTCAAAAACTAAAACTTTTGCGAGTTGTTGTAGTTAAGAATAATAATTATTAATACATTGGGAAAAAGAACTGCGACGACAACAATGAGAGGGTTCAAACTTGTGGGATGTTCAAGGGTTTCATTTCAACAGAGCTTCCAGTCCAAGTTGAAAGCCCTGAAGCGGTGTTACCCTGTAGGCTTCTTTTCCTTCGATCTAAATGTGTACTGTACTTGGAAGTATAAGTCCTAACTAACTAACCCGTAAGTAAGTGCTCGACTACATTTACCAACATATGAGCTGGAGCTTGGATTTGGTATTTTTTTTCACTTCTCAGACCCAGCACATATAGGAGTTCATGGATTTGGAACTCTGGGGTTTATATTATGCTTTCTGTACTGTAGCTTATAGAACCTACTATATATTCAGCTTTAAAGTATTTATTCTGGAGGTTGCATGGTATGGTTGTTTTGTCATGAATTTGACGGCTGCAAGTTACCCTTACCCTACCTACCCTAATGCATACTGTTTTACGATTTTCCTCATTCCTCCCTTGTCGACTCTACACAGGTACTCTTGAACATGGAGCGTACCTACGGTCTCTGTCTCTCTCTCTCTCTCTCTCTCTCTCTCTCTCTCGTTCATGATGGACTTAATACAATCTTCAGAAAGTGCACACACACATCCGATATGCACATCCTTTGAAAATATTTAACTCCTGTTAGCTGGGAAATCTAGTATGGTGCGAGTGAGTGCGTGTACCTATCATTACCTTGTCTCTCCAGTATGCCCATGTTTACGTCCCAGCCTAAACGTTGTATGTTAATGCATGAAGCACTGCAACCGAAAATCATGTATCTGTAATGAAAGGGGAGAGTGAGTGTAACGAAAAAAAAATTGAAGCCTGCTAATGCATCTGAATTACTCATGCATCCTGATGCATGTGCTCCCTGACTCACTCAGTGCCCAGCAGTAAATGAACAACGAGGAGCATTTATTTAAATGATTTATGTGGTTTTTTTTCCAGTGATATTCCTCGGAAGCACTTTAGCATTTGAGGCATGAATTGAGCTTGAAGAATGGTAACTACTGTAAATTGGAGTTAGATATTATTTTTTTTTACGTGCGATATCTGAAAGTGGGAGGTGGAATTGGATGACTACCTTGACGGGTGATCTTTGTTGAATCCACTTTTGAACTTGACGACGATGAATTCGAAATTTCCGTGCGGTTGCTCTTTGGTTTCCAATACACTCAGGATCATGGGTGAAGGCGTCAACCACACTCTTCTTAAATTCGGCTGTAAATATACGCCGTGCACTTGAATTTCCTCCCCCACTTGTTCCAGTTATATTATTTAATAATGATGCGGAGAGTTTGCAGTTCTCACTGGGGTGTTTCCTCTTCCAGGAGTTCACAATGTTCGTTTTAATGTTCCGTATATTTTTGTAGCCTTTACTACTATGGCTTTCCTTGTTAGTAGGGGCTCCAGCAGGTGACGATGAGATCGAACAAGTAGTCTTGGACAATTTCCATCGTATTTTCTGGCCCGTTGAGGAGTCAACAGCTTTTTTTGATTCCTTCGTACCAACTGAAGACCTTTTTTCCAATCGCTTATCTATTTGCACAGGATTCCAGTGAGGGTTTATTTGTTCTTTTTGACTTCTTGGTGATGAGATGTGTACTACTGTTTGTCGTCATAGATTAAAAATATAAATGTTTTGAGTTAGTTTAGCTTCATTCGTACAAATCGTACTTATATAAGGAAAGGAACCCGGAATTTTTTTCTGCTATTTTTGTCTACCTACATACATGTCAGCTCTACGGAGTAGTGGTTGGAGAATGACGGTGAGAATTGTTTCAAATAGTGAGGAATTGGAATGATAGCAGACGATAAATACAGTAGAAAGCGATTAAAATTAAAGGAAGTTTGCATAATAGTTTGCATATGTTATCTCTACGTTTACATTACATTCTAGGTATTGGCAGTTACAAAATAGGAGCTACTTCCAGTCAGGTGTATCTACCTCCATGCCTTTGCCTATGGCTAATGAATAAAAAAGATTTTTAATATACTTACAATGATAATTTTTCATTCGGTCAGTCCATTGATGCTGAAAACTACGACAAGTTATTTAAATCAGTCATATCTGAGGAGCATTATCTCACACATTTGTATCCAAAGTCAGTCTTATGCTACTGTAATCTGTTCCCACTTGTTGATATTTGTGACCAACGCAAGACATACATATAATTATTATGACTGGTGTACTAATTGTCAGATGTCATTAAACTTCCTTCACGAAAATAAAGTTGTTCCAGTAAACAGGTTAAAGTCAAATCTTAAAATAGGAACAGACATGGAAACAATCAAAGATTAGATCCTGAGAGTCAATGTTTAGGCATGTTCTGTGAACCAAAACTTAAATAATTTCACGAAACTTTCTCTGCAACTTTTAATTCCTTCATTTTGTATCACATGCATGTGGAACTTGGAACTACCACCTTGCTTTCCTCACTTTGGGGCTCATTGAAACGAAAGACAGTATATCACTATTATGATGCAGTGTGGAAATCCATTTTTAAATATTAGAAACCAATGTACCTAAAATCGTATTTTAAAAATACGTCAACAGAGTGTAAAACAACAGGTTTTTATTTTTGTAGTTTATTAAAGCCAGTGAACCAATGAAGTGAAGACATAAGCACGGAATTATGGACACTTTAAAGTAAAAAGAAAGAGAGAGAAAAAAAAACTCGGTGCTGTAGTATTGTCAAAGATATTTTTCAAGGTGATATTATGGAGGAGTAGCTTTACAAAGGACACTTTGACACACTGATAAAATATAAACACCATGCACTTTATGACTGAGATGATGATGAGTCAAGGAGAAGTTAAAATTTGATGTGTTCAAATGTAACTTTGCTCTTAGATTAGCCTTAGAATATTATATATGAATACCTATATATAAACTATTCTCTTACGGAGATGTCTTCCTGAAGTTGAAATCTTATCACCCAATTTGAGACAGTTTTCACAAACCTATATCTGTGATTTACGCCGTCAATTTGTTAATAGGAGGTTCATATTTGATTGGAGTAGCAAAAGTATTCTTATTTCCAAGCCTTTGTACAGTATAATTGGTACTTCCAGGGAATAGATTCAAATGGTGTGTCAGTACCCACTGCGACTGGTAATGTTACTTGGGGTAAAAGATGCACTTGCACTTGATGTGCTGCCTAAAGTAAAATTGAAAGCTGTTGTTACTCAACTTGTATACTACGAGTGTAATTTCTGAAAAAGTTTTTTTACGTTTGAAGGGCACTGAGAAATGAGTGGGTTCGTGAATCCCAATAAGAAAGAATGTGAAATCATATGTATAAGGTTAGTGGTAAAACAGTATTAAGTGAAGACGAGAAACCTCCCTAAAAGATAAGATGACAAAGGCCGAGTGCAAGACTTTTCCTAAGGAGTAAAAAGTGAACGTAAGGGTAGGTTAGGCTATACTGTTTTATTATTATTAAGAAAGAATTCTGGTTGAGTCAAGTCGACAATCATCATGGAGCTAAAAGAAGAGAAGGAAGTTGAGGCAAGAGGAACAAAACGGAGCAAAAAAATTGTTGGGCCTTGGTTAAAGAAAACTGGGCTGGGCTTCTTTTGATTCGATCTCCCTCAATATATTATTCGACTATGGGACTTAAGTTCCCTAGCAGTAAAAACTCTCCGCGTTTGTCCTACTTACTCACTTCGCAGTCCTGGCTTCATAGGTACTTAACATACAAACAAGGGTTGCAACAACATGTAGGCATTATGTAATGCACCGGGTGAAGAGAAGATACATCTTACTGTAAAACATCCCCATCCTACATAGTTATTCTGGAAGTGCACATACCAACGTACAGTTTTATGTGTACCCCGAACAAACTTGCCTGGAAAATTGTACAGCTGCATAGTTTGTACGGCTTCCATATTATGCACGCCAGATCAAGTACATATATGTATGTATGTAAGTATTGAGAAGGATGGATGCTGTCGGTCACTCTTGGTGGAAATTGCTGTATCTTGCTACTTTATGATTATTACCATGCACTTTGTATCTATAGTCACATGTGTGCATTTAACTTTTACACGGTGACATTGACAGTGTACATAAATAACAATAAGAAAATGCACTAGAAAGCTTTAGGATGCATACTAAGTGAGTTGGGGCTTTGTGAAGATCCAAAGTCAGCGAAGAGAGATGAGTGAGTCAGAGAGAACCAGTAACGTATTAAAAGATTGAAGCAGCCTTGACGAAGAAAATGAAGGGATCAAGCCAAGCGCCAGGACGAAAAAATTTTTACCCTGTGCTGGGCTTCGTCTTCCATTAAAGAAAATACCAAGGGGCCTGTTTCGGGTTCCTTCTTTTTTAGCCCGAAGGACCTTTCCTTTACTTTATATGGAACTACTCTGTATGCACTTGATCAATTTCTTTACCATCATTAGTTGCATTGCTCACATGAAGTTCAGGCTCGGCTGATAAAATCCGCTTGGATATAGTTTCTATATCCGCTCTGAATTCCACTTGTGATGAAGGCTTTTCCAGTATATGTATATTGTACTCTCATGAAAGGATCCATTGATTTCTAAGTCTGTATGATCTTTACTACCTTCGTGTCTCATACGTATGTATGTTCAACTTGCACCCTGATTAGAATTATTTTCAACTGAGAATGTTTTATTGCGAGATATTTTTCATGCTACGTAATCCTTGGTATACACTGATTAGCTTTTAGGGTACACAGAGGGTAGTGTTAATCTTCTTTTGCGCTTCATTGCATCTCTTGCATGTGGGTTAAATATTTTTTTTTTATTAATGGAGTGTCTGTCCCTCACTGATGAGAACATGTAAACTTCCCAGCTTCTACTCTGGACTGCTCGCTTTTTAGTAAGTAGGGAAGGATTGCGTGTGTTAATTATTACTTTAATGCACGGCTTTTCCTTTCCCTTGGTTCAAATAATCTTCAGTAGTTGGTAGCAGTTTGTTACAACTAATTGTATTTTAGAGAGGCCTTGCAATCTTTACGGGGTATTTCCAATCCTTAGATGCCCATATAGGGTGTCCTAATAGTCAGTGGCTAGTTAGAAAAGGAATGCAACACGTCAAGTCCAACTATTAACTCTTTGGGTATACTTACATTTTCGGCTGGGACTCCGTAGGGATGGTGGGCTCCCTTCCCTTGCATTGTTAAGAGGATGAGGGGATAGTATAAGTATACTTATAGGACTATGCAAGGCGTCAGTCAGTCAGTGATCTGTAGATACATGTTCAGCAATTGTAATTAACAATTGACACATTGCATATTCTTTGAGGTATCTTTGGGAAGGATGATGGGGGTGTATGAAACCGTCGTGTAATTACAATACGGGAACCTTGACAGTCTGTACTAGTGTAGTGGAGAGCGGGAATTTTCCTGTCATGGGCCTCTATGGCGTTGACAGGTGTAATATTACAGGTACTTTCAACGGTCGAAATGATCCAAGGTGTTTATTTCTGATAGGCCATATAATTTTTGTTTCTTTCTCTTCAAATTTTCTCCCCTTCTGGGTGATACGCCTTGTACCAAGTGGTGATTGAACATACTTATTGTACAGACCACAATTGAAAATTATCATTTATATTTAAGCTACATACATATGTACATTCCGTACAGGGAATGCATGATGGGGTTACGAACCTGTACAAAAAAAGTAAGAACGAGATATGAGGTGACTTTGGTTACTTTGCTATGCTGTTGTTGCAGGTTGCAGTGTAATAATAATGTATGTATAGATTACAGTTGGCAGTATTTGAACTAACAAATTCCTGTTTATTTGGTAACCATAGCAATGCTCAAAACAAAAACGGAGTTTCGACGAACCCCACTGGATGTTGAGCCAAAAGTTAATACATTGATGTGAAATGCACCAAAGTTGAACTGAACAGACTCATTAATAAAGTTTCCACAAGTAGTAGATACTTACTTACTTACTTCGAATTTATTTGTAGGGGAAAATTTCGTGTCAGTAATATTCATTTCAGTTATGTGGCTGTTTAGTCCCAACAAGGCATGTTTAGACGAATACGCCCTAAGATAAGAGCAATTGAAAGTGCATCTTCATCAGAAAGTGTTTTAAAATCGATAAAAAATATAACTTTAACTCAAAAAGAAAAAGAAGCTGTAGCGAAAAGATTCAAGGATACGGCAAAGATTACGTTCCAGGTTAACGCTGATTTAAATTGAAGCTAATACTTATTGTTTATGTGTACATTTTTAAAGGATATTTTATGAATTGAGCAGTAAATCTATTGCTACACTATTCTAAAGAGTTGGAGTTGGAGTAATGTGTGTAATAATACTTTCATACAAATACCCGAGGGTGACTTTCTTTTAGTATTTTTCATTGTTTGTGAAAGAGGAAAAATCTGATTATATTACGTACAGGAGCATATTCAAGAGTTACCTTCAAGTTTCCGTGAACTTGAAAAGAGCACGTACGCGGAGGGCTACCTCATGTTTGGTACAACGAAGGCTTTGAAAATGTATTCAAGTAATGGGAACAAACCAGTGTTACTGCGCTCGGATAATATCCAGCTGTCAAAAGATGACAGGAACAGGGGAACCCGAAAAACAGAGATGAGGTTACAGCATTCATTGCAACTCCCAGACAAACAAGGGTTGGCAGGAGGAACTCGTCGGGGTCATTTTTGCCGGATATCATGATGTGTGAATTTGTTTTTATGTACATAAATGCACACACCATCCTTCTCCGATGGGAGTGCATCACATGTAATAATGTGGGTACATAAAAATATTCTACACTAATACAAATGGGATGTTTGAGTCTCACTGTGCTCACGCGACAATCCGACATCTGACTTAACTTTTCTACCTTTGAGATTCGTGTTATATATTACTGTATGCTGAGCTACGCGTAACTATCTATGGGTGTGTTATTTCCGTAATTATAATTGTCTTGAAATTACAATATGTCATGGTTGCACGCACGAGAATCACACAGCCGATTATATTTATGTGAAAGGTAAATAAGATGGATTTTGTTTTGTTTGATTAGATGCACGTACGCTTCATTCGTTGTTTCGAAATTTTTGGTAATACTCTCCTCTTACCACGTACATATACCTTTAGATGTTTATAATTATAGAGTTCAAGCAGTTTATCGTATGTTGTCCCTTGTCTCAAATGGAGCGTCACAGCACCATGGCTTTATTTACGTTTGCCTTGAAATTAACGAACTTTGTTCTCTCCTTTTTTTCTTTGCTTAAAGAAAAGCGGTGTTGGCCTGGCTTTTCTTTCTTATTTGTATTGTCCTTCGAAATTATTATTGACTCTTATTTTCTTGATTGAAATCTGCTGGGACTTCCATAGTTGTGCTGTGGTATCATATCCTAAGGAGAGTTTTTTTTATTCAAAATGTATGTAGGTACATATAGATAGATACACGGAAGCTCGTGTTTATGTAATAACATATTACACACATGTATTTACAAAGAAGCTTGTCTTGCTCTCAAAAATTGTCATGGAATAATGTGGACAGTACAAAAGCCGCATTTGCGGTAATAATTACATCATGTGTCAGACTGATCTGTCCTGTTTCAACTGATCCTCGGTCGGATTAATATTACCCAAGTTTGTAGAAGCAAATGGGTTTTGGAATTGAGAACCTTACTTGTGTCGTTGCATCCTACTGTTATTGTCAGTTAAAGGTTTGACTTTAACCTCAGAAGTTTTGTGAGAGCTATGAATATTGGAAGTTTCTGGAAAACTGAGACTAGGTTGCGTAAACGTTGTAGCAACAAGCAGTCATGCCTTCAACATCATGCTGTAATATGTATCTACCTCTTGTTATTCCTTTACTCTTTTGATTAGTTCCCTCTGTCCTCTCCCTGGCTTAGTGTAAAATAATTTAATATGACTATTGTATTTAATAATAATAGTATCTCTCTGGTTAATTTGCTGAATATTTTGACTTGACTACGGGTATTCACATTTTCCGCTTTTTAACTTGATACAATACCTTAGAGAATTTTTCGGAAGCTAAAAACATGCTACGATCGAGAAAAAATGCTATAATTTTTATAAATTACTGCTCTCTAGCGTTACTAGTTACTTCATGTAGTTACTACTACTCATGGTGAAACATATTTGGGTTAGAGTTTACAGTCGAAGGTAATGTGGTATAATATATTTTGTGTTTGATAAAACTCTGATAATGTAGCAGAACTTATAATTTAGCAATAAAAGCTCTTGCTGTATCTTTTATCAAACATTTCATCATGCTAAATCGTAAATATTGAGTTTGTCATTACGTGACACATTGTACATGGCCCAGCACGGAGCGTTGATTGTAGGGTAAAGCTCATTCATATGACCGGCTGCAGTTCCGGTCATGCTAGTAGTAATTGTTGAGTGTGAGTGTGACACAGAGATCACGAGGCGAGCATTGAGCCCTATGACTTAAGTACAAGCATGATGTGTGTAATAAGTAAGTAGCAAGCTCTCTGTCTTGCCTGTATGTAACTATTATTATTATTATTATACTTACAATTATTCGACTACGGTCATCCATCATTGCAACCACAATGGTTGCAATATTGTTTGATTTGATAAAGTATGCAAAAGTGATGGACAGATATCTAATGCTCATAAGTAGTAACCAATAAATGGAGTACTCAAGTACTGTGCTTCGTAAAGCATCCCATGCTTCACTGGCAATATTTTTACGTGATCACTTGTATAAAAAGTAAATAAACACGGAGTATTTTGTAAACCTTGGATTTAAGATCGATAGCTTTTGGGGTGTACAAGAGCTTGGCTACTAAATGAGAGTATATAAGACTCGAATGGAAAAGCACCGGGATTTGTTTAACATGTAAGGTTTCTGTAGTGGAGCAATTATCAATGGATAAGTACGAAACGCTGACGTAGATCTAAGTAAGAGCTGAAAACAACCATAAACTGATAGGAGGAAGCAAGGTTTGTATGCATACACGTACATTCAAGGGGAGTCAGAAAGATAAAATGTCTTTGTTAGTATAAAAGTAGTTTGTGTATATAAATAGCACTGACGAGAGGACATTTGACATGGGAGCCTGGTCAGTATACTTACAATCTATTTAGGCTACTGTAACCATTGCTAGTTTCTAAATTAAGTCTTAAATGTGTGTAAGCTTTAACTTTTAAGGCTCATACTGTTGACTCCAGATCGTTGCTACACTGTGTTTACTCCATGCCTGACGCACGAAGTATTTAGTTACATACATGAGTTAAGACTGTGCTGACTTTGTTTACGAAGTTTAACCTTCTTAGTGCTTCCTCAGTTTCTGTACCCGCTTCCATGGCCCAGCTTTGAGTGTCTTTTGACTTGCATTATTAACAACAAGTTCTACAGAGTCCTCTCCGTTCACACGATCCGAGATGCATTGCGAAGACGGGTGAATAATAAAATTTCTTTAATTTAAATAGGTTCGTCTGAGCTCCGTGGGTGAGTTTACGTAAGTAACGTGGAGGTTTTTTTTGTTCGGGCCAGAGAAGTGGCATAAACGAAACCGGAAGTGGGGCTTCTGCTCGCAAACGTTCCTTTTAAAACGTTTGATTTGTTAGCAGCGTAAGCTGCCGGAATATGACAAGTCGATTTATTCACTCTACCCAATATCGCGTCAAAAGTTTGTTCTCTGTGAAACATTTGAAGACTAGTTTGTTTAGTGAAGTGTTCAAAAGTGAAAATTCTGCGAAAATGCCTGTAATTGCTGCTGTTGTTGCTCATCGTCGGTGTTATCACAAACAGCCCCAAACGTTAATGACTAAACCTTGTGCAATGACTAAAGGGACTACACCGATCCATAGAAATGTGAATGTGAGCAGTACGTTTCCTCTAAAAAATGTCAAGGCACAGCATGTTCTTCAACAAGCACCCTTTTCTACCAGTTCTACCAGAAGCCTCAAAGCCAAAATTTCGGAGGTATTCAATTTTAACTTCAGTCTGAACCGCCTCATCAATGACCATGAAGAGTCCCGGCGTTACTATGCCAAGGGTCGAGGGATCCAGTCTAATAAAAAGACCATAATTCGGGTTAATGAAGATGAAATGTCAGAACTAATTGACATTGAAGCATATAAATCTCAACTGGATGAACTCACTGAACAAATGAGAAATGATTTCGTTAAGCAGCTTAGTGTCCGTAATGCTGCAGGTTGAACAAGATTCAGATCAACTTTTCTCAATTACCATGTTTACTTTTATTTAATTATTATTATGATCTGGACTACTAATTCATCCATGCTTGTTTTCAGGAGCTTTGGAGCAGTTGGAAGTTGAATTCGATGGAGAAAAATACCCTTTGCAAGAATTAGCACAGGTAGGACGAAAAACTCCTCAATTGGCTGTTTTGAACTTGTCATCCTTACCAGAGGCTTGCGAACCAGTTATGAAAGCCATTCATGATTCTGGTATGAATTTGAACCCACAGCAAGAGGGAACTACCATTTACGTGCACATACCAAAGTAAGAACAATCATTTCTGTTTTTGTATTCTTATAATTGTTTGGTACCAGTGGAGCCCACCAGAGTAGTGTTTTTGCATTCAAACTTGGTGCGTCAACACTAAGCTAGTCAATTTTAACTAAGGAAATGAAATTCAATCTTATAATTATTTTTCCGCGTTTACCTCGCGTAGAACGGGTGAGCGCCACGAATATAATAAAATAGAGTCTCACCATCAGACGTTAAGCTAAAAAGATGCTCATACCCTGTCTATTAAAAACCTGTATTTATTCGTAATCCGAAAAGATCCCCCTATCCCAAACCTATAAAACTCCCCTACCGGTAATTTAAAAGAATACCCTTATAAGCGCCTAAAGGTTAAAGTTCCTCCAATACTAAAAGTGAAAACGTCCCCTTGTCCCTAACCTGTAAAGCGCCGCCTATCCTTAACCTAAAAGACAGCCTTTTTCTAACCTAAATATATGTATGTATAGCTCCCGAACATTTGGGCATAAAGTCTCCCTACCCAAACCAAAAAGCTTCCTGTATCCGTCACCTGAAAACTTGCCCCTATCTATAACCTTCAAACACACTTCAATCCGTAATTAACCCAAAAAACTGAGTAGGAAGTACTCACCGCAGACATGTACCCGCATTTATAATTTTATAATACATAATATGAATTGTTTGCGCCAAATTAATTGTGGTTGTTCAATAATTGTCAAATTTCTATTTGCAGGGTTACCAGAGAACATCGTGAGAATCTTTCCCGGAATGCAAAAAGTTTATTTACAAAATATAAGGCTGCTTTCCAAACTGTGCAAAATCGTTACATTAAGCAATGCCGATCAAACAAAGATGGAGTTTCGGAAGACTTAGTCTTCACTGTTCAAAAACAAGTGAGTTGAATTGTGTATTGCGAGGAAGATTCGCAATCTATCTTTTAGTACATATTATTTCAGTTTGACTTTGTTTGGGGGAAGCTGAAAAATCAACTTATCTATTATCATATTACAGATTATGAAAGTCGCATCTGATTACATCCAGGAAGCGGAGAAACTGTTACAGGTCAAACAAAAGGAATTGTTGCAAGTAGATACTAAATAGTATCCCAGTAGAATTGACTGTTAAAAATATGCCTATAGTTGTTTCTAAATTATTAACAACAGCATGTCGAGATTAAAAGTAAATTGGTAATTCATAGTGAATGTAGTGAAGGAAAGAAGTGGAAATGAAAAAGTAAAACGAAAATGTTCTCATTGTTAAATGGGAAGAAGAACAGAAAGTCAATACAGGAAGAACATGCAAAGTGTTGCGATTGTACTGTCCCAATAATATGTAAAATGTCTACAATATGAATAGACCTTGGCTGCTGGGATATTTTCCTTGAATGACGATGAAAACTGTAATATTACTTATGAATTCATTACACTACATGAGGTTATAGAAGTACGTATTTAGGAAAGTCGACGATTACGGAAAATAGTTTCTGTTCTGACTGGTTACGAATTAGTTTTATATGGAATTGTGGAGATATTGTTGAGTAATGCATTGACTAGGTGTTCATAGCTGATTTTGAGATTTCGCTCATTGTAAATAAAGTAATGATTTAAAATATGCAGACTGGTATTATGTACACTGCCTGCTCTTAGTTACAGAAGCTGTCAATATCCTAGAAACATCCTACCTGTTAGGACCCTTAAAATAAATCTAGTAAGTGTAAGTATTGAACGAACATCTACCTTTGGGAGCATTGACGGAAGGAAGAAATGATATGAAATATGAATCAACAATCAAATATTAATCATCATTTTATCCAATACCTACATATATAATTGCGCAAGAAAATAAGTTTATTATCTGAATATTAAACGCTTCGGTTATCATTACTAGAAAAAACAGATTAACAGCACCTGCACGAGTTTTTCGTGGTATGGTTAATGCGTACATCGCAGAAAAACAATGGAAGGCGTAAAATATTATGTAAATAGTTGGAACACTTAATAAATCAATAAAGTACTATTTAAAAAATTAAAACTAAACAATCGGTGCACTACTGTTGACAAAACATATTTGTAGAAATATAGTCATATTGCAGTAATTCGTTCTTTTTAAATAAAATCTAGATGAAATGTTTTGAAATAATACGCTATGGGCCAAGACATGGATATCGATTTACTACATCAATATTTTTTCCACTTCGGAGTTTCCCTCAGCTCCACTTGACGTAGAATCGTCGGTGTCAAAATTAACTTGAGTGTAACTTCGCTTTTTGCGACCTCTTGCCTTGGACGCAACTGGGGGTATAAATGATTCATCGTCATCTTCATCGCTAATTTCACTATCATCATCCGAAGGAATACAACTGAAATCTTGCTGAATCCATCTTGGCTTGCTCTTATTTTCCGTCAATCTTGGCCACCGCATGACATTTGATCGCTTAACAAGTTTAATTTTCAAACAAGCGCCTAGTAGCGTCACATCAATCGGACTGGATTCAACTTTCTTGTAAAGCTTTATTTCAAAACCGTATCCAGGCGGTCGAACAGTTTCGAATTTAAATGTTTTCTTATCAGTCTTCACCTCTAATTTGTAAGTCTTAACGTCTGTGATATCAATTTTGAGATTAATTTCGTTGGTATTCTGACTCCACGTTGTGGTTGGTGTCTTTAGGATTGCCGAACAAATGGGTATAGGCGTTCTTAATTCTGTCCCTTTTACCCCATCAGTAGAGAAGTTGCATGACGTCCCATTGTGTTCTTCAGGATTAGTTTCACTATATGATTGTTTTATGGCAACCGTCGAGACAGAACTGGGTGACGGTAAGATTGCTGGTACCTGGCTAATGGAGTCCATTCTAGCAAATTTTGCAGCTAATTCTTCCGAAAGGAACGGCTTCAATGCATCCTGATTTGGATAATACATATCCCAGTCATCGGAATCCTCACCGCATTCGTCCACACCCTCATTTGCCTGGTGCGCTTCGAGTTCGTCTGATTCACTACCCGTTTCGTGTTTTTCCTTTGCCTTCAGTGAAGTGTCCACTACGGAATTCAATGATTCAAGTAGACTTACTTTCAAGTTTTTAACCCCTTCTTCTCCACCTTCTGCATAGGTTGCGACATTTTCCAGAACTAGTTTCTCTCCCAATTCTAACTGGTCTAAGATTATATAAGAGATGTAGTAACGACAGTAAGGATAATCGAATGTCTCCAGTTTCGAAACAGCCTGCGGAGAGAAGATACAATAATTCAAAAGAAGACTGTAATTTACCCGACCGAGGAATTAATACTCTTAATAATTTTTAACTCACTGCTGCTTGTATCTTTGCCGAATATTCGTCTGGTGGAGGAAACACTGATTTATAAACCTGTTCCATAGCTTGAGCGGTCCACTCTTTACTGTTTCCAATCGGCAACACATGCCCCAGTTTCAAGGCAATGGCCTGAAATGGTAGCTTATTGGCAAATAATTTTGGAATTGGAAGAATTTTGAAAAGTTCAAGATTGAAAATTTCTTCCCCGACGTCAACCAAAAAAACATCGTAAAGAACGTTCTCATTATCTGTATTCTGATGAACACGCGTTATCAACGCTCTGACCCACGGAATATCTTCCCCTTGGCTGCGCGGAAAATTAAAAAATACTGTCATAATTTTCCATGAAATTGTAAGTACCGGCGAAAGAACACAATATTAATAACGTATTACCTTCCAGGATCTTTTACAACAACTACCATTCCCTCTTCAAAATACTTTCTCAGATTTTTGGGTTCAGGGATTTTGTTCATTTTCCGTAACGCTTCAATTTCTTCGTTCATACATTTGTTAAGATCGATCAACTGATCAGCGAATTTTTCATGATTGCAGAAAATCGTATCAACATCTTTTACGAAAGTTGTCCAAAGAATAGGAACACTATCAATATCTCCCTCCCGGAATAAGGAAAGATGGGCCCACTGAATAGGATCGTCTAGGATATAGAAAGTTCTTGCAAATTCGATTCCTACAAAATCACAACATCAATCAAACTTTACTATTACATTCTTCAACGTTCCAGAATTATTTAAGAAGCCTTTTCCATGATTAATGATTAAATCTTTAAGTGATCAGCATGTTGTACCTAAACTAGATGATCGCAGATTCTCATATTTTCCTATCGACATTCCAGCCTTTTCACACGATTTGTAAAGAACTTCCATGTGTTCTAGATTGTAATCGGCATACTTCAGATTTGTGAACTCTTTTCGCATGCTGCGTTTGGTGTACATTTTCCCACTAGCATCTGTCTCGAATTCAACTAACTGGTCCACCCATATTCGCTGTCCGAAAGCCAAACATATCTAGAGAAATATGAATAACAAATTAGCAAAAAAAACTTTATAACAAGCAGTAATTGAAAGTGTTACATCATCAAAATCTGCATTACCCGGCCAACTAATGTGCTCTCATGGTTAATCAATTTCGCAGCCTTGCTTTTATGAGAAGGCATATAATCAAGTTCATGCAGGCGAGGTTTCAAGTTAGCTAAAATTAATTCCACAGCAAACGAGGACATAGCACTATCGTAACCTCTGGGGAGCTCGTAAATTTGTGGATTCTCCAAGCTTTTTGATATATAGTGCCCTCCATCCAGACAAAATAAACGAATAACTTTAGGTAGGTTATTAGTTAATACAGAGTCGATTTGAGCTCTGAAATAAGTTTCCGTCGAAGGATCCCAAACAGCAACGTATCGGTCAAGCTCAAAAGAAGTGATCTGCACTCTGTCGTGAATTCGAATTACAACAAATTAATTGCAGCTATGAAAACGTTTTTAAAAATTATTAAAACTTTGTCATATGATAGACAAGATTTTTTTCTGATACTCTCCTTACTTGTTTCCTTCTTCCTCATAGTACTTCTTCAAAAATTGTGATCGCCGCTGAAACTCTTTATTAAAATCATAGATTAATTTCGTTTTCCCAGCTTCAGGCTCGTAATGACGAACTAGCTGGGCCAAGTAACAGCTTGCAGAAAACGTTTCTGCAATACGAACTTCTACCTACAATTCCAAACACAATTATTAATTGTGCACCAACAATTACTCTTGAACATATAAAAGCCTTCATAATCAGAAAACTAATTGTGTAGGATGGTTCAGGTAGAGATACCTGTCCAGTCGTTGGTATCCATGAAGCATCAGTAAAATCTTTAGTCAAGAAGTCATGACGATTTTCACACTTTGTATCAGATCTGTTACAGAAACCGACCCGAAGAAATCCACAACATAGTCTTTTGTCGTTATCACTTGTAACCTTTAACTAAAACATAGAATTGGTCAATGACAAAATTTTAACAGTATATTCGAGTAATTTATGAGGCTAATGCTCTTCTGAATTAAAACAACTAACCTTTTCGTAATCCTTCTCGAGATTAGGTGGTATTATGCAACCTAATTCCTTTAGCCGCTTAACAATTTCAACCAGGTTGCAATCTTCAGAAGTCAAGAACAAGCGGGAAGTTAGTACCTCAGGCTAAAATCATATTCTCAATTAGAGTACTGCTGCGCTATTGATACAAATTCGAGCAAAACTCTTTCTACAAACTTATTTAGCAAGATAAAATGTTAAAATTGTACAGATGTATAAGCCCTACTTCCAACGTAGTCTTTCTATCAGCTTCACTTCTAAACCAAGTCCACATTGTGCAAAATCGTTTAGCAAATAAAGCTACTGTCACAGCTACGTCAAAATGAATCAACTGAGAGGAATTAGTGATTCCAAGTTCTTTGATTACAGCGTCGGTGCAGGCAATTACTTCTAGACTGGCATTTGTTGGGTCCAACCACCTCTGACGTAAGCCTTTAAAAATAATATACTCGTTGAAACTTAATCAATGCGCAATTTATACTAACTTTAGATTTACACTTCATTGTTTAGTTCGAGTCACCGTCAATGTGCTCAGGATCCGAGGTAGAGTTCATGTCATCACTGTGTACGTACTCACTAATGGTCCATTTATATTTACAGTAAATTTCTTCTTTAACTAAACGAACGGACTCATTACTTTTGCATACAATAATAACTCTATTATTGACTTTTGAATTTCCGATCATACGTCCAAATAATTCTGCAAGGAAGTAATCAAATGTAAATTACCATTAATAATATTTCATTTTGATTACAATAAATAAAACTATGAAGTCATGTTTCGACGATGTAAATGACAATTTGGCTACCCAAAAATTTGACTAATTTGTCATCCTCGGTTTGAACATATTCCACCACTGTTTTCACACCAGCAAACACGGTTGCCTGTAGTGGACCTAATACCAGTACAGGATTTGAAACAATGTTTGTGGCAGATTCCATTTCAGGAGACCAGGTGTTTCCAACAAAAATGGTTTGAAAAGGACATTCGCGTGGTCCCATTGAAGTCAATCCATGTGTAATCTTTTTGAGAAGTTTAACCACATACTCAAGCTTTGCATTTTCATTGACGCAGATATCTCCATCGTCAATCACGAGGTACATCAACCTATTGAAGTCAATAATACCAATAAAAGCATTTTAGAGCTATTCTAAATTCAAACATGATTACTATTTTCTATCACTAATGTTACCTTTCGAAACTGAAATAAGGTAAACAATGTTCTATCATTTCAAGTAAACATTCTGGAGTAGTTATCATAATTTCACAGCCCCCTTTCAAAGCTTGTTTAGTGGAATGGTCATTCTGAATTGCAAAATATCCAACGACATCTTTAACGTTCGCCGAATCCAAGAGACTATTCAGATTTGTTTCCAACGTTGTGCCTTTGGTAATACAGGCTGTAAGAAAAACAGCGAATGGTCCACTTCTTGCATTCTAAAATTTGAACAAACTTCTAGTTAATTACTTCACTAACTGAAATACAGTATTTAAAATACCGAATCAACTTAATTAATACAAATCTTAATCCTAATAGTTAAATTACACGAATACTTCGATTAGTGACAAATATGCTATATTTAATTGCTTAAAAATTGTAAAACTACCTTGCACATGGTTTTGCCGTCTTGCATAATTTTTGCAACAATAGGTATCATGTAAGCCAAGGATTTACCAGTACTCTTGTTGTCGATAATGAAAACATTCCGTCCCAGTAGAATATTAGGTATTACGTTATTCTGTAGACTATTGAACTTTTTCAGCAAATTGTTGTAGAGTCCCTAGTAAGTAAGTTAGAATACACACAATCAATTAATTAAATTACTTAATACCTTTAAAATATTTTCCAAAACTACTTACATTTTTAACCATCTTCAGATACGGAAACTCATTAATGGACAAATAAGGTCGAGCTGGGGTCTTGCCATATACAAACGATCTTCCCGCTATCATCCTGAGTAGATTATCTGCATCAAAGGAACATGATGCCATGGGACGAAAAGTAGTACCACCAGATTTGGATGAATTTTCAACCTGAACTACAGTAGATCCTCCAGACAAACCTTCCTGGACTGCAGAAGATTTTCTATCTAATATTGATATTGGTTTCTCAGTAGTGATTAAATGGTCTGCAGGGGTCGATGGAAAGGTGAATTTCTCGTCCCAATCGTCCTCAGTTTGAGACCGGTTTGATTCCAAGATTGAAGTTGATTCAAAAATATTTTCTTTGCCTAGTTTGATCAGATCTTTCGATGATGTTGATTGAAACGTGTTGTTACAACTTCCAAGTCTATCGACGTTAGTTTTAGTTATACCGTGATTTTTTGTATTATTCTCAACACGAGAAGAAATAGGCTGATGCTCTATCAACTTTGTGGTAGGAAATTTTGAATGACTACATTCTTCACGTTCACTATGGTCTTCTGTTGAAACAACTAACGAGCCGATAGCTTCATTGTCGGTGAATACCCTTCTTACTTGTCTTACAGCTGAATTTTTAAGGTTCCCTCTTGCAGAATCCGATTTTGGTGATGACACAGATGTTAAATCGCTGCTTTTTTTTGCTACTTTGATCTTCACCTCGTTCCAGGATGGTAAAACACAAACGAAAGGCTTTTCAGTCCGAGGCGTAGAAATCACAGCCTTTACCACGTTTTCACCAGGCACATCCTCGAAGGGATTCTGAGATTGAGCAATACTTTCCCTGGGCTTAGCCTGCACCCGATCCCAATTAGTAGGTAAAACCACAATCGTTTCGGACGAAACGCCATCGACAGAGTGGCTGTTGGATGCTTTTGGTAACGAAGAGGCAACGGATCCAGTTCTATCCCGCTTCATTGCAGCATATTTAGTGGTACACGTATCGACAGTGTTTACTTTATTTGACACCTGTAAGCCCACGGATGGAGATATTTGCGCCCGGTCAGATTTTAAATTATAACATTTATTTTCTGATACCACCCCTCCGTTTGAAAGCACGTCGTTTCGACGAATGAAGAATGGATTGGGTACGCCAGGAGAAGCCTTTCCGAACTTACTACCAACCGGTTGCTTCTTGCTTTGGCAATTAGGTGGAGCCATCTGTGCCTTCTCAAAAAACACTTTCTGGGCCAAGGTTTTTGTCTCAACTATAACTGGCCTTGAGTTACGATTCGCGCCTGATGTACTTTTTTCTGTCAGACGATATGACTTGGACGAAACATTGCACTTGGTTTTTAATTTAGTAGAATTAAAATTATCTGCAGCATTTATTTCTAATTTATCCGAACACGTTGGATTGGTACTTGAGCTGCCATTAGATCTGAAGGCCTGGTCATAAATGCGGGCTTCATTGAATCCAATTGTGTTTGTAGATGAATGTCTGGACGCCAGTTCTGAAGTTTTATAAGGCTGAACTTCTTTGTAGGCATTTGCGAAGCAATTGTCGGGATCGTACACTCTCTTGAACAGATTTTTTTCCCGAAGGGATTCTTCATCACTAAAATTAGGGGATGGAGCAGGACCGGGGACCTTGGGTAGTCGATTTAATTTTAAATTTTCGGTCTTTTCTCGAGAAGTTCTTGAATTTTCTTTCGCTCCGTCATTTGTGTCGAACGTATCTAAATAGGCCGTAGTACCTTCAGGTTTCCTTGATTTGCAATGAATAGAAAATGGTTTGCCTGCCGATGCCAAGCCATACATGGTGCTTTTTAGGTTGAGTCTTGCATCTGAATCATTGTAACTACAGACCTGTTCTTCAGCAGCGTCTATTAAATTAGTCCAGTCGGTATCATCAACAATGTTTTCAGATGCATCATTCATCTCATTACCTCCTGACTCGCTCGATACCTATAACAGTACAATTTAAAATATTTAAGCACATTCCTATAAATATAGCCACTCCACTCGTACGTACTTGAACAGTACAACTGGCTAGATTAAATTTAAATTATGAAATTACTGAAATTAGTCTGATTACATTAACTCGTGTTCAGATTTTCTCTACTCTTATTTTTTTTTTGTAATTAGTGACAAATAGTAAGAATATTCCAAAACTTAAGAAAAAATAATTTTCAAGAAAGGAAGGAGTTTAAATTAAAAGTAATACCGTCGACAGCAGTGAGTTTTCTTGCGGAGTATGTTTAAGTTCCTGGACAATATTCAAGTCTTGATTATACCACTCTTGACTCAAAATCGCCAATTTTTTATTACAAAGGTACTCAGTATAGGACTGACTAATAATAGTCTGAGATTCGACAAGCAGCAAGTCTCCGACTGTGATGACTCTGCAAACTTCCTTTATAACTGAGTACCTGATTTCTCGTTCCTGTTTCAACGAGTCATCCACCCACTTTTCAGCAGCTTCTAATGACGAGCTTGTCCATTTATCCCCTTCCCTGAGTTAAATATATACAAAGTTAGGTTAAACGCAATAAAAGTAACAATATCAACGTTGCTTAATTTGCATGTGACATGGCCAGTGAGCGTCAGTACGTTCTTAAATAACTAAATAACCAATAGACAGCTCTATTCGAAAATACTTAACCAGGTTGCTAGTCTCAGGTCACTGTGTTAGTCATTGGCATTTAAGACGATGAATATTCGTTTCTCAATACCATGTAAATTTAGACTTCAGTCAAGTATATCAACTAATTATATGACATACTTTTAAATAGTATATGAGCAAGTCGCTGACAGTCAGTTCAGGTATCCTTCATTGGTAACACGTGGTTATTGACTATCGACTATCGACCAATGCCATAAATTAAGCGAACATAAAATGGCGGAACAATTCCACCGATGTTAGGAATTTTTTTTACAACAAAAACAAAATTGAAAATCCAAAACAATATTATCTATATCAAAGAACTTACAGGCATTGTTGCCTACAAGGCTTGTTAATTGCATTTCCATAAATACTTGTGCTAGTTAGCTGGGCAGGTCTAATTCCTGGGATCCTTAAAATAAATGACGGAGGAGCCAACTCCTTAAACTCATCTTTCAGGCTGCGTATATCTTTTCTGCTAATTTCCCTGTAAAATATTTGACGTAATTTTTCATCATTGATACAATAATTATGTATTTATTCAGGAATTCAGGTACACTAAATGTACTAATTTTGCTTCCACACTCCGTTGGAAACGTTTTAGTTTAAAACAATACTTCACATAATAAAATATTACCTTAAAATCAATCGGTCATACAAGTACACCGAGTACAACTCATCATCCACGCACCCGATAATACATCCCCGGCAGCAACAATATTCAGTCTCAGTTTCAAAAACCATGACTTCCTGCAGTTGCATCAAATAACAATATTTTGCACACATCACAAATCGCAATCAAACTTGTTTACTTATCCTCTGAAATAGATACCCGCCAACCCCACAAACTATAAGCCCATTTACTAGCTAACATCATTTAGAAATACATGTACCAGTGTGAATTATGATAATAAAGATAAACACAAATCATTAATTTGCAATCTAAACCTCATATAAGGACGGGCTCCAGGCAGTCGAAACCTCATGACGACGCTCCAGCCATTCAGTAGTCAATTCGCATTGCAAATCTTCAATATTACTTTTCAAGGCACATTGTTTCCTACTCACAATAAACTCATTCGGCGCAATTATCCTATGGATAGTAACTCTCCTTAAGCGTTTGCTCATCTTGACCCCAAATACAAAAAAGTCCTCAAGCGATCAGGACTTCAACCACAGCTAATACACTAGCCCCATTAACTTTCGGCTCCTTTTATTTTCAAGTATACTCCAGTACTCTCCTCACTTACTGTTAACCACAATTTAACAAAACGTTAGAATTGTTTACACGCATTTATCTACTTAAGATTTTCGTTATGCAAATTATATTCAGTAATGCAAAGTGAGTACTAACCTCTATCGCTACTGTCACCTAAAATTTCAAAACCTTGAGTTATTTCCTAAAGCTCCTGACTGCAGTCCCATGTGACACTAATGACAGTCCACAGATCCCGAACAGCCCCCATCAGCTGTAAAGATGAAGAAAGATTTATCAGATCAATGCAACATAAATAAAGCCGTTCAAAAAACAGTACTCACATACCATTGACAACAGCAACTTGCAGTAAAACAACAACTCCTGCATATGAGAATCTAAATTTTGATCTATTATATAAATACATTGAAAGAAAAAACCATATTTACCTTAAATAGGTTTTATTATAAATTACAACAAATACAGAAAAATCAACTGTAGTTAGCTCATTCAATGGAAGTAATACTCTGTCCCTTGATGATGGATAATATTTTCAAGTATTCCCTTTTTGTTACAAAAATGTCAGCTATGTTTATCAGACATAATTTACTTACTACTTATATACTTACTTAAATATTGCAAAGAAGTCAAAAACATATAATTACTTCCAGTCCCGCTCCTGCCGATGGTACACTGTATACTCAGACACGTGAACATTTACACTGCAAAATAAACCCAAATAAATCATTGAAAGCATGAACCACTATATTATCTCGTACCTTCTTGTAACATAGAGCGCTCATACAAAACAAACCAAGGCTAATGGTTACAATTTTTTCAGACATATAAATCGAGATTTGGCATGCTCTCCGACCTTTTTTTAGAGCTAAAGGGACGTGAATAGTCCTTAATGCTTGTTAGAATGCATTTAACGGATATTCTATACGATAAGCAAGAACCACTTATAAATGAACTGGTTCTCGAGACCGTAGATGTGCTTCAATTGTATCTCCTTTGACATCACTATTTCATGTTGTGGCTCATTGTGGTGGTCGTTTCGGACAGTGAAGGTTCAACATGACCCTTCAGGGACCCCAAATGGCCCTACAGTGGGTCAGACAGTACCATTTACACGGCATATAGACACTGACTAAATATTATGAATTACATCCCAATTAAATACACCAAAACGTCGGAGGTTTTGCCATATACCCCTTCATTGAGCCTTACGATTTATCCTTACGCTGCTTACTATTTACTCAAATCCTGAAATGTTTAAGGACTCTTTCGCAATTCCTTCCTAATACACACCATTTCTAACACGGTGGGGACCCCGAGGACACATGAAACACCTCTATTTCCGGGCTATTGGCTTCCAAGGAATTAATCCTGCCGATTATTCAATATAACAATGGATTAGTTCTGTAGTTTTAGGAGATCACGTGTAGGCTACAAAATATTTCTTAAATATTTCCAAATAATTTCAGGCACAACAATTGACATAAGATGTCTCCCTTCAAAGTTGTTGATAATTCTGATATGAAAGTAGTCTCATATTACTAACTCAAAAATTCAGCCTCCTCCTGCCTGTCTACATCCCGTACTCTCATGAAAAGCCCACATTGATTCATTGACAAAAATAAGTAGACAAAAGACTGCTTTTAACCATCAGGGACAAGAGATCGACTTTTAGGGCAATGAAGTGTCATTATATCGATAGTTACATATGTCAGCCTTCTTACAGTGCAATGTCTCTTTCAAATCAGATCCCAGAAGCATGAAATTGTGACCCGTCAAACGGTAATACTTGAAAGCGTCGGAACTTTTATAATCCCCCCCAGCTCAGACTAATTTTGGAAATTTGAAAATATGGACGAGGGTTTCAATGATGTTAGCCTAAAATAGTCAGAGATAGTCACAAATAAATTTCCTCTCGAGTGTATCTCCTCATGCTCTTAGAAAAAAATATTTTTAATATTAATTACTTATATGATTATACTCCAGCAAACAAATTACATTCTCAAACCATTACCCATCACTCATACCATTAAAGGTCTCAATTACGAATGTGTGCATATACTTACGTACGGGAAGAATTTTTTTTTGGAAATATGTACGCTACTGTTGGAGACTGCAATGAATGGAATGAAGAATATAAAAATGTAAATATGTAGATATAATTAATTATTAATTAAATAAATAATTATTTCTTCCTGACTGTTTATTTCTTGACTATCACGAAACGTTTTAACTCCCGATACAACTTGGTTCGTAACACCCCATACGTTGTTGAGTTGAGGTTTGAGGTTGTTGTTTTGTTTGGAGGAATCTCCCGCGAACGATTACATTACATTCCCGCGTCTGGGATATTTGAGTGGTCGGAAACCACGTGAGTAATTTAAGCAGAGCATGGACGCACATGGTACAAAATCTTCCTCGTTTGGAGCTGGAACTTGCAATTAACAGTTTTGACTTTGTTGTGGAATAAGGGACAATATTTTATTAAATTTTGTGTTTCGAAGACATTGGTTAGCTTGTTCGTCGGGTTAAGAATAAATTGATCTCTCAAGAATTAGGAGAAACTTGTATCAAGAATCATGGGGAAAAAGAAGGTATTGTTCCAGTAGGATTAGTGAAATAAAAATTGTAAAATTCAGAAATTAATTTTCAGGAATTAATTAAAAGTGAATTGTAGTTTCAAATCATAGAGATGATTTAGCCATGCTGTAATTTGTAGTATTTATGTTTTGGAAGATTTTTGTTGAAATGATGGAGATTTTTTTCTTACAGGACTGTCTGTGGTCTTAAATTGTGTATGTGGTTATCGGAGTTGGAGTACGGTGGATGAAGTATTTTTAAAGTATGTTTTGATTTATTATAGACCAAGGGCCGAGCGAAAAGGAAGATCAATCACGTTAAGAACCACGACCCGGCTGAGACCACCGTGGCTGTGAGTGACGAATGGGCGCAGTTTGAACCGACGGAGTACAAAAGCGCTCCCCATTCTTTCATTATTTACCGTGGCAAAGTTGGACGGCATATTCGAGAGTTGATGAGGGATTTTCGACAAATTATGGAACCTTACACTGCTTCGAAGTTGCAGGTATTTTGGGTGTTGATTGGAAAAAAATCGGAGAAATTGAAGATAGGATGGTAGTTTGTAAGTGTGAATGTTATGGATGGCAATCAATTTGGGGGTACTTTTTTTTGTAGATGAGAAAAGGAAATGTGTTGAGAGACTACGTGGCTATTGCGAGCTATTTCCATGTAACACATTTATGTGTGTTGAGCCGAACGAGTATCAGTCCTTATTTGAAGATTTGTCGGATACCGAGGGGTCCGACACTTGTTTTTCGGATTCTTAATTACAGCTTAGCAAGGGATGTGCTATCGACGCTACGAAAGCAGGTAATCTTTCACGGGACCGGTGTTCACTGATTGTGAGTGATAAATGAGCGTCGGGTGTCTTTGGACCTATCTTTTTTCAAGCCAGATAGAGTATGGAATTCATAAGTTTCATAATTGGTTAAATTTTGAATGCAGGTTACCTACGATATGCAGTTCCATCACCATCCGTTATTAATCATGAATAATTTCACAAGTGAAGAAAAACACATGGAGTTGATATCTGCTACTTTTCAAAATATGTTCCCTTCAATCAACATCAATAAGATTAGGCTGAAGGAAATCCGACGGATATTGCTACTAAACTATAATGAAGAAGATGACACAATAGATTTACGTCACTACACGGTTACAGTTAGTTAACACATAATTTGATTTTAAAACATATGGCTTAAGCTGTTATGACGTTATCTGAACTTGTAAAATCAAAATTTCTTAAAATCCAGTCAACTCAAGTCTTTCATTTCTTGTCTCTTAGTATCGTCCTGTCGGAGTTTCCAAAAATATGAAAAAATTATTGGCTAATAATCATGGCAAACTGCCTAACCTTGGAAGATGCGAAGATATTGCAGAATTCCTTAACAAGTCAGTGAAACCAATCGCTAAAAACGCCATTATTCCAGAATTTTGTGGAGGATTTTCAGTAATAATTAAAATGGTTTGAATTAACAGAGAAGCAGAAGCATCTGAAAGCGAAGGTGAAGATATGTCGGAAACAGTTGATTTGGGTCAGCGTTTAAGTGCGCGTGGAACTAAAGGTGTTGATGAAGTAGCCATAAGATTGGTGGAACTAGGTCCACGAATGAAGCTTCAGGTAGCTATTGAGGAGGAATAAGACTATAATTTCAATTAAACTGAAATTCCGTTCGTTTTTACAGTCGATTTTGTTTTCAGCTTATTAAAATTGAAGGGGGTCTGATGGAAGGAGAAGTGCTTTACCATAAGCATGTGCTAAAAACAGATGAAGAAAAACTTGCAATGAGGAAATTACGAGACGAGAAAAGGTATAGAATATATAGCATAACAATTTTTTGTAAAATCGTGGAAAGTTAATCGTATATCTGGTAATTGGATCGCAGGAACGTAAAGGAAAGACGTAAGAAAATTCAGCAGAGCAATGTAAACCGAAAACAAGAAGAAAAGGATAAACATAGGCAGAAGTGTTTGGCAGGAATGGGTAAAACAGGTTTTAAAAGGTATTCCCAAAACGAACAAAATGATGATTATGATGACGATGCTGAATGGTATCGGAAAGAAGTTGGAGAAGAACCAGAAGATATGCAGATGGATTAGTTGTAGGTGGCCAGAAAATTAAGAACTTTTTTTTGTCATTTGTTTCCATTCTTATTCTACGAGTTTGTTGATCAATCGCAGTTTATTTTACACATTAGAGCTAAGTATCTCTTCCGGATTGCAGTTCTGAACTAAATATGTAATTATTACATGTCTGCTCTGGTGATGTTTTGCTTTGTGAAAATAAAATTTTCTTTATTGTATTTTCACTTTTTATTATTGTACAGTTTGTAGCTGAAATATAAAAAACTTAAGAGTTCGTATTCCGTAATCTTATAAGTGACACTCACACAATGCAATCGTCAAGTCAAGAAACATTAAAACTTTTAGGAGCTAGGAGTCATCGCACCAAAATCATACGTGTTCATTTGCTTGCATAATTTTCTTTATCCATTCTACATAGTTGGGAACTTTGGCGTAAATTCCATATTTACCTTTCCTTCCGCAGCCGTCACCAAAGCTTGTCACTCCAAATATGGTCCACCTGTTGGGAAATAATATAAAAACGAACACTTATTTCAGTTTAAATGAAATTAATTGGAATTATTATTGATTCCGCAGAATCATGCCTTTCGAAGTCTTACCTATTATTTATGCTACATAAAATGGGTCCTCCTGAATCCCCGGCACAAGAGTCTACCAGCCCTCCTTTATAACCCGCACAGAACATGTTGCTCGTTATCTCGTAGGGGTATGTGTACCGGCACTCAGCATTGTTTACTATTGGCACCTAAAATAAGTCATTTTATGATCAAAGGTTCATCACCCCGTACTAACAGCTGCATGTAACCGACTTCCTTTTTTAACCAACCTTTCCTTCATGAAGAACTGTCGTTCCGAAGATGTGATTGTGTCTCTCCTTTCCCCAGCCCAAAATTGTACATAAGGTATCCGGTGAGGGTAAAACTTGCTGCTGTTGCGGTAAACACGCGAGCCCGGCCTTTATAGAAACTGGTTCCGGCAGCAAAAGTAATGCTATGTCATTATTCACTGTCTCAGGGTCAAAGTCTGGGTGAATGAATGCTGAATCGATCTGTACAAACAAAATACACAAACGAATGTTACATCATAATTTCAATAATCAATGGAAGCCCAGCGCTTATTATTATTGCCTCATTATGTTGTTTCTTACTATATCGTAAAATTTAAACATCAGTACTTATTATATTTATGCATGCGTAAAACTAAAATACAGACGTACCCATCACCCATTGGAATCAAATTTTAAATAATTTTGAAAGAAATGGGGAAATATCACCCGCTGGCCAACCTCATAAATTATTTCCGCGGAGTGTTTACTCACACACGTATATATGTACATACTTAATGGAACTCAGTCGGATTAATAAGATTAATTTTATTGCTTACATTCTTATCCTCACTCCAACCTCCAACCTGTGCTCTAACATTCGGTAAAATATAACTCAACTGTTTTCATTCTGAGAACTTGTTCAACGGTCGACAGACATTCTGATAATGTATGGATGTATAGGTATTGTTTAATACATTTTTTATATTTTTTGTAGAAGTATGTATGTACATTAGTACTAGCTTTTTGAGATGAGATGGATGTATCCATTAAATATTTTTTTAACTGAGTACAGATGCTCATGTATATTCTCAAGAATAGATTCAAATTATGTCATTATTTGAAAAATCTGGCATTTCCGGAAAGCCATTATATTCCGCTCCATTAATTTTGCTGACCTCTGGAGTTCAATGCTTGTTCGACGTCAAAATGGTTCATTCAAAGAAGTTGTAAGAACTGACGCTCGGAAGTAAACTTTTCTGAAAGAAAAATGGCAACAACTTTTGGCCTGGATCTCTATTCACTATTTTTGACCTCTGGAGATTAAGAGGAAGTCAATACCTAAGTTTATAGAGTTATGAAAAAAATGTATAAAGTGTAAGAGAGTTTCGGAAAGTCTTATAAGAATTGTTGTAGTACTGTACTTAAATTCTCATAAATTCTTTGGAAGCAACGGTCAAAAATGGAAACAAATTCCTTTTGATTCATTCGAACATTATAGCAGACAAAAAGTTACAATAAGGAGATTTCAAAACTTTTATCCGACATCACGACACAAAAAAATAAATTACAAAACTGATTGTGAGTGCTTACAATTAGATTAATAATTATTTTGCATATGACATGTAACCTGGAAGTATAGTCATTTCTCTCTCCTACGGATATCGTCCAACTTCTGACAGGCGTCCATATAAATGCCACGAGAGTTTACTAATGATTTTAATAATAGGAATGTAAACCATAAAATTAATTTGGCAGGGTGCCAAAACCATGTGCATAAAATGTCAAGAGGATTTTCATGGTGAAACCAAACCAGAGAGTTTTTTGATTTTCTCTACGCTTCAATTTACATAGCAAAAAAAAATACATGGAACATTTTTTTATCACTATAACATGCAAGGCTTTCTTTACCCTTAAAATGTTTCGTACCATGTACATACATACTTAGCTGGAGTGGATTGTAAATTACAGTTGTAATATATTTTGACTAAATTCCAAAATACCTATTTTATATTTGTGCAAACTATGCTATCAATTCATTAATAAATTATTTTTAAGCACTCACTCTGTAGTGTTTTTCGGTGCCTTCATTTTTGTGAAGGTTGTGTTCCCCAATAGTGACATGAATCCGTCTTCGAACACAGTGTGCGGCTGTTAGGATCCATCTTGGGGCAATGAGAGTCCCCCCACAAAATGCTTCCTGTCATTTTTCAAAACCGTTTCGATTACATATTTTGATGTGACTAAAATTTATTTATAGGAGAAGACTGTACTATATAGATACTGATACCTGCATCCTATTTAGGACAGCAACTTGCCATGGCCATCGACCTTTCTGAGCTTCACTTCCTCCTAAAATCCGTAACATCAGCCCTTGTCCATCATTGTCTTTGACTCTTGCAACCCCACATTTTGGCATATCTTGCTCAGTTCTTCTGCCTGCTTGGTCTTCTCTTTTACGACTGGATTTATTTCGACTGAAGTACGAGTCAGAGACTTCTGTAGTACCCCCAATCTGATTTCTACTTACGGGTGGAATTTTAGTTGTACTACCAAAAACCGTAACATATTTTCTCCTGTTGTGTAATGTCGTTTCATTCTGACGTTGGTTCATGATGGGATTAAAACTGACAGGACTACTGTGTCGGCTGCCAGAAGATTCAGCTGAGGCTGCAGAAATTAATTTCCCGGTTAGCTCAAGTTGCTTCTTGGATATAAGGGACAACACCGTACTTAATAGTGCTTTTCAGCTAAATTCATACACTCTATCGACACTAATCGACTAATACCATTCCAAAGGGGGTTAATTTTTGGTACCTACATAAATTGAAAATGCCAGTTCGCATTGCTCTTCTTGCCGGCTTTAATGTTCACATCATATATGTAATGCACTTTATAGTGACTTTTATATCCGCAATTTATGTCAGATGCATTTTAGTACTTGATTCATACAAAACTATCTATATGTACCCCATAAGTACTATTTAACATATTTTATTATCGTACATTTACATTTATAAGTACTATAACCCAGTATCCGCCTTCCTACTGACGTGTGCTGTCGCTTTTCGCTCCAAATGTATTAGTGATTAGCATTCTTGTGCCAGTAAGAACGGTATTTGGTAGTGTAAAACACGTATCTACTCTTTACACTACAAGGACTCACATATCTCGCTTATATTTTAAATGGTTAAGTTTTACTCACGTGCATGCGTCTCGTAACCCCAGTCGGATCTGTCATGGTCCTCGGAATCATCCGGGTTGAAATCTTGACGGCTGTTGTAAAAAATGTACTCACAGTGGGTTCCGCGTCGGAAGCAGAATGCCTCTTCATGAATAGTCATTCTGTCTCCACAAATTGAAGGAAATCGGCAAGCTCTGAAGGAATTTCACAGAAACCATTGGGGTTAATCGAATCAGTGTCTCATTTACCTCGTAAGGTCTAACTCAATTTTACACCTTCCAAATGTACGTAATCACGTTAGGCTATAAGTCTCTCTGAGTCTAAAGTCCCGAATGCAAAATGCATGCAATTATGCATGGTCTACCTGTAACGATGTGTCGCACATTTCCTACTACAGGGAGACCACCGTGACCAGCCTGTGTACAGGAAGGAGTCCATGTCAAGTAGGAACTCCGGGGAAACGAAGGATCTGACAGACCGGCAACGAATGCCATTGCACACCTGTGGTCCACCATAAATTTCAAAGTTGGTTTAATTTATGGAGCTCATTCGTGAAATGCAAATGGTTGAAATATATTCGATTGAGGATTTTTCGGTTTTAAAAGGAACTTCATGCAAGTGTTCCTCCTCCTGACTCTGACTCTGACTCCCAATCCCATACATAAAGTCTTACCTTGTACCGGCGTAACGTATTTGGAGCCCCAGCACAGATGAGAAAGGGTAGAGATGCGAAAGCCAGAACTATTTGTAGAGGAATCATGATGAAGTGTCGTCACAATACCATAATTTCCACCAGACCTGGTTATTTATTTTGAAATTTATTTGATTTGATAGAACTGAACCGTATGTTAGAGGACGTCAGTAATTCATCCTGGGAGTACTCCTGCATAGCACAGGCACACGCACAACTGGTACAATATTTTAAAGAGTCGAGAACTGCCTCAACAATCTACAGAATGTAACGATATTTATGACAGTCTTAATCAAAAGTAAGTCTCAACTGAAAGACACAAGATTTACTGCAAGAGTTGAGATGAGCTAGTGGACTGCTCTGCTATGAGCTAACCGAGTGCAACAAATGCAAGAAATGAATGCCGGAAAAAGAGTGAGAGTGAAATAGGGAATAAAAATATTACCCGAGTGCACAAGAAGTCAGAGGGTGTTTGAAAAATGTATCGCTTGAGCTTACACATGGAGCCAATAATGCATGAAATGTTTGTCGTCACTTGTGTCTCTTTCTTGTCTTTATGTCTGCCTGTGTACTTACTGGTCCTGAGAAGTTAAATCAAGCTGCAAAGTTCCGATTTTCGGCTTGGGATGTCAACCCAAGAGGGGTTTTGTTGATGTTCAACAACCTTTTCCCTTTCCTGAAATCATAAAAACCCCGAAAAATCCTACCGCTTGTGTATAGACAATATGTGACATTTTTTCCACGTTCATTGACTGGCAAGGAGTTTAAATAAATAGGATTCATTCTTATTTCACCGCTCCATATACTCTGCATTGTTCGCCACGGTCTGCGTATCCAGATGCTCCATCAAACACCCTCATTTCTTTGAGAGTTCAAAATGTAAGTATACTCTTTCAATTTCGAATGCCAACTCTAATAAGTCTACAGCCCTGAAAGAAACTCTTATCTGACTCCCGTAAACTATAATGAATCCGAATATCCTCAAGTACTTTGTACTTGTTCAAAAACCCTGGTATTTCAAGCTTGTTGCCAACCTTGCAAATGTCTCCATATTACATGATCACAAGGTGCTTACAGTCCTGCTCACCGTTGTTAACACTACTAATTGTCCCAAATTGAATAAATAAAGCCCCGGGTGATGTTTTGCATTACAGGAGTACACCCGTACGTACGTATGTATGTATGTATGTATGCTCTGGCATTTGACCGGATGGCTCGTGTTTTTGTAAACAACGAGTCCCCTCCGTTGACTTGTAGTTCACAAGAGACTGGATAAATAAATGACAATTTAACGAGATGATATGAACCGACTGGGATTATTTATTTCAGAAATAGCTCTCAGACGTTGACATTTTTGTAGATGTGGAAATCGTTTCCTGTCAACCGTCACTCATCTATTGATTAGTTTACCAGATAATTCGAAAATTTGTTTTTTTTTCTCATTTGGAAACAGAGCATTCACACAGTGGATGTTAGGCCCTGTTATAAGATTAACTGGTACAGTGTTCAACGGAACATCGTTCATGCCGACGGTAATTTCCTACTACCATAAGGTTTGGCTGGATGTTTATATGTAAGTAAAAGTACCCATCACATATGAAAATAAGTTTGCCTTTAGTCATACATCACTTTCCCCGTCAAAGTTAGTTTCGGGTGATGGAATAGTTGACGTGGGACTGGTTTTATTACTACTGCAGAAACGGGTACACTTGTGTGCCGTATACTTGAGCACGCTGAGACTTATTGGACGCGAACATGACCCATGTACATAAGTTTATTCCTTGACTGGAGTCAATGCACACTCTTGTTTTTTTTTTAATTCTGTGAATACCCTCATGAAGACATTAATGTCACTTTAAATTACGTCACCTAATATAATTCGTACGTATTCGTAAATGAATTTTTAAAACAATCATTCCGCTAAGTAATTTATTGCTTCCTCATGCTCAAGCAAATACATAGTTATGTGTGCTGGGAGTTGGAGTAAAACCTCGAGAAATTCGCATAATCGATCGTCCTCATATTCCTAAAACTATTCCTGTTTATTAATTTCCCTTTAAATTCCTCAGTCGTAATATGCTGCGGATATTTCTAATAAAATATCCGGGGTTGATGAGCTTTCGTGGAGAATCCCGGCTGAACCATTTCATTACGAATGCAGAGGAAGCCAACGAACGATTTCCACATTTGGTTGGTGGCACATGTCCTCCCAAAAAACTGTGCCTGATCCCGATGATGGGCTTGCAAAAGGTACGGGCCCAACACTGATCTTCCCTAGGATTACTTTAGAGCCTGAAAATACATAGTCATTTTAACTTTTGAGCCTTCAAACCCTCCATTATTTGATTCCTGCTTGTGATAGTTTTTCTCGTTTGGATGAAATAGAAATACAAAATCTTTGGTTTCCATTTTAAAAGCACATACAACAAAGGTCCATAAAGCTTTTGAAAATTACCTAGTCGCCCTCTTGCGATGACCATTAACATGAAGGATATCTGGCTAAGCAGCTGATACGGTAATGTAACCACGAATGTGTCGTCATAGTTTGGAATGCTGCCCCAACGTACTATACGAGTTTTCCTTGATTTCATGTTCTTCCCTCGCTCTTGTAATGTAACTTTGACGTAAGAGGACGCTACGAAATACATAAATATCATTTTCAATCCGGCGGTTTAACTACGACAGTATTTCCTATTTGTCTCAATAAGCGGAATTATTAAGTGAAATGCATGCGAGGAACTATTACATACATACATACATTATGGCTGCAGGATATTGTCACAGTACAACTTTGATATCTTGAATTATTACGGTACAAGCTGATTCATGGAAATCAAATTCATATCCCAGATTTTATGCAGACATGATGTATTAAGCTGAATGTTATTGGAATTTCTGGAAAATTTATCTGTGGATTTAAATTACTTGGACTGTACTTAGTTGGGGACAAAGCTGTCATATTTAAAGAATTTATTGCTCAAACTTCAAAACTGCATGAGGGAAAATTTGTTTAATCCATCAATAAGGAAAAATGTATTTTAAAGCTCCTATGAAAGAAGGGATATTGCCGTCAAGATAGTTTATAAAACGATTCCGTAGAAATCTGTGAGCATCTGTTCACTGACTATGTATCTATTAGTTTTACTTTTAGTTCCTTCCAAGTATCTATAGCTATTGCAGCATAAATTTTACAAGTCGTGTGCTTCATTGAATTCATTGATAGTTATGTATAAGCTGATTTTTGGATGAAATCGAAGCTTACTATAGTCGCAGTCTGAAGTCTCATGCAAGCCACTGGCTTGGAAGATTTTAAGAGTTAGAAGCCCAGGACCGGGTTCTTGGGACCACTGCAGAGACGTGCACAATTTGACACCATCACTCAAAGATGAAACTTGGTCCAATTTTTTCCACATGGTACCGGAACGATAGTCATCTAGAACGTCAAGTTGGTCCAAGCCCTTCAAATCCATCATCGGAATGTTCACACAACCCAATAAACTTTTTTCCTCCTCTCCTTTACCATTGACGGATGAGCCCAACACCCGAAGTTTTAGGACTTTAGTGTGTATAACATTTTTTCGAACATGGAAATTAAATTCTTCATAGAATTCCGGTGTGACTCCCGTGAATTCTTTTGTTCTTTGTTTGGCACTTCTGCCAGGATATAATTTTACTTTCACGAAATGTGGGATTTTGGCTGGGAAATTCTGACCAGCGATAACTTTCACACTCAGGATTTGACTTGCTAGGCTATAATATAGGGATAGTCCTATTCTGGGATCCATGTCTTCTTGGTGAAATTGAGGATAAAATTGATGCTCCATCATGGGAACTTTTACTTCACTACCAAGTAATGAAGTTGACTGTAGAAGAGAGTGGCTGGTTGATAGTCTCCGTCCCAGCGGCCTTCTTTCACTTGTTTGCGACTGCAGCGGAACCTGATATTAAAGCATTTTGCATTTTTATTCGAAAAAATTATACGATTTCTCACCGGGTCATATTTGCGAATCTCACTTTTTTATGAACATGGTTTTACTTTGATCAGCAACTTTTTCCCAATATTTTTTTCATTAAACCGACAGAAGAGAAGATCGAGCCTTATAAAATTACGTGCACTCATCGCTTAAATTGCGGGAGCAAGCAAGAATAAATTATCTATGTTGTTTCTATTTGTAAATACAATTAAGTCTGTGCACAACTGCATACCGTGTTTCATTCATTTTAAGTGGATAGAGAATAAATGCCTTTGAAATTGTTGCGAACGTCGTAACTACAGAGGAATGTTACATATGAATTATTACATAGGAATTTATTTATGAACATTTAGCAAAAGTAAAAGTATTTGTAACACTCGTAGGTAAATTTTTACTCAATCAGGCAGCCTTATAATCAATACCTTTATTTTTTAATTCGGCTCCAACCATTTGTTTCAATTCTTTCTCTTCTTAAATAATTCTTATAAGTTTAAATTTGTCATTGGACGTTTTAAATTTCAATGAATCCTTTCTCGCCTCATTTAAAGTTTTTGCGTTAGATAAACTTCCGGAAACTTTAATGAACATTATAGTCACTTATTCATTGTGTAACATTCATATCGTTCAAATATCCCAATTCGCGTGAAAGGCAAAGGCCCTTAAAAAGCACCGCTTTAATATACAACGTATGAAGACCCTTCCCACTAAGAAAACGCTGAGAGGTGTTTATGTTTAAAAGTAAAATCTTTGATCTAGCATTCTTATTCGATTTTTAAAAAATTTCCGCAAAGAAAAATTGAATGAAGGTTGGGACTTTTAAACTATGTATAGATACTGTTTGTACGTTTGGAATTAGTGCACTTACATTTCCTGCTTCCTAATGGGAATTTGTAAGAAATTTTGATTGGAATAAAATGTGGGACTAATTGTCGATGGTGATTAACATTATTACAGAGTTCGTGCATTCTCGCTATCAGAGACACCATTGTGAGAGCATTTTTGAAAGTAATTAAGGGACATTCGTATCCATCCCTATGTATCTTCCTGCATGAGAGCAGAGAAATTAGAGTCAAATTTTTCGACTTTAAGGGCTGCTCTAATGGAGGGAGTGAACTGGATATCATTATTATCATCAGGTGTGTATGAAGTCTGACAATAGGGACACTTATGTATTATTTGGAGATGCATTAAGTATACAAAAAAATGCATGACAGGCAATAGGCACTTACTGTTGGGACTACGAAACTGAAGTTCTGGTCTGGTGTGAATATATTCTTGTGAGGGATGATTCTAAACTTGTCTCCTTTTTTGGGACAACAAAGATTCTGAGCATGAGGGTCACTACTGCTCAAATTATTGTTCGCAATCCGTGCTTTGAAGAACCTCACACAAACCCAAATGCAGAGACCCATTGTAACAAGCACTGCCACACTGATAGAGCTAAAAAGAATGGTTAATTGTCGGGCTGATGCCTTTTCTAGCCAATTTGTAAAACTGAAACCCGAATGGTTTGACCTCGATGAACCACTTATCATTGAGTCCGATATTAAACTGTCACTCTCCATATTGTTTTTGGATTTATCGAAGATCGAAGGGATAGCGAAATTGTGCAAAAAATACATGGATTCTACCCTAAATTGTCCTCCCTCACAGCTACTAGTGCATTTCCAGTTATAAATAACAATTTTTGGCGACCACTGCCGTTAACAATCTCTTCACAAATCATTCCAGTATTGATGGTTATGGAACAGTTCCGAGGTTACCGTATCTCTCCAGTTGACTTCCACCAGTTCCACCAGAGCTGAGAACCTCCACACACTTTTCGATACGTATATGAAGTATCTTGAGAGACAAAAATCATTTTCTAACGATGCCCCTGTATGCACCTAAAGTTCCGATCAGCCTTTGATACAGCTTCAGATTTAATGGCATCAATAAATTGAGCACGATAGAACGCTAGGCGGCCCGAAGACAAGGTTTCCTCTTTTTGTTGAGAGCTATATATTTTCTAGCACTCACGGGCTAATGATCACTAATAAGGTTTTGGTTTACTCTACTCGGCTAAAATGACGTGATCTGCTTGCCACACATGTGTATCAAAGGATAAGGATAATGTAAGGTATTATCTCTGCCTGCTCTGGTCTGGTAGTATTTTTATTATTCTCAGCCATACATATATACATGAACCCGTACTTATTAGCCCCCTCCAGCCTCTTTCTGATTGAAATGAGTATCTACATACCTATAACCTATGTATATATATTTTGGTAGGTTTTAGCAAAAGTACATGCCACTTGCATCTCATCATAGTCTGTATGTACAGTCAGGCTCCATTTTGAAGGTGAGGATGAAATACTTACCTAGATTTTTAAAAAGCACCTGCATCAAATAGTTTCCAGCAGGTAAGGATGTATATGGAGCCTTTATGTAATAGGAACTTTGTCATATAATAGAAATTACAGGATGATATTTTCCAATGATTCAAGGTTCTGTTTTCCCTAACTCACATAGCCCCGGATAAATTGTTTTCATGATTTCCATTCCTCCCTACTTCCCTATACCAATCGTGTATTAATTAACGTCCCATACTTTTTGGTTACATTTAAGCTTCCATTACCCGTTGCATTTTTAATGTAACTCTTTTGTTGCAATAAAGACTCTCCGACGTTATTTAAAGTGTGACTCGTCTGATGAGAACACTACTTTACGAAAATGGAGCTAATTTGTAACTGACACAGCCACAGTTTAACAACGAGATACTTAAATTTAAATATGATGGAATTAATAACTTAAATATAAATACTAGGTACATAATAGCGTTCACTCCTCAAAGCCGGAGGTTGTTATTGAATGGAAAAGAACTCGCTCAAGTTTAATGACGCAAGTTGGCAGTACAGTATTTACATTTCGTAATGAAACTTCAGCTGTAAATTATTGTATGAATTATACTCATATTTTTATTTTCAAGTCTTCAACCCTTGTGACAAGTGTAGCTTCCTTTATATGGAGGACGAGACAATGGCTTATGATTTTGTGCAAATATATTGTCACAGTCGTATTGTCATTACCCTTTTGCTTAGGCTTCAATATTGTTTTCATAGAGAGTGTTTCAGGTGTACCATCGGAAATTGGATGGGACTGTAGAGGATGAAGGATGAGATATGTATCTAGCTCTACACTTGAACGTACTCCTGCATTTGCGTTCTATCACAGGCTCGTGCATATGTATCTACATGCATGGGGATACGGTAAGTGAAACAGTAAATTCTGGGAGGGATTGTTCCCGACTCGCATCCCTGAGACACTTGAAAGAAGATTGTAAAAGTGAGTTGATGTCAATATTTAAGAGCGTTCATTAAGTGCATCATCCTTTGGATGGGAGTGTGTTTGGAATAATAAATGTGGAGGAGATGCATGCCAAGATTTCCCCTCCGTCTGGAGCATACAACAGCTGAGTGATAGGCGTTGGGGTAGGGAATTTTGCGGAACAGCGCATTTTAAAACAAGCGTTTAGTTGGGCTACATCAATCGAATGAACAAAACACACAATGCGAGAGTTCAAAGAATTCACCGTGTATGTGTAACAAATTCCCTGATCATACTATAGTACTCATTTAGCCCATTTTAGTAGCATTTCTCTCATCACATCATGGGACTTCTCTTTTGGTGGGTGGGGATGGAGATAAAGTACAAGGATTGTTTGATCCTCTGACTGTACAGGAGGGATCTAAATGTAAATGTGAGTGTAGGAGAAAATTGGATTGATTCAAGAGAAACACTTGTGCAAGTGTTCGTTAGTCCTAGGAAGGAAAACAAAGGACTTTAGAAATAAATGAGAATTTTATTACACTTGGTCATCATCACAATTACTACATACTTCCATGGGAGACTGCCTGCTCCTCTTCCGACATCTCCACTCCTGTCTGTCCACCAGAGATTCGTGTACGCTGCTAGTGGGTGTTGATAATTCTCCTTCTGTTAATATGCAAAAGAATTTAATGGAAACAGGCTCTAGTATTGAAGGTCCTGGGAGCCCGTATGTGGTGCTTGTATAGTCAGCGAGGGATATTTATGTGCAGTATAGCCCTGTGTGTGATGAGATGTTATTTGCTTCTGTGTCCAAATCCGATGGAGAACGTTTATCACGTGGGCTCTCAAATTTTGATGAGAGAATTTGAGGGTAATAAAATGGGCGTTTTGTCTCAGTGATAACGACTGGAAAATGAGCATGAATGAGGCATTGAAATATTGCCAGGCTTTGCAGCTATATAGATATAATTACATAAATGTAGCTCCTACTACACTGTATAACAGTATACTCTCACATCAAGGCTGGGTTCCTCAAATCGTGGAAAGTTGGATTCATCCGAAAAGAGATGAAGAGGGTCGTAAAACAGAATGAACTATATATATATACTGTATAGTGGTGGAAATTGTGAAAACATTTTGGTTTATTTATTTTCCAATCTTTTTTATCTTCATGCCGAAAGAAAGACGTTCTTTAAATGTAGAAATGACTCGTACAGTATTATACACCCAAATATGCAAATGAAGGAATAAGGGCCATATATCTCACTGAGAAACATTTCCTTGGGGATGGAACCTTCCAGCCTTCCCAATGAGTGTTCCATCAGGAGTCCTTAAGATAATAAATATCCTCATTTTTCTCCTCAGCTCAAATCATTCCTCTTATCAACATAAACACATGATTAGGACACCCGGTAGCGTTTAGTTTTATGAACACAAAAGAAAACAGAGAGGAGAAGTGGTGTGAAGGATCTATTATGGTAAATTTAGCCTCTCACAAAATCTACTCTTTCCAATGGCAATGCTCTAAACTCAAGTACTCCCATATAGTAGTTACATAGATAGGTATACAGTCATACTTAAACAAGAAGCCTGCATTTATTCATACTTGTCACCATACACTTCAATAGCGTCACTCAATGTTGATTTAAAATTGTACAAGTATATAATATGTAGTTGCAAAATCCGGAGGAAGAAACAACATTCTTACCGTATTTTCTCCCCCCGCGTTGGCTTCAATCAAATGACGTTAATAACTAATGTTACTTTCCTTGCAATAATAACTGTTCCCATCATAATTTTGTCATCTTTCCCATGCTGCTAATTTTTAATATATATTTCCTCAGATCTGAACATACACTCCAGTACATATAAAATACAAAGACATTTTTAGGGAGCTGTATAGCTGAAAGGAAGAATGTTAAAATCAACCCGTTTTCATTTCTCCCCGAACGGCTACGCAAATATCCTCTGTACTTACGTAGGAACCAGTCACTCATCTAAAATAGTATACAGACCTTTAATAACCTACAATTGTGTAGTTTAACAGCACCGACCAATGTTTCCTATTTTACAACGTACACCTATGGTACATAATTATATGTATATAGTCACGGACTAAATAGTGCTACTTCTGGTAACCAACTTGAAGCATTATTATTGATACGACTGCACTACAGCAGATGCCCACAAACACACACACACACACATACACACACGCAGATATACATTACATATTTATGCACAGCAGGATTAACGTTAAAATGTGGAACATAAATGCTCCGACATTTGGTAACAGCTAATTGTAAGTGCTACAACCATTCACCCTTGTGTGGAAATGGTAATGAGATTGACCGAAATTTGCATGTATTGTTGCCATGATTATGACTGAATTTGTATAAATCTAATCATTCTCAAAGGAATAGCATCCTACAAGGTTAAGCTTCCTCCTCGTTAATGATCCCCAGTCGAATGGCAACTTGTTTAACTGAGTTAATGACTTGCTCTTGAACTAAATTGAAACTCATGGCAAGGAGCGCGATCCCGAAAAGAAGATACAAAGAACATAGAGCGATGCTAACCTGGAATAGGAAAAGACACAATTATTGTGAAATTTAATTAAATGATGCTCCCAAGGCTTGAGACTGAACACTCTGCATGCAAAAAAAAAAAAAAATCATTCGCAAGATAATATTTTGTAGTTCCTAAACTCTCACGTTCCCTTTAGTTATGATAGCAGAGTGTGCCTTTAAATGTGCATTTTATGGAATTTAGCAGGAAGGTTTATCTCCAAATGAGACAAACTATACGTTGCTGCTTTGACTATATAGAGCAATAATAATTGAAGTATGGAAGCAGAACTGGAAAAGAGAAGGAAAGAATGAAAGATGAAACATTACTTCTGGTCTGTACGAATTTCCTTGAGACTGTGACGGAACGAAGTCTCCGAATCCGATTGTAGTTAAAGTGATGAAGCAAAAATAAGCACTATCCAAGAAACCCCAGGGTTCCCAGTTGGAGAAGAGATATGCTCCCCCAATGATATAACTGAGAACTAGGAACGCACACAACCAAATAGGAACTGGCCGACTTCCTGGGTCTATTTCATCATATTCATCATCATCGTAGTCTTCATCTTCTTCCTCCCAATAATCTAATTCCTCTCCTCTAGGGAGCTGGAGGAAAACAAATCACACATTTTAAAATAACGCATTCTTCTCATCTCTCAATCCTCAATCATGCAATCCCTAGCTTAAGGAAAGCACAAAGGCTCCAGAGAGTACTCAATATACCCGGTTGAGAAGCTACAAACCCGTGAGGAGTACAATATAGTTGTAGTACTCATTGCAGACTTAGGAAGGAAGAGAGATTCCTGTAACACGAACACCATAAAGTACTCAAGGAGTAACATTGTTTATTTTGATTTATTCGTCAATGTTGAGCAAACACAATGTCTAATGAGTTTGTGTACGAGGGAGATGTAAACGTTTAAATGAGTTTTTCTCTTTGCGTCAAGGACTCTACTAACTCCTTCCTCCTTCCGAAGGATTGTATGAATGAGGGAGACTAGGCCCCGGAATTTATTTTCGAGTTTATAAGTAAAACTGTAAGATTTATTATTTTAATGGTATAAATTTGTTGTAGGAAGCACTCACAAATCTTTCAGGGGGCGCGGAGCGCATTCGATTCAGTCGAGGTTTCATCATTTCCTCCTCAACATCGAAATCTGGAGTGACAGCAACGGTTGGCTGCTGAGTAATTACTACTTCTTGAGCATATTTATTGTACAAAACCGGCAAATTCCTCAAATGCATCGGACACTCCGGCTCGGCAGACTTTGTTGAACGCTGAAAATATACATGGTATGGCATTGGCATCAGATCCAGTGCATTCCGGAGTCTCTGGAATGAGACTCCACGTTTTGCACGCATATCATACAAGAACAACATCAAGGTGGCCTTATTTTTTTTCCCCGTCATTTATCATCCGTGTCAGGATCAACCTTTGTCTATACCATGTGACTGTGCCATGTCATAATGTCATATATTATTTTTCCCTTGGCCATTATCCTCTCACGGAGGAACAATCTCTCCCCCCCCCCCCGGAAATTTTGTCAACATTACTTTCCAAATAGTCTCGTCCCTCACTTACTTGCATGTATTTTTGGGGTTGAAACTGTCGGGGCTGTGTAGTTCGAGGCAGGGTTGACGAATTGTAGGAATGACGCTGAATGTGTACTCCCTGCTCTAACCCCGTCATGCTGTTGAGGAAAATAAAACATGAGCCCTATCTTCCCAGTTCACATAGATACACACACAGCTTCAGGGAAAAGTTGCTATTCTAATTAACATGTCGCCGGGTCTAATTCTTTAAGAGGAGCTTCACTCACAAACATGGATCCGAAGAGGTTGAGATAACACTGTCTGACATTGCCGAATCTGCGGAACGCTGTGATATTCTTGCTGAACGTCTTATTGATCTTTTCATCCGCGCACTCCTGTACTTGAAACGATTTATCATGAACATATGTATTCTGGTGAAAAGGACAATATGAACGGAAAACTTTGGTGGTGTTAGTGTCAAAATTTCAAGCTACTCAACCCTGAGGCTCTGGAAGGTGGGCCTCGAACACTTCTTCCTCTCCTCATAGGACCCCTCCTAGGTTTCGGCTTCCTGGTGCAAACATAGCAGCACACCTAAATCCAAAACTAGGAATTAGTACTACTCATTTAGTTACTACTGTATAGTCACGGGACATAAGCCCTAGAATATGATTATGTCCATTTGCAAAAATACATAGATACATATTATACAGTATTTATGCACACGTACATACATATGTATCTACATGTGAGACCAGAACCCCCCTAATGTAAATACATAGAGTGTTTAAAGAGACATGTATTGCCTCAGATTTTCAAACAACTTGTCATAACATACCCCTGCTCATAAATGATTTACATTTGGGTTATTTGTACTTGGCCAATTTGCCATAAGTTATGGAATGACTTGGTAGGAAAAATAAATAGGGTGACGTACCTTCCAGTAGAGGAATCTAAAAGCATTTGCCATAAAATCCCCTGAAGTACAATCCAAAATGAGAATTGAATGTCACATGGTAAGTTTGAATAGAAGCAAGAAAAAATTCATAGGTTTTACCTAAATTTGACCAACATACGACCATGAGTGGGATGCCAATGATGGCATAAAATATCGTCACAATTTTCCCAATGGAGGTCTTCGGAGCGATATGACCGTAGCCTACGGTGTAAAATGAAAAAAAAAAAAAAAAAACTCTTGAGAGTCCAATGAACACATTTTATCATTCATGAGACATAGCTCCTTGTATATGCGTGGGGATTTTTCGATCAAAATAGATCAAACGAGATGGAATGAGGTATAGACCGTCCGGAGCATCCCTTGATTTAATAAGAGACAAAGACATGCATGTAAATACCAATGGTAGTGATGACGACAATGGAGTAGAACAAGGCGCCCGTAAAGCTCCATTGCAGAACATCCTCATCCTCGACACCATCCCAGCCCTTCTTCTTCATGGCATTTAAGAGGACCAATTCGAACGCCTACAAGGTACCATAACTCATCTTAGCTAAATGCACAGGGACTCCGACTGGATGCCAAAACTCAAAAGTAATTGTACTGGCACGGACAATAAATTGCCGGCAATTTGAACGATAAGTAAATGGCTCATGAATAAATGTTATTTGAATTAAATTGGAAAATTCTATTACATTTATTATTTTCCTATATCTATGTATCAAAATTATCCTGACTGTTTTCACTAGATATCATAGTTATTGTCATTACGGCAAGTTTCTTAGATGCATTTGCGGCCCATTCCTCAGGAACGATTAAGTCGGCTCCTTTTGTCATCATCCATAACTCGTCCGAGACGGCTTTCCGAATCTGTGTCATATTCCGCTTTATCTGATCGTACATTTACAATTCAATGGAATTAGTTCTCCTGCACACACACAGTCTCTCTCCCGTATAGTGTAGATAGTAGGGCCTCTGCAATTACATGCTAATAAAAATTATTTTGAGGTCTCTATATAACATATTCCCCAATGAAATGAGCGTCCGAATTTTCAAGTATTCCCCAAATATTAACTTAAGTGTGTGACAAATGGTGGCATAAATTTTTCATAGGCCATTTAGCTTACGATAAACATTCCGTGCATGAGTTTCTGGCTCAATCTCTCCCCCAGACCTGAAACTCATATACATAGGTATCTCTCACGGCGACCTGGCATTATACAGGAGGAAATATCTACACAACACACCAGGGAATTCATAGTCCAAATCCTGCACAATTAAAGCTTTTCTTTGATTTGCTCGTTAGATTGCATCATAAATCCTCTTGTTCTTCGTTATTACTAATGCAGTTAGGAGTCTTCCCTGTAGGAAATCTATTCTTATGAGGATATATGACTCCTGTTCGAACTACCACATCATACAAACACGGCTCAGCCTATACAAGTTTGTTGAGTGCTTACATGCATCAAAGATGTTCTAGTTCTGTAAATGGATTCTATTTTTGTAGAACATTATGCACATTCTAATGTCACAAGTAATTTTAATGCTACCGGTTCACCAGAGAGTTTCTTTGGCAGTACCTAAGGGCAGAGCTTGTGAAGCCTGGAATCTTGATTGAAACAAAAATTAATTTTGTCAAAAATTTTCTAGTATATCTAGGAAATCTGACCTTACTGATCTTGCTCAATTTGTTAATCCTAAAACTCTTGGGCTATAAATTATATAGTTTAGGGGTAAAATCTTTGGGAATAATTATAATAGATACTAATAGGATGTAAATTAGATATATTTCGAATATAAATAGGAAATGTCTGACGGATGATTTTACATATCAAAGGTTTTCATTTATTTAAAGAAATTAATGGAGACATTCTTTCCATGCTCCCATTCTTCGGAGCCTATCACTGCAAGAGTGACTCCGAATGTTGGGATTCATTTGTTGGTTGGGGGTGACAACAAGCGAAGGTTTTTATTCGATATTTTGTTCATGGGTGCATAGCCGGGACGCAGGTCGTCTCCTAAATAGTTATTTGCACTTGTCAAATATGCAATATATCATATAAAATCTAAGCTTACAACAGTTCTATTCTTGAGCAGGATTAAGTATAATTATACACTAATCCTTGCCCTGAAAGATGAATGTAAACATCGTCCTACATATACTTTGCTTACGTAATAAAACGAGCAAATAAAATCTATTAAATACTTCAAACATCATACTCACACATTTCTACCACTGCACTGCACTGCACTGCTGCTGTAAAGGTAAATTTGAAAACGTGATTTTTCAAATGTGGGCTCAAGCCATATATATTATGAAAGGACAAGGACTCAAATCTCCTAGTGCAATCTCTTGTAAATTAGTATATACCGAGTTGAGCTTATATTTAAAAAAATTGTCATTCCTCTGAATTATTACTGCAATTAAGCTCTAAAAGTCAAACATATTGATCTAAATTCAATTCAGGTCAAATGTCGAAGACCTGCAATAAAATCATTTCATTCTTTGTTTTTCTATCCTCAACGGAGTCTCCACAACTGTGACTATAAATGGGGTACATATGCGTACTGTATTTCCATGTTAGTTACTTTCAAATTACTCAAAAGCTACAGGATTTGAAACGGAATAAAACGCACCAGAACACATGTAATTTACATAGTGTTAGTATAGAATTATTAAGAATTAAAGGATTTTTAAATGCGCTTGATTTTAGTGAAACCAATCAAAATCGACTGACGGAAAGGAAAGAGGATCCAGCATCTGATCATACAATGTCTGCGGTAAGGGGAGGTAAATAGTACGTACATTCAGGACACCTACGTATCTATAGATACCCAAGCTCAAGCCCATGTATGTTTGTAGGAGTCAGTGATGCTGTTAAATTGGGAAGGAAAATTGCCAGCGACAGATGATTGTCTAAACATTTCTCAATCGAAAGGACAAATTTGTTAGAATCGTAAGAATTCCGCAAGGAAAATAAACATACCGACTTCTCATGGTCAGCCTCCAGCTTTTCAAATACAGCTGCTCCAATGAGACAATAACCGACAACCAAAGTCACTAGACCGACATGAGATAATATAAATGTTGTCACTTGTTTGCACCCAGATAAACAAACCCGACACTTGTTCTTCTCTTCAGGCTCTTCCATCTTCCCAGTATAGAGACAAACTTTATTTGTCTATAATGAATTCCCTAGTAATCAAGTATATGAGCACGTGGTTACACAACATTTGGAGAAAATAACATTTCCCTCATTGTTCCCTTCTCACTTCCGTCTCCTGGTCACATATTATTATTATTATTATTATTAATATTATCCCCCACACCAAAAAAAAAAAAAAAACTTTTGTATTCCAACAAAATGGTAATATTTTTCCTACCTAGCACTACTACCACACAACAGTATAAATCCTGTGTTAGTATCCTGATAATCCTGTGTTAGTATCCTGATAATCGTACGCACATATTACACTCAGGGCTTGGAACAGAACAGAACAGAACAGTCCCCCCCCCCTCACTTAAAAAATAACATAAAAAACAAATGGAGGGGTTTTTGAAGCAAATAGTGTTTTCCTTTCCTTCCTCCTCCGTCTAATTTGTATTTACTAGATCCGTGAAAGGTTGGAACGTGGACGATGAAAAAGCACGCGGAGTGTTGTGTTGAGGCTGAGGAGAGAATAATATTCCCTGACTCCTGTGTTCGCACGACAGCCTCTAATTTATCCTCGAAGAAACGAACAAATCAGACGGGATTTTTCGGAAGATGGACTGCGGCAGTGACGGCCGCGGCAGCCGGCACGCAATCACAATCACTAACCAACAACTTAAGTCATCCACCGTACGACGACACGTTGATCCCATGCGAAAAACCAAAACCACGAACTCAGGAAGCGCAGGGTATGATCATAGAAGGAGAAGACTTCTCCGGCGAGAGAGACACTCACTTACCACCAGACCATTGAGCTCCATTGTAAAAAAAAAAACTCCCTGTAGGAACCCAGTCTCTGGAACAAAATGCCTTTAATTAGTTGCTTCTCTTCCGACTTGTAACCGCGCAAACCGACTTTCTTTTCCGTTTCCTCAAGACTCGTCCCTATAGATTACACAAGCCCAACGTGAAGTCTGTCTTAGATGTTTTTTTGGGTTGAAAATTAAAAAAAAAAGAAAGAAATTATCTCTCTACAGTTCTCTCTATACTTTATATAGCTCTTGGGTCTGTAATGAATTACTACTAAACTATAGGCTATATGTGTATCTATATCTAGATATATATAATTATGTTCAACTACTTCTCTGTAATTATATATGTATGTGAGCCCTATTCAAATAGACATACTTGAGGAGCATAGGGCTAGTCAATGTGAACTGTTAGTTTAAAGTGAATCAACTGTAAATATTTTCACAAATAAGACGATAGCAACCATAGGAGCAAGGGTAAACAGAATATTCGCAAAGTAGTGTGGTGTGCGTAATGTAAGTCGGGCTAGCAGTCAGGAGTAGGTAGACTGAAGAAAAATAGCGGCTGTGGGAACACCTAAGGAGCTCATAAGACATGAAAAGTGATATGTCTCTTGTAGAATCCCTGCAATCCTACAGTTTATGTATGTACATGTACCTAGATCCTCATGGGCTGGGTAGTAACTTCATTCAGTGAGAAAGGAGGAAGAAGACTACAAGGAGAGGACAAGATCTCCAAGAGTTTATCCTCCTCACGTTATAGATAGGCTACGTGTGTGGAGCGGAGCAGAAGATTGCATAAGAAGCTGGCCTAATATATGCACCGATAGAGGTTTAAAAATAGGCCCACTGTGCGAAAAGAAGTGTAGATGAAGTGCGTAACTAAAAATAGAAGTGTCACATCTTTGCATTCCGCTGTCCCTTCACTGCCTTTTTTTTTCCCCCCGTAGGGATTCCACAAGGAATGGCACTTCCATGTCCCTTTAAGTAACCTCCAGAGTAAGCATAATGTAATGATATGATTTTTCACCCAGGGAATGTCATTATTTATTTTTTTCCCGAAAAAAATTGCAACGTCTTGTGAATATATTTCAGTGCGAGGATTAAGTCTGCACATCGGAGTATCTTATTGTAGCTCCATGTCGGAGCTCACAGAAAGTCCGGAGGGTTTTTTTTTTTTTTTTGGTAGGAATAAGAGTTACTGCCAAGGATTTGTCCGAGTACGTGCCATTACCATGGACTCACTGGAGAACGATAAAATTACAAGGAACAAGTCATATAAGCTGTGATCTCCGTGGGGTTGCGTATTCCCACACGGAGAAACATGCCCTAGATTGATCTTTCTTCCGAAAGCTTCTTTCACTAAATCAACAAATGGGGAAGAACAGTTGGTTCACGATTAGGCCATCGATGAAACACACAACAGTAAGACAACCAAATTGTAGGCATAATAAGCTCAATGGTTTATGGGTAGTATCTATCTAAAAAGTCGATTACTCCCTAAGTAGACGTGCTGACAATAACAATGAGTCCTTCGAAATTACTATTCTCCCAGTCTCCGTCGTCAACTTATGTATGAAGTTATGAGAATCCCCAAACTCTTTTCACTATAACGTGTTAATGGAATTCCAGAAGGAGGAATCGGCAAGTCTCATACTTTGTATTGTAATTTCCAACTGGGGTTTTTGTCATTGTTCCTAGTTACGATTAAAGCTCCAGAGCTACATATGTACCTATACTAAATGCAGAAGGATGGAAACTCCAGGAATAAGCAATACACACCATTTGTATAACAATTATTGGTGTGAGCATGGTATATTATTGGACTGTACAAATCTGAAAGGTAAGTACTAGTAGTGAGAGAGAAGGGAGGTAGTTGGAAGAGTTAGTAGGGAAATTTGTTCTGTGTGAAATTAGATTAGAATTTTTTCTTGGGAATTTTTTTCCCCCCTAGTATTTGGTTTTGTAAATATGCTCCTGCCTTGACAATACTATGAAAAGTGATTGACGATGAAAGGAGTGGGAAATGAATGGATGTAAAAATACGGGCTGGGGAGAGAAAAGACAGACACACGGTACATAGTGTATGCATGTACCGGTGACTACTATTTCCTTTTGGGATGAGGACATGCAAATTGTCAAGCACTTGTTCAAGTCAAGTTAAATTTAAAGTTTTGTGTGTGTGTATAGGACATACATATCCCAGCATTTCAAGTTTATTTTCAGAACTACAGAAAGAATCAAGATATTCGACGTATTCCTGTAATTCTCATGGTTACTTACATGGTAACCTACCCTGTTTGTCGCCTCATCAAGTTGGGCCACACTCATCTGAGAGTCATTTTTAAAATGATCTTTGCCGCCGTCAAGACCACCGACGCTCATAAATTACCTTCCCTGAGTGCTTCCTGTCACTTGTTTCCAACTCTTCCCAACAAATTTCATTAAGTTTCCCACTATTTTCCTTTATTTTATGACTTTATTTTCCATTCTGGCCCGACACATCTTCTCTTTGTTGGAGGGTTACAAAACGTGCGGATTTTTTTTGAAACCGTATCCACTTATAATGATATCGGTCGTGTATATTTCTTAGTCTATGATAATTCCCTATGAACTCCCGTTATCTTCCTGTATAGCTCAGTATACTTATGTACTCACATGTAAATATACATCTATATACTTACACATACGTGCACATAAGTAGATACGTATATACACTATGTACGATATCAAGTAGATTTACGTACATATGCAATCACACACATCACACTCATACTGTAATCCCTGGGGTTCTCGTAGGTAGAAACATATGTAGCGTAGAATCACCAAATACTAGGACCGGAGTTGAAGGAGTCTACACGCTATATACATTCTACATGCTATTACATATGGGGAAAGTCAAGCCCAAGTATTTTCATTTAATTGATCATTAGTTTAATTGGTTGGTTCTCATTAAGATAAGCCCCCTCCAGCTAAAGATGCGAGATAAGATAGAAATGCCGTAAATTAATGGAAGGAATTTCCCAGTAAAATCTTTTACGGGATCACATAGTCAGTTGCCACGATTGTTTATTCAATGGGTTTACTACTGTAATAAATACTACAACCACAAACATTTACATTCTTCTCCTGACTCAAAATGATATTTTTTAAAAAAAAACCTCTATGACTTAATCTTTAAAATACTACCACTTTGGTTTCAAATACATAACAATTCT